>WHYT01015800.1:195576-233176 GCA_009806455.1 Tetrax tetrax
TCGCCTCTGCGATAATGTATTTAAGAAGGGGAAAAAAAAAAAAAAAAAAAAAAAGGAGAAGATCTGAAGCAGCTGAGTGGAGCAGAGAAGGGGAGGCACGAGCCTTGTGGGCCTTGCAGACCTCACCCTCTGGCCTCCCGGCAGGCGGCTGACTGAGCCCAACTCGGCCTGGCCCAGCTGCAAGAAGTGGAGAGGAGATGAGATGTGAATGAGATGTAAAAAGATCCTGAGGTGTCTGCCAGCCTGTTGTGAAGAATTTTTCTTGTGAGAGGAACAGCTGCAGATGCCAAGGTCAGTGAAGAAGGAGGGGGAGGAGTAATGTGGCTCCTGGCCAAGATTCCCCTGCAGCCTGTGGTGATGACCATGGTGGAGCAGGTTGTCCCCCTGCAGCCCATGGAGGTCCAGAGGGGCAGAGATTCACTGCAGCCCGTGGAGGAGCCCACGCTGGGGGAGGTGGAGGCCTGAAGGAGGCTGTGGCCCATGGAGGGCCCGCTGGGGCAGCTGTTCTAGAGGGACTGCACTCCGTGGAAGAGATGACCCACGCCGGAGCAGTTTCACAAAGGACTGTGGCCCATGGGAGGGACCCCATGCTAGAGCAGGGGAGGAATGCGAGGAGTTCTTCCCCCAACAATGAAGCAGCGGCATGAAACAACGCATGATGAACTGACTGCGACCCCCATTCCCTCTTCCTCCCTGTGCTGCTCAGGGG
This sequence comes from Tetrax tetrax, assembly GCA_009806455.1. Classification (NCBI taxonomy): domain Eukaryota; kingdom Metazoa; phylum Chordata; class Aves; order Otidiformes; family Otididae; genus Tetrax; species Tetrax tetrax. Next base: position 196,286 of record WHYT01015800.1, read on the forward strand.
GGGAAGGTAGAGGTAGTAGAAAAAATGTTAAGCCTGGGAAGACGGAGGGGTGGGGGGAGGTTATCTCGTTCCCTGTCTCATTCTCCTCCTAGTTTTAGAAATAAATGAATAGTTTTCCCCAAGTCAAGTCTGTTTTGCCCATGACGGTAACTTTAAGGATTTCTGTCCTTATCTCAAACCTCGAGCCGTTTTTTCTTATATTTTCTCCCCCTATTCTCTTGGAGGGTGGGGGGAGCGGGAGAGAGCCTGTGTAGTCTGGTCCCAATCGGGGCCGAACTATGACAGTTTACATAATTGTCTCAGTTTATGTAAGCCTGAAAAAAAACTATTTGAAGAGAATCATGCCTTTTTACTAGCATACTGAAATGCTTTCAGATATTTTTCTGCTGAAAGTCTGTGCTCTGGGAGGCTTCAGATGCAAAATTACTATATAGCATCAAGAGAAGGCAGAAGTAGTCATTAAAGCTTTGGGCAGCACAGGCATTTTGAAAGCTACTTAGCAGCTTTTAAGCAGCCACATTTGGGAAAATGGTTTAAGGAAGAGTTTGATGGGGCAGATACATACACAATTCAGAAAGAAATAAACAAGAGGTCACTAGAATATAAAAGCTCTGACTGTTTGTTTATTAATCATGGGAAAGAACAGTTGCCCAATACATGGGCGCTCAGTTCCTATAAGCAACACAATCCATATGAAATAAATTTTGTAAAAAAACAACTGTAGAGTAATGGTGAGTGATGATATTTTGAAGTATTCAGCAGCTGATCCTGTTGGTGAAATCAACCCTGTTTTCTCTGGAAAGATGCTGTAAGGAACTCTCTTCAATAAAACTAAAATGTTACTGCTAAAATATTATTTTACTTGCATTTCCCATACTGCATATGTGTTACTGGGTAAAGCATGTGATAATATTTTTGCATGGCAGATGCTCCACAAAATAAAGCTGTACTGTACTTTTGTTTGCCGCTAGCAACGTCTTGGAAGTTGGGAGATATGCCAATAACCATGAGGCAATTATGTTGTTGGGATAAACCACAAAGACTTTGCAAGCTTTTGCTATGTAATTTTTCTGCAATTGTAGTTAACAATTTCATTCCCATAGTAATGTTTTCTCCTTCTTACCACAACAGTTCACCTGATTTATTGATCAAAAGAAATTAAGACAAATGAGTAACAGTTAACTGAAAGTCATGGAGTTCCAAGCAAGTTGTGGGGAAGAAACAAGCTGCATTTGGTCAGATTTTATGAAAAACAAGATTGAGCTAGGACTGGTGCTTCCAGCTCAACCCGTGTTCTTTATTCTATGAAAATCATTGGAGCTTTGAAAATTTTTTCTCAGTTGGATGCAAACTTACGCTGTACTCATTTCATCCACTGTTCGGCATCAAAGCCTAGCAATACAAAAGTAGTTACATGGGTCATTTATGATGATGTGTTTTAGAAAAACTCTTGTCCTGTGGCTACTGGCACCACAGATTTGTTTATAAGAACATAAACTTCAACAGAAATCCCACGTCTCATCAGATTCTTTCTGATGGAAGTTTCTTGACATGGCTTTCTGGGATGGTTTCAAACAACATACATTATTTTCTTAGAAAAAGGCAGTGAAAGAGATGGTCATTGTATTCTTGAACAGGTAAATTTTATCTACTTATTAAATAGAAAGGCTTTCTTTTTCCTCATAGAAATCTCTGTTGCTCAGATGTGATGTGTTCATACGTGTCCATAAATAAATCATCCAGGTAGAAGTGAACATATTGTAGAGGACAAGGAAGAAGCAACCTAATTTGCTTCATTATGAACTGATTATAAAGAGGAGGAAGAAAGAGAGAGGGAAGAGACAGATGCTTAGAATCAGACTCAACTTGTTCAGGTTGTACACAATAAGAACAAATGCAGGTCAAGATCCGAGAGGCAATCTTGGAAGAGTGAGAGCACATAGACCTTGTAATACATTCCCTTTTAAGCAATGACTTGGAACTCATCCCTAAAATGTAAGCAAAATAGCTGTAAAAACATTTGGCAAAATATTTCATAAAACTTTTGTGGCTATTTTGCATAGATGACGAAAGTTCACTAGTGTTACCTTTACCCTAACTCATTACAGGTCCCAGCCCTGCCAGCAGACCATATAGATTTCAATTTGGGTTGGAATTTTTGTTTCTTCTATAAAAGCTGAGATAAAAATATATAATAAATCTTTCCTAAATAATGTCAAAAACTATGTAATGCCGTTAAAGACTGTATAATGCATATCCATGACAGACTGGCATTAAGGCAACCTTAAACCTTATTACATTTTTAAGGAAATGTCATTGCTTTCAAGCTTGTCAAGTTTGTCTGCCACCAAGTTTGAATTTTTGCCTTTATGATCGGGAGAAACTCTTCAGCAGGGCCTGTTGTGACAGGATGAAGGGTAAAGGTTTTAAAATAGGAGGAGGTAGATTTAGATTAGATATTAGGAAAAAAATTTTTTACACTGAGGGCGGTAGAACACTGGAACAGGTTGCCCAGAGAGGTGGTGGATGCCCCATCCCTGGAAACATTCAAGGCCATTCTGGATGAGACTCTGAGCAACCTGATCTAGTCAGGGATGTCCCTGCTCCTTGCAGGGTGGTTGGACTAGAGGACCTTTGAAGGTCCCTTCCAACCCTAACCATGCTATGATTCTATGACTTAAATGCTTCTTAACTTCATTTAAGTAACACCTAATGACATACAGAAGTTAAAATTATGGTAATAGGAAGAATGTAAAAAAGATACATATGAAAGTATAGATGTGTTTGTTGCTTCTGGACTCAGTTGATGGCAATGTTAATTGGAGGTGTGGTGCTGCAACTATTTAGATATAATCAGAACACATAAGGGCAAAGGCAGTACAGTATATTCTTCTAAATCTTAGTGCAGAAGGCTCTGCTACTTATTGATTCTGTTCTCGTGTCTACACATTTAGGATGAAACTTGTGTCTCCCAGAAATCTTCTGAGTCTTAATTATTGATACACAAACATCACAAATCTTAGATGAAAGATGCTCTATAGATTCAAAATGCCTTATTTGCTTCATCATCAGGGGCTTCTAATCACTGATGGTTTACTGCAACAATATATAGAAGAAATGCACGCCATATTGGATCAACCGAAAAGACAGTACACGTGATATGATTAGAGAAATGACTAGCCTCTAGGTGTAAATTTACCAGTTGTAAATCTTATGGGTATTTTTTGTTGTTGTTCAGACTGCTGTGTACTATTTCTACTGACTGCACTATTTTACAGAATCTCTTTATTACAGGGAGTCAAATCTCTATCCGCATAGTATTATGTGGTCAATCATTTTTCTTCTGCATATGAGTTTACTTATAGATGAAGCAAAAAACAGATTAAGACATTGGGTCTCGATCCAGATCCTCTTTTTTTTTTTTTTTTTTCTGAAGTGAAACACGAATGGGCTTCAAGATTTAAAATAAAAATGAAACTACAGAGAAAAAAAAAGTGTGGCAAAGGGGTTAACTTTCATTGAAATCACTTGGATTTCTGAAATCATTTTAGTTTGCATTTTAGTTTACTATTGATCTTGTGGTATTTGAATTAATCAGGAAGATATTTTCTTTGAGAGACGGACTCTGTCCAAAGAAGGCGTGACTTTGGTGAATCATAAGCCATTCACCCCTGTCCTCCAAAGTGCACCTCAGTGAGGTATTTGTTATCACTTGCTAAAATAAACCGATCTCCACAGCTGTGATGGTGTAATCAGCAATCTCCAAACTAGGTTTTACACTGCAGTATGAGGCCCATGACACCACTCCAGAACCCTTCAAAGTATGTCTAGGCTGTATATTTCTCTGTCTTGTTTATAAGTTGTGAGAACAAATTGCTCTATGGGTGTAACAGCTTCGGATCATGACCACACTGATTATTAGTCAAAGCTATCAGATAACAATTAATTTACTTTATCACAGTGAAGGTAAAGCACTTCTGATATCTTTAAACGATCTACACCGGATAAAATAACATGCACTGTACATCTGATACTTGTGTTCTATCTCTAGCAGAGCCTCCAGATTCCTTCTTGCAAGATCTCACCCGTGTAGGAGAACCAGAGATTTCCTTATCTGGCTGGCCAAGTTGCCAGAGTGATGCTTTGTAAAAGAAATCATCAGGATGCTGCACAGCATGTGGCTGTGGACTTAATTACCACAGCATACCTTATCTGCCACATCTTCTCTTTTAAATAGCACTCCTAAACTTGACTTCTGGTCCTATGCTTATATCTTCTCCATTGTCCCTAGTAAAACTCTCTCTGCTTGGTGTAGATGGAGGCTTTGAAAAATGGGAATCAAATTTAAAGAAACTCCTCTTCATTCAATTAAGAACAACAGTGATATGACAATCCAATTTTCAGAAGAACATCTCCCCTGAATATTCAGTATATAAACACACCAAGATTTTATCCACCTGGCATTTGCAAACTAATCCATTGCCCTACATTGTGCCTTAACAGAAACAACTTGCATAATTTATGTACATTTTGCATATGAATAGGTGTATATACTACAACTTTAAAATTTTCTAAACTCAGATAATCTCAAAAGTTTATAGAGTCCAACAGTACAATGAAAAGGGCAAACATATAAGTGGGATGGTATCAGAATCAGGTAACCCCATTACAGTTTAATTTTGGTGATGGAATAAATTATTCTTCTTCTCTTTGTTAGGAAGATCTTTGATAACTAAAATAAAACAGAGGCAAAAAGGTGCTCTCGAGCAGGAAGTTTTGTCACCACAGTCTTTTTGGAAGAATTTTGCTAGGAAGTTGTTTCCAATAACCTCACAAAAAACACCATTCCTGGTCTTGCCTTACAAGAACTACTCCCACAGACAACTGACCTTAATGTTTTCTAATTCTAGAGTTTGCTTGCTGTCAGAGGAACACTTTTCATTTGTTATGAATTGGCGAATGTTGCTTTTTCAGCTCTAAAAAGTTTCTATAGTAAATATTTGCAGACAAAAGTATAAAGCCTGCCAGAAAAATTATTCAACATTTCAACATATCCACTTCCCACCTAAACACAGTAAGCTTGGTCATACCTCATCTAGTTTCAAACAGAAACAATCACAGTATATGATTTCAAATGTGATTTGTAATTTTTTCTTGGCTACAAACCTTGACATAGACTATTTTCTCCTTCTAATAGCAGAAATAGGACACAATAGTAGGCTAGAGAGCCAATGTTCCCATGTTAAAGAAACAACATGGGGATGGCTCGGTAAGTGTATAGTACTCACATTTTGTATGTGAGAACTGGTTGTTTGCTGTAAAGAGCAATCTTAGTGGATAAATACAACATTGATGCAGAAACTTACTAACTTGGCTTAGACAGATTAAATAGAAGCTTGAAAACATTCATATAAAGAGAGCACTGTCCATGTAGAAGATAACCATTAAGTATAAAACTATGGTAAAATGTTACTAAGCATTTCTTTAGGTCTCTTAATAGGCAGCTGTCAAATATAGCAGAAGTTTTCAAGCAGCATAACTGCTACAGTAAAAAAAAAAAAAAAATGAACTGTATAGTTCATTTTGAAATGTATAAATTAAGAAATAGTAAAACCTCTTTATTTTCCATTTAATGTTAGATTGTTTGCTACAAGACATGCTCCAGTGTATTTTAAATGTCTGATGCAATAGACTTTCCTTCTTTGTGGTGACTATTCTGACGAAGAATTGGTGGCAACAAAGTCAAGTGTATTCTAGATATTTCTGATGTTAACTTTTTTCATCCAAGTAAGACTGCCTATTTTTCTCACTATTCCACCACATACATGCTGGATGGAAGTAGGTCTGTGTGAAACATTTCTTATGAATGAAGTATCAAAAAAATGTGCCTGCCCAATGTGACAATGACAGTAAAATCTTGTTTGGGCATACCAAAATAATGCTGCTGAGTACAGGTATTTCTCAGAGGCATAAAATGGTGCTTATTCTATTCATCTAACAATGTTTACTTTATGTAATGGAACCACATTAAGGGAAACACTTCATAGCACCAGATCTCAGCCGAATCTCTGAAGTCAGGGGAAACTGGCTCTGTGCAGAAACCCACTCTTTACAGCAGCTGAGAAAAGGAGAGTAAAAGCACGAAGAATTGCTCTGCAGTCGAAAGATTTGTTGGTCAAACAGAATCCCAAGGAAGGAAGGAAGGAGCTTCAAGAGCTTTCATGTAACTACTTGCTGTTTAAGAGTTGGTGTGAAAATAATTCTGCTGCATATATCTATAGATGGAGAACTTTCTCTAATTAAAAACACTGGAATTTATAAACTCTAAGTCAGTGGCAGAAAAGTCAATGCAAAATATATTCTACAAAATACAATGGGGGGAACAAAAAAGAAAAGAGGAAACAATTTGAGCTCTTGTGCAAAACAGCAGTATTCTTTGGTGTCACTATTCCTTTGTTAATAGGGAAAATAGCAAAATGACCCCACTTAACTTCACTCCAACAAAGGGTGGAAACACAATGTAGCTGACAGCTATCCAGTCAGGCCTATAAAGAAAGAAATCTAGTTTTTATGATCACATTTGCATACCATATTCAGATATATATTTGCCCATCTCTATATTACACGTACACACTGTCTTTTTGTATACGCAACATCCCAGTTTGAGATTGAATACAACAATATACAGCAAATCTATAAAGTAATAAAAAATGTACAGAATTTTAAAAGTAATACAACTGAGATAAAAACACAGTCACAGCTGCTCTTCAGCTTAATATATAAATAGTTGTGATTACTGTAACCTCCAGGATTTTGTTGATATTATGGAAATTTTATCAGAAAAGGCCACACTAAGCTTTGATAGTTAAACAACTGTAACAAAGTTGTACTGGTTTCTGTTTTGGATCTTTGGCTTTCTGGTTCTGTGGCAGTAGCATAAAGTGTTACGCTTGCTTTCATCAGAGTACAAATCTGCTGAAGTGTTAAAAATCAAAATGATTTTAAAATGTAATATTTCAAAGTTCATTTATAAACAGAAAAAAAAAGCTATGTTAACAACATAACATTCAGAGCTTGTCAAACTATTAAGATTTTTCCATCTATTCTGACAACAAATTATAAATGAAGATGATTTAAATGTGTTAAAATTATTCCTTCCCCCTCAAAGAAAAGTTTTGAAATGATTTCTTTTCTTGAAGAAAATAATTTCGTATCAAAATATTTTGCATTTTTTGATATATCACCTGTCTGTTTTCTGACACGTTACTTATTGTGAAAAGACTAAAATCTTTTCTGAACTGAAAAAAAAAAGATTTTTTAAAGAAGTGCCATTAGGATTTCTTTCACAAATTTAAACAAGCAGAAAAAATATTTTTTCCCATCTTCTTCCAAACAGAACTGTGCACATGAGACCATGATTTCAATATTTTCTCTTGTCTTATCACACTTTGCTTTTTTTCTCTTGTCTTTTCCAGACAACAAAATGGCAAAGATGAGAGATTAGGAAAAAGAACTAAAGTCTTGAAAATTTAAGAACATCTTTACAGACAATGTTTTTTCCCAAAATAGAAGATTTGTTTCTAGAATGAGTCTTGTGTGAAAAACATTATTGGCCAAAATTATGATTTTTGAAAATAATTTCTTTTTGAAAGAAATATTGGAAAACATCAGCCACTCTTAATAATATCTTTTTACAGGTGTCTTCTTTTCTTATTTGGAAATAATAGCTATACATTATTTCACACATCTATTTTATTTAGGTGATCTCTTCTTTGTAAATCTGGTGACAAAATAGTTAATGAGTGTTTGGAAGGCATGGCCATGCTGGAGGGCACTGACCGGCTCAGAACTGCTCCAAGCAGCTGTGGCTCCATGGAGTTCCAAGGAATTGCAACCACTTACGCCAGGTCTAAATATATCTGCATCTGAAGAGTTCCTATTAACTGAAATAATCAGGCTTCAAACAAAGGTGGAGTTTGCGACGGTTTCTGTAACTGGACGGTTAAATTATAGCACTCCTCTGAGCTTTGCTTGAGAAGAGCCAAAACTAGCTTGGTCCCCACCTATGATTGAAAATGTTTTAGCTTTTGGTTTCCTGATGAAGGAAAAAACACCAAAAAACCTAGTCAGAGAAAACAGACCCTTTCCGGTAAAATTTTCCATCAAAATCTAACAGTGAGCAGGTGTGCTGTGTGAAAATTATATATTTCTATTGAAAGCTCCTTCAGAAGCTTTTTTTTTTGTGTGTTACATGAAGTTAATTATTTAGCTATATAAACAAACATGAGCATTTAGAACATTTAGTGACTGTCTATAGCATGCCATTATATGAAGTCCTGCAAATTAGGAGTTAATAACTTTGTCTGCTTCTACACTGAGCAGACATGATCCTTTGTCTTTTTCTACTTCTGTCCACCTTTTTCATGTGGACTACACAAAAAGCTAAGAAAAAGAAGGTGATTTTTTTTTTTTAGAGAGTGTGCCTTTTGTTAAAAAAAAAAAAAAGTAATGGAAAATTCCTGACATAATGTCATGTATGTGAAATGTTGACCCAAGCAGATATGTAGTCATAGGATATGATCATATTCTTCTGAGCTGCCTCTGTAAAACTCTAAAGCCAGGAAAGGCTTTAGGAAAGGAAAGTAAGAGTTGTTCCTGAAACATTTCCTCAGGCACTGGGTTTAGCTAAAGGCAGAACAGACAGTACCAAGGCTGCTCTGGACAGGAGTTTAGCATAGAGCTAACAGGGAGCTGTGTTTAGGGGTCCCTGAAGTTAACAATTGTTCTATGTGGCAGTTCATCTTTGTGTCTAAAGGTATAGCAGTACCTGAATCAGATTCTGTTCACAATTAACAAAAATAAAACCAAATGGTATCAGGTTAGAGAATCTTCTGCTTTGTAACTAATTTTAACAATGACCAGCAACAGATATTGAGGTAAAGACCATAAAAACCAGAGAACAGGGAGAGTAAACCTCCCCAAGTAAGTACCTGTCCCATTCCTGGAATTCAGCAATACTAGGAATTCCAGAGCAGGTTGCAGCTGGGCCATCTTGCTTAACAGCATTTAATAGATCTATTCAGCATGAATTTGCCTTGTCCCTCTTTGAACTTATTTGCACTTTTGGCCTCCTCAACATCCTGTGGAATTGAGTTCCACAACTTAATTACACATTATGTAAAAAAGTACTTCCCTTTTGCTTAACTTTGGTGCCTGACGTTCTCATTTCATGTTCCCTAATTCCCGTGTTATGAAAATAGTGAATTTCCAGACCTTTTGAAACTTCTAGATTTCTGTTGAATCCTTCTCTTTTTCACTTATCAGTCCTCTCCTTTTCTGAACTGGAATCCGTATCCATTTGTGCGGTAATGGTCCACACACCCTACCTTGACCAGAGAAGTTGGCTGCCTCTGGCTGGACTGGCTTCCTGACAGTGTCATGGTGATAAGGAATGTGGCTGGGATGGATGTGTTTTTTAACAAAAACACTAGAATGCCAGAGTCCATCACCATTTCTCTCCACAAAGGAAGGTTCATATAAAAGGGGTTTTACATTTCTGAACTGGAGTGCAGTTTGGTCCTTGGAAACTACTTCACCTTTATTTTCACGCTACAATTTGCGGGGAAACCAAGCATTTCCTCTTTCTTTAGCATGTTACCAAATCCTAAGATAGGGAAGACAACCTAAAAGCCAATTTTTTTTTTTTTCTAAAAAACCAAGGACAAATCCCATCCTCAGTTATACTTTAATAATATCTTTAGATGTCCACAAAGTTACAAGCTCCTAGTCAGTGCCTAATTTGTCTGGCTAAAGGGGAGTCTGTCCCCTTTTTATTCTGAGGAAAAGACGTCTCCCTGGTAAGTCACTCTTTTAGCTTTGACTGTTTGGAATTACCATGACAGTTCATTTATATAGGCTTGAAATTATTTTCTGTAAGCAATATTCGCTCTGGATTTACATGACATTTCTGGCATCAGCTGTATGAGTGCACCATAAAACTGGTTTATTTACAGAACTTTCACCCCCCCTGTCAACACACAGCTGCAACAGAACGGAAGACAGACGAATATGGCCTGTTTGTGAGTCTCTTGAGAGAAATGCATTAATCACTAAGCCTGATATGAAAAGGTACAATCAACTTCTTAAGCACTTTCTCTGCTAGAGTCCATGTTTCATTTATATTACTGATGTCTCTGAAGCACATGTTCTCAGGAAAGAGGGTGAAATTGTTAAAAAGTACAAATCTTGAAGCCATTTCTTTCTGGTTGCAAAAAACCCGGGCCGAGTAATTATCAACTGTTTCTGTCATCAACTTTAAAGAAAGCTACACTAAAGTAGATACGGGTGCAGAAACTAAATGTTTTCCTGGAACTAATCATAGCTGTAGTCAGGGTTGAAAGATAGGCTGTTTTAAGCCAAGCTTTAGGAACTTTCTGCTGAGAAACCAAAAATGGAGAAACCTGGAAGAGCAGCAGATGAAACTCCCCACTTGCTTCAAGCACACAACATCAGCTTATTACACTGCAAAATATACGGACGTGACACCTCACTGATGTAGAACGCAGAATGCAGAAAAAGAAGAGAAAGAAGAAAACACTGAGGTCACAAAACAAAATTTAGTACAGGAAGTGAAGATATGGATGAAACATGAGTGAGAATTAGTGTGAAGGGGAAATGCTGACAAAAAAAATGGAAGGAGCTGTGTCAAAAGCATAGGCACAGTATCTGTTGAAATTGGCTGAATTTGAGATCATCAGTCTAACAGAGAGGAAAAACTCAATGCAGTAGCAGGAACACGTACTAACTATAAGAAAGCAGATAAGGTTGGTGTTTGACACAGAAAATGTGAAACAGGAATGTGGGTAAATTTCAGGCTACTGCAGAATCATCATAAATTCTACATGAAAGGAAGTAAAAAAGGAGGTAGTTCTTAGAAGAGAATTGAAAAAGAGGAATCAGAAAAGAGGAACTCCCTGCATTTCTCAGAAAATCTGATTGGCAGTCACCTGTAGCCACTGGAAAGCAGAAAATGATGATGAATCACGGAAGAAACAACAAACCTAAGGCAATCTGCAGTGCAGCAGAATACTTGCCTTGAAAACAACAGGACAGAAATGAATGAAAGGGAAAGGCAACTTTGCAAGGAAACTTAAAAAGTGGTGGAGATTAACCTTACAATTATCATAAACTATGCTGCTGAACACATACCTAGAATTTGTGTTCAATTTCACTGTTGCTAAGTTCTTCAACTACAGTACCTCAGGATTACTAAGGGAAATATAATTTATCTTTTAACTTTCTTTCATGTCATTTTGGACCTTTCTTTGTCTTTTTTCGTCACAAGAATTTAGTTTCAAAAATCTGTCCACTAGTTATATCAAATTTTGTCCACTTAGAACAGTTTAATTAATTAAGAGTTCAACTAATTTGTGTGATGAAATTTATCATTTGAGGTTTGGAAATTCTAATTTAAATATATCTGAAGATGTATTGCCAACAACTGCTGAAAATCAGTTTCAATCATAAAATTCATATCCCTGATTTGTGAACATGTGAAAATGTTCATTTCTCCTTATCGCCTGCATGTGTCCCCCATATACTGCACCAATGTCACTTCAGCCTTACTCAGCTGTGCTTCAGTCAGCTAGTTCTCATGAAGACCTTAAGCACTAGGCTAGACAATCAAGATGTAAACTAGATAAGAAGACAAAATGGAAATACAGTGCTGGATATCACTTGCGCTTTATACTTCAGACTACCTTCTCAAACAGCCCGCTTAAGGATCCCAGCACATGCCAAACCGAAAGGATGACAAGATGGACCTTGAATAAATTTACATTATAATGTCCCTCACAGAAGAAAAAAATCCCTGTTTGACTCTCTGAAGGTATTTTGGCAAGAAGAAACATTCCTTCTCTAATAAGGAAACTGGTCATAATCAAAGACATTTAGAGCTTCTGTCTAATCAGTTTAGGAAATAAGACTCAGTTTTCATCATTGCTAGGAAAACCTTGTCTTCTAATGCAATCAATGTAATTTTGCTTCCAAATATGAGTGCAAAACTTCTGTGTGCCGCAAGTTGACATTTCAGCTGCCTGTTCACTTGTTATTGCCTTTGCTGCCTCATTCAATGACAGATCATTTCCAAATGATGAAACTGCAAAATTACATTGATCAAAGAAGTTCTTCAAGTCTTTCATGCTACTGTATTTCCCACCACATGTTATTTTAGTCGTAAAGTAAGCAAAGATTAGGCTATATTATAATTCTTTCTAATTTGAAATGACTGAGTGGCATGTAGGATGTTATTTCCTTTTAGTTATAGCCTGGCTGTTCTCCTGAAACAGTGCGTTAGGATAGCAATAGATAAATGAGGAAGAGCAGGGTAATTAAATAAGTTTTTTTTGGCCAAAAATTGTTGAGTACCTGCTAATGGCATAGGCAGCGGAGGTCACCATGAAGGGTAGTACAGATGCTCTGTCTTTGAGGAGAGACTCTCCTACAAGCTTAATAACAGCCAGCTTCAGCATGGCTAAGGCTGAGTTGGCAGAACAGAATCGCTCTCAGCTGTAGCAAGTGTTATAGTCTAAGATGCTAGGAAATAAAGCAAATTCTCCAACATCTCTTCCAATTAAGTTTGCCTTCCCATTAAGAATGCGGTGATATGTAACACAGATCCTTTTCAGAGGAATTTATTTCTAGTTCTCTAGTTGATTTCCAAAGGAAAAGATGTCTTTGTCCCCAGGCAAACAATGAATAATACATGTGTTCCAAGATTATTCCACCTTGTTCTGTGTTATTTCTTTCCCCTAAAAGAGCAGGAACTTTTCTTGTTTCTACAGAGCTATGTCTACCTCATTACTAAGTCTCTTTGCGTCACTTAGAGATGTGGTTAAACTGCAGTACCTGACTTTCTATTCTTGTGTCCGAGTACTCTGTCTCTTCACTCTGTCACAAACAATGAAGGTGACAACATTTCCTTCAACAGACAAGAGCAAAGTACCTTTAATGTATATTTAAGGTTGCCAGTGACATTGATTGACATAGTGGGCTGCCAGAAGTGTTAACTTACACCTTTAAGAAGGTGTACATTTTGTTCTGTTTGTTCAATCTACAGTGGAACAAGTACCACTGAACACGAATTATTTATGCTTGCCAGAATCCCGCAAATCAATAGAAACCCTCTCTGATCTGCTACTTTGAACTGGGTGAGTTCATAAAGCTGTACTCGGTCTAAATCCACAATGGACACTGTTTAGAGGCTACTTAAAACAGCCATACAGCATTAATAAAATCAGCAATGAAATGTTTTCTCTGGCATCTGAAGAGGCATTGCCTGTCACTCATTCTAAAGGGTTTCTTTACTTCTTCAGAAATTTCATCCTACTAGCACCGAAACTGTTAATAAAACAGTTCTCCAATAAGCATTGCAAACTGCATGTACTTTGTCCCATTGCTACAACAACTTGTAAAGAAAAAAACTGTCAGATCTGAGGAAGAGAACAATCTCTTTATTTGAAATAAAAACACAGTAGTCTGTGAGACATAACTCTGCACTGGATTTGTAAGTATACTGCAGTAATGAGTACCACAGCTAGAAAGAGTGAAAAGTCCAACAATCCTCTAGAGTCATTACGTGCTTAGACAGCAGCAATGGAGGAGCTAATTAAATAAAAATGAATTAGACTGGAGCCATTCTTGGAAAAATACTTGGCTAATGACTTTGATGAGAAAATGTCAACATACATTTTCAAAGTGTTTCCAGCTTAAAAAATCAAGTACTATTAATAAATCCTATTCCCTTGAGAAATTTCTAGACCAGTTCTTCAGACAGCAAAGACAGCAAACAAGATCCCATACTTCTGAGTTCATAACAAAGCTTAGCTACAAGTATTTTCAGATTCTGCTTTTTTTTTTTTTTTGTACAATTTTTAATGATAATATATAAGCATTTGTACTCACTCAAAACATACAATTCTGCTTATGCAGTCTCTTTCCTAATTAATGGATACCGCTGGGCAACATATGAAGAAGAGAATCTTTTGAAGAGAATCATGTAGACCCAACAATTTCAGTGAAACTCTACCTGGATTTGCTGGAATGGTTCTTTTTGGAGGATTCCCTCTTCCATGTGCAACATGCATGATCAAATTATGGGAGCTGTATTATCTTTACCCCTTTAAACTAAACAGTACACCCTTTTTCTACAGTAAGATCTTAGATTCTAATTTATTCCCACACATTAAAGGAAAAAAATAAGTATTTTGTGCAAACACTGTGTGTGTTTGTGTGTGTGGGAGGTATTTTGCAATGTAGATGCAGCTGTTGCTTTGTGAGCTGCAGCTAGTAAAACTAGAATTATGAGCTGAAGGTGTCTACTTTCAGGTTCCTCTTGTGGAATTACGAGGCCCCCTTACATTTTTGCTCATAGTATCAACAAATATCTTGCCGAAAAGCACTTTTGGTTTTGTCTGGAGGTGATTTCCATGCAAGATGAGAAGCTATTCTATTGGCTGTATTGAAAACCTGGATACTGCTGTCTTGCTGAATCACATCCATAACAGATAGAAACACACTTTCTAAGTTTGATTTTTTTTTTTCCTTTAAAAATGCAGGAATCTCTCCTTTCTCTGTTAAAAAAGCATTAAGATTGTACTACCAAACATTTAAAAGAGAAAAAAAATGGTCAGTTTACTTCAGTTAAAGCAAAAATAAAAACCCCACACTCTCCTGTGAGTCTGTATTCTGAGAAAAAACCTAACTTCAGAACCTTCTGTCTTTTTCCCGCTGGACCCCTGCCTGGTTTATCAGGTAAGTGAGAGTGCTGAGGATTAACTTTCATTCAGTCCCCACTGCTCCCACAGCGTTCCTGGATGACGCTTTCTAATTTAGGGACAGATTGCTTCTTTGTCCTATAAAGATGCAAATAGTCCCCAACAGGGATTTCAAGATGAGATATACATTAGCTTTACAAGTGCCTCAAACATATTTTTAAAAGTTCGTTACAAATTTACAATTGTTACTTTCTCAGGGCCCAAATTCAGCTGATGGGCCCTCATTTAAGAAATCTTAATATCTTCTTCTAGAGTAGAAATCAATGGGGATTGTTTTTTTAACATACAAATTTCTAAGTAATACAAGTAATTTGGAAGTTTAAGTCCCAGGTATTTAAAATCAGGAAAACCAGACTAGAGGTTGCTCAAATTCAGAGAACATGATTATTTACCATCTGTGAAGATTATGCCTCTTCAACCTTAGGAGGATTCAGGTTTGATTCAGATTTTGTGAGGGCCAGCCCCATACAGGGCTATGCTAACGACTGTGTAGTCAGCAGGCTGAGGAGAGTGATTCTTAGCTCTGTTCAGTGCTTGCGAGGCTGCATCTGGGTTACTGTGTTCAGTTTTTGACTCTCCAGTTGATTAGCAGACTGAAGCACATGATGCACAGGCCCACAGAACTGAGTTTGTATTGCTCTCCTCAGGTACCTAAGAGGAGGGTATGGAGGTGTGAGGTGCGTAGTAGGATGAGAGGCAGCAGATGCAGGCAACAATAGGAGAAAGTCTGATTAGGTATTATGAAAATTTTTCCATTATGACACTAGTGAAGCCCTGGAACAAGGGCCCAGAGAGTCTCCCAAGACCTTACAGAAGTCTTCTAGTACCTAAAGGGGGCTTATAAGAAAGATGGGGAGAAATTCTTTAGCAGGGCCTGTTGTGATAGGATGAGGAATAAAGGTTTTAAAATGGAGGGCAATAGGTTCAGACTGGATATAAGAAAGAAATTTTTTAACAATGAGGGTGGTGGAACACTGGAACGGGTTGCCCAGAGAGGTGGTGGATGCCCCATCCCTCGAAGCATTCAAGGCCAGGTTGGCTGAGGCTCTGAGCAACCTGATCTAGTTGGAGATGTCCCTGCTCCTTGTAGGGGGGTTGGACTAGATGGCCTTTAAAGGTCCCTTCCAACCCAAACTGTTCTATGATTCTATGATTCTACTGATGAGCTGATCTGCTTACCCTTGAACCTAACCTGTCTCAGGAAGCTATAAGCCAGGTTAGGTGAGTAAAAACTAACTGCTTATATAGCTAAAAAATGGGAGAGGAAGTAGGAGAAATAAAACCCAGGAAGATAAAGGAATCTTGCCTGCCCAGCAAACAGAATGTTATGGTAAGCATACTGAACCACAGATTGAAATCTCAAATAACATATGGGAGAATGCTTTCATAAAATCCAAAAAGAGGATAAATTATTAAATGTTACAGCTATTAAAAGCATGAAGGAGATGGAGGCATGGACAGCTGACACATACTGATTGCCATGTGAAAGTGTTTGTTTTACAGAACAAGAATCCATGGTATTAGCTCACATTTGAATGTGTCTGGGCATATATCAGGGTAACGGCCCTGCTGTTAGAATTAAGTAACTAATAAATGTATAGAAAATATGCACTTTCTCAAAGAGCTCTGAAGCACTCAGAAACAGAGAAACACAAGGGGCTGAAATAATTAATTCTAATAAAATGTGAGACTATGAGCTTGTGTTAGACAAGTTCTTGTTTCTATTTAAGGCAAAGTGTATAAACATATGTGCAGAACTTTAAACACTGCCAAGCGCTTATGATATAGCAATAGAGATCCTTCCTTCTGCCCTTTTGCAAGTCTTACTTCAAATAAACAGTGGTATTGAAATGTGACTGAAGGAGGAATCCACAACAAAGCTAGCAAGACCTTATGGGCCCAGTCAATAGGTAAAGGGCCCATTCTTTTTTGTGTGGGCACTCTTTACACTTCTTACACAGAAATATGAAAACAGTATGTGGCAACCATCAGTGTTAATGCAGCCACACGTGGCAAATGAAACGGGTGTGCCTAACATAAAATGTTATTACTTGGCTGTGCAAATATGGTAAATGAAAATATTTACATGTCATTTACAAATGACAACTACTAGTAAGAAGCAATGTAAACACTGAGCAGGCACTTTTTCCCTACCAGGAACTTCTGAGAAATGGTCAGGTAAGAGACTTAATTTGAAGTTTACAGAAGTCAAAGAGAAACTTCCTTTGTATTTTAATGGGCTTTGGATCTGCTCTTAAAGTACAAATAACATTGCAGCTAAGAAACTTAAACTAAAGAAATAAGAACAATTCATAGAATAATGCACTAAAAATTATTATCTTGAAAATTAAAAAATTGATTTCCTTATTATGGAATGATTTTTTTTTTTTTATTTTGTAGCATTACTCTATTCTTCTTCTGTCTCTGGCAAACAAAGGAGATACTGCTATACTGTATGTTCATTACAGCAATTTCTCTACATCAATGAACTAACCAGGAGCCAAATAAGAGTTTACAAGTGCACTATAATTAAAGATTCTTCAAGATTACAAACACAGCTATGCAAGGACCACAAATATGATATGTAGGACTTAAAACCTTTTTAAGGTCTTGTATTAAAAGTCCGGCTCATTAAGAACTAGTAAGTCTGTCACTGTCAGTGTCAAGTCTGACATCAAATATCCACTGAATTCTCTTTTCCCAACCCACTATGACTGCAGGCATGCTGCTACAGTGTTATTACAACAACTACTATTCACTCTAGAAAAATGAAGAGAAAAATTTCTGTCATACATACATACTGAGAGGCTTGATCAACATATTTAGAGTATTTTGAGTTTGTCAAACTGAAACACTTCACAGTGTGTTTCAGCATCCAATTAATCTGTTGACTATTTCAGAAAATACTATTTACATGGAACCTTGTACAAACAACACAGCTTTGTAATTTATGAATTATTTTATAACTAGAATATGCAATCACAGTTGGAAGGTTCAAATATTCTATTGCTAAAAAACACACTGTAAAAATTTGGACAGAAAATCTAAGCAAGCCATGCAACTTTATAACAAAATGTCAATTGTTGCTGATATTAATGTGATGAGGTTTCAACATATACCTATGTTAAATTAAAACTTCAGCAGACTATATCTGTACAGACAACATATGAATCAAAATTGAATACTGAACCAATTTTGGTTGCTAAACAGAGAAGAAACATGTTTACAACTTCTGATCAGCTGCATCCCCTAACAGTGTTACAGAAAAAAAATATTCTTTAAGTGCAACACCAAACCCAAGACAATTATTACCAGCAGGTGGCTAAGAATTGGCATATGCAATTACTCTGTATCTTGTAATGAAGTTTGAGAAGTAAGTTAAGCAGTCAGTTCATCACCTAGATGTGTGATTTCCTTCTGATGTTTCACGTAGGTATACTTTTAGCGTATAGCTACCAAAAATTATTATACCACAACACAGAAACGTGAGAATGCCACACTTTCACAATTTTCACACGCCTATTTGTAGTTCTGCATCCAGATTCTCAATTTCTTATGCTGATAAGAAGTTTCTTGGCTGCCTAGGCACACTGAAGTCAAATGCAGAGGTTCCTAACAATGGGAATAAGCACAGCACATCAATCAGCTTGGAAATGGGAAATTGTCTAAACAGGAAAATAATTTTTACTTGAGAACAGAACAAATCACTCTCACACTGAGGTAACAGATGTAGAGCTCCACATTACTAGACTGTAAAATAATCTTGTTGAAAGATTCCTCACCCTTTCTTGATCAAGTTAAATCATATGGGCGACCTTATTAATCAAACAGGGCAGACTGGGACATGTCAGGAGATTTAATAAGTTCTGCAGTGTTTTGATTCCTATTCTTGTGCTAGCTCCTCATGGTTATTGTGATATTCTGGCTCTGTTGTAGTCCACAGGAGATTTATTACAGAGCTCATTACATTGATGTGCTACACTTTAATTAAAATATTAATTAAAGATAACTGTAACAAGGGACCAGGAATGTGCTGTGTGAGATCAGTTTCACAAAATGACATGTTGCTTCTCATCTTCAAATGTAGACTTTTAAGCAGGGCTGCCACACAAAAGTAGGCTTTCTCCTTTATCTGTTGACAGAGACAACATACTGGGTTTTCCAAAGTTATTCCTAAACTGAGAATTATTTGGGCTTTTTGCCTTACTTGTAGCAAATTTCAGAATGTATTGGTTAAGAGCCCTAGAAGTTTTCAGTGATGTAAATCTCTGAATTATAAGTTATGATTCATTATTAGTTATAAAAAAAATTGCAGCAGTAGGTTGTAGAGCACATGCAGCTGATGCTTCTCTATCTCTCTTTTATATAACCCTGTTCCTCTAATACAAGTTATTAATCAATGGGGTCAGAAATGATCTCCCTTGTGAATAAATCTCTCGAACACATGCAGCAGACATGCTCGAAGAAATTAGAAGTTGTAAAGGTAAATGATGTGCAAATTACAATGTGGCTTCTCTGTGGATTTCACTGTCTTTGGAAGAGTTACAAGTAGGAATGTCTGGGCATGTGCACACACGTACATACACATAAACAAAATTAGGCCTTCAGATTACCTGCAGTAGAAATTATTTGGAACATCATAAGAAATGGAGCTCCTATTCATCTTCTAAACGCATAAATACTGAATGAAAGCATATGTTAGATGTGAAACATTTACTATTGTGTTCCTTTTGAACTCTAATAGTATACTAATGGATGTGGCAGAAAAATATCAAAGCACAGACAACCTAGAATGCCCACTAGCAAAAGGGTACCCTATTGAATGTACGTTAATGGATAAGATGCATGGAAGCAGAATCTGATCTGATAATAAAAGCAGCAAAAGCCATATCACAGAATATCCTCAAAATATTCTGAAATATTCTGAAAAAAAAGGTTTAAATTATCTGCATTGTTTTGCTGAAGAACTAAAGGTATTAATTTCTACATTTCCTTGAAATTGTTTGTCAGCTTGGCCCTCCCTGTTACAGAAAACTTGTTAATAGAGGGATGTTACTCCTGTCCTTTTCTAACAGATATTACTGGCAGTTATGTTTACAGCTCGTGCCTGCTGGCAGTCCTGTCACATCTGCGGGACTTGGCAGTCTACTGACCTTACGTGTGTCACATCTACTGCTCAGAGTCACAGGATGGCTGAGGTTGGAAGGGACCTCTGGAGATCGCCTGGTCTGCAGTCTGGCTCCGTCTTCCTAACTCCCTCCATCAGCTCTTTATACACAATGACTAGATCTTTGCCGAGCCTTCTCTTCTCCAGGCTGAACAGTCCTAGCCCTCTCATCCTCTCCCAGCATAACAGATCCTCCAGGTCCTTACTCCTCTTCCTGGCCCTTCACTGGACTCACTGCAGTAACTCCATGCCTTTCTCATACCGGGGAGCCCAGAACCAGATGCAGTGGTCTAGATGTGGCATGGATTGCTAAAAAACTATTAACCTCTAATGATCTCAGTAGAAATTGTGATTATGGACTGTGAATTGAGAAGGCCTACAAAGTTTTTGTTAAATCAGATAAAGACTGATTCAATAGTAGGCTCATAACTTAATCTAACCCAGCAAGCATGCATCAAAAAAAGGTAACTTGTAATGAAGGTACAGTTTGGATTCCTGAAAAAGACCAATGATTTCAGTTATGTTTTTGCTATGAATAAATAGAAAGGATAGCATCTTAATTACTGATAAAAATGTGACATCTGAAAAACTTCAACATTTTATTAGCTCATTTTAACATACAAAAATTGACCTATCAATTTATGCAACAGTTAACCGGTGCGAATGTCTAATCTTATTTTTGCATGCTTACATTACTTCTCCTATTTCATTTGATACACTTGACTGTTGTTTCAAATTAAATGACCAAAACTGTGGTTTTCTCTGTTTGTATGGCACCTTGACTACATAGCAGCTAACATAATAGAGATGGCAGAGATTGCATAACTGTAATGCAAGTGAATACAAAGAGAGTAAAAACATAGGAAAAAATGTCTAGCAGTAAGAAATATTCCCTTGTCTTTCATGCAGGTCTGTCTTTAGTTTTGTATTGTAAAGGAATACCAGACTTTGTTACGATATCATGAGACAATTTAGAGATCATTCTTGAAAAATTTTGGTGTAAAAAAAGGAAAATACAACTTGTCACAACAGAAAGCTTCACAACTCTACAAAAGTGTTGATTAGATTATTTCCGTTATTTGACTTTTCTGATGAATATAGAACAAGAATTAGTTTATCTGAAAAAAACAGTTCCATATGCTAGAATTAAGCTGTCCCACAGAGAAATAACCTTGCCTTAAGAGAAGCCATATAAGATGAAAAAAAAAAACCATCAAATCAGATACCTGATTGCGAGGAATAGGTAATTTTGACTTGTTCACATAAAGATATAAAATATCTACTTATATCTTAATGCCATACTTGTTGGTACTGGTAATGGAAAATTTCTTCCTGACCCTGCGGAACACAAATTCATACTTTCAAGTGTGAATATACTACCCCGACCTTCTGCAAACATCCCAAATGTATTACAGCTTCCTTCTCACTCATTTCCAGGAGCAAATACACCTTCAGCTGATACTTGCTTGGAATTTATACCCTTTTCTGCTAGTTCTTCAGTCCATACTTCACTTAAAAGAACACTATATTAAAAAAAAATTGTTTGTTCACAGTAAGATGAATTTCCTCACCTTAAAGATAATGAATCAAGTGAAGCAAGATAAAAACACTCTCTGAAGAACCCAGATACTACAGGGAAGCATTGCAGCTTTGAAATAGATGGCTCCTGCAGACTGGTCTCATAGCAAGCTGCTGCTAACTGCCATATAGCCATCTGACATTTGTGCTTGAATTTAGAGGAACAGTATTCTAGAATAGCTATGTGAAATACTAATTTGACATGATTATGATGTATAGAGAAACCCAAAGGTAACAACATATAAGGAATAAATCTGATTTCATAAGCTGTTCTTACTCTGTACTTGAAAATCAGCAATTTAGGCTTCCAACATGTTGTACTAGGAAAGGATGTTATGGATCAGTGATTTTTTTTCTTGTGTTATTGAACCTATGCCTAGCGATATTCATTTTTACAAGAGTTCCGCTCAGTTCATTCATGTAAAAATTCCCATTTGCATTCTAAATTATCTTTCTACTGTAAGTAACAAATCCATTTATAAAGACTTAATAGGAAGATCTCTAAGTAGGTCTGGAAAGCTAGCCTAGCTAATCACGGTATTGAATGGATTATAATTTTTTTTTAAATGACAGTATTTTTATATTAATGTACTTGCTCTAAATCTTTACTTCTTACAGACAGTTTTGTACAATTTTTACAAAACTGATATTTTAGGGAACAAACTCCTTTCCAGGTATTGTCATGAAATGAGAGGAGTATAATTTTTTTTCCTCATTTAAAACTGAGAAAATTAAGGTTTTGGCCTGTGATTTTTTACATATTAGTATTAAGGATCAATATGGAAGGATCAAGTATGAGTCAAAATCTACTGAGTTTGTACTGAGATGATTCGCTGGTACAATCTGAGTTAATAGCACCACTTCAGTTTTTCTGTATTCACCCTTGGCATTTGATTTATTGATTCATTTCAGTGAACACTAATCTCTGAGGTTACTCAGCAAACAATGTCCTTCAACTGACTATCCTAACTCACTAGTACAGGACCTGCCCCATCAGGGAAAAAAACAAAACAAAACAAAACCAAAAACTCTCTTGATAATATTATGCAGATACTGCTAATAAAGAACTGGGATATACCCTAGCATGGCAGAAGACCTCGGTCACCCATATTGTGGGCAGAACAGTCCCCAGCGATAGCCAGCAAGGGCTAACAGAGGCCACCAATGGCACTACTTGGCGTGCTTGGTGACTTGTTACCCACACTGTGGGGCACAGCCAGGCTCTGCTCGTCAAGCAATGGTCTGAGGGCAGTCACATCAGGGAGCACACTTGATTCACAAACAGCCTTCAGAAGTCTGTTGAAGACATAGCTGAGCAAGTCTGTAGACTAAACTTTCAGGAGGCAGAAGTACATTTAGAACTTCACTATAAAAATGAAATTCTGGAAACTGAGTTGCCCGCCTTTCTTTTAGCAACAGACACATATGTATATTTATTCTGTGTATTTATTGCTTCTTGATAGTATATTTCTGTTTACGAAGAATGACAAGTTTTGCTGTGCAAAACAAAGCTGCTGCTTGTCTGCTTTTGGAACAGACAGTGAGAGTAACTTCAAGGCTAAAAACAGCCTCTTCAGATATTAGAAAAGCAAAGGTCTGGAAAAGTCTAAGAATAAAAATATCTGAATCTTATTAAGCATTTGGTTTGTTTCCTAGCAGTTAAACTATTCCCTAGCATTTAAACTATTCTGCATCTTTTGTCAAACCTTGCTACATCATAAGGTGATATTACAAAAGTAATGCACAGGTAATATTTCAACATGGCTGGTATGAGTGGAGGTACAAGAAGAGGAAAAACAAAGAATGACACAGACCGTGAAGCTTAGAGGCCTCCTGGATTGTTTGTCATCAAATCCTGATAGTCTACTTTGATGTTTCTGAGAGGGATGTTAAACACAGGATAACCTTTGCCCATTCCGTACTCTGGAATTCCCATGTACCAAATGCCACCGAGGCAGAGCAGCTTCCCTGGGACAGCTGCCAGCCCTGTGAGTACAGCTCGCTGAAAATAACTTGGTGCCAAGAAGATGCAAAGGGCAATCACTTAAAGGGAAAGACGCCGGCAGAGGATTTAGCACTGGTACAATAAGACTACAGCAATGGTGAGAGAAGAATATATGTATTTCAAGTGAAAGCTAGCCAACAATTGCACAGCAACTGCTGCAGGTTCTAAAACTTATGTCATTAGTTAAAATAATTTCAGGTGCCTGTAGGCAAATTTATTTTAAATTTGTACTGATTTCTTCAGAATTATTAAGAAGCTGGAACCTGGACAGAGGTATAGCCTGATTTGCTGGTGTGCTAGAAACAAGAAGATGAGATAATTTTGCCAAACTCATTTATTTATGAACAAATGCTTGTTGCGAGATATGGTGAAGGCTATGTAACTACAGTGTTAACCTTGTAGTATCAGAATAAAAGACAGTAAGGGAAGAAATTAAGAATGAGGCATATCCCTGAAGTACCTGAACTGTTATATGGTTTGGGTCTTCAAAATAAAATGCAGTGGAGATTAGTTGCCAGAATATTGACATAGAACTTACCTAAAACAGCAAGGCCATGTTGACAAAACAGCAGAGGAGGACTTCTCTTGTTAGCAGACTCATATGTAAACTGAATACAAAAAACTGAAAACAATACTACTTTCTGTATGTAACATATATAACCCTCTTCCATACATGGAATATTACCACAGAGCCAAGCAAACTTCTCCTTGTACATATAAGAAGGGAATTTGATTTACATCTACTATGTTTTCTATAGTGCAGTTTTTCAGGACCCCTTGACAGGTCTGTGACATCCAGTCATAGATTCTTCGTCTTGTGAGTTTCTGATTGATCCTATTTATTTCCCACTTTTGTATTTAATAACTCACAAAAATGTCATAATTTGATTTTTTTTTTTTGTGCTGCTATAAAATTTAGGAAGATATACAAATATGTAAAACCCACAGTTAATATTCTGTCAGTTTTCCAAACAAAACCCCATTGTATAAATATTTAAGAGAATTTCTAAAAATGTTATAATAAGTGAGTAATCAGTTGCTAGTACTCTGAACTGGTATTGTCCAGACCTGTGGAGATATTGAAATATGCTCAGTATTGAAACACTCCTGTATTAAAACTATTCACATAATTAAATACAGTGTTAGAGATCTAAAACAGTAGTATTTAAAATCACCGTTCTTTGTATGAAAAAAAAATGTGTGGCAATTATATTGTTGTTGTGGAACATATTATTTGCAGGTACTGCCATCATGGTTTTTCTTTCACATATTAAGCAAAATTACTTTAATAAATTATCAAAGAATGTGTGAATGGTTCAGATATTCCCATGTAATGAGATGTCACAAGGTGAACCAGTGAGGTTAATAAATGTTCTGGAGTAAATTAATAATGATCCTTCTTATTTCTAAAAGTCAGATCTTTACATTACCAACACTCAGAGTTTTTTCTATTTTATCCCTCATTCTAAAGGGTGAACACTTTCCAGTACTGCA
This sequence comes from Tetrax tetrax, assembly GCA_009806455.1. NCBI lineage: Eukaryota > Metazoa > Chordata > Aves > Otidiformes > Otididae > Tetrax > Tetrax tetrax. The sequence goes on from WHYT01015800.1 coordinate 221,364, forward strand.
TAAACTAGGACTATAGTATCTGTTATATATGAATTGTTGTCTCAATTATTCTCTTTTCAGCATGTGATGATTTGTTTGAAAAATTGGAAGAAATATATCTTGCACTTGGAAAGGGAAGCATTGAGGAATATGATAATCCTCAGTTTCTTAGCAGCTCATTTTAAAGTTTCGCAGAGATGTCTTCTACACAAACAATTTTTATCCTGGTGCTGAAGACAGCTTCTGTGTCACCAGAACCACGTGGTCAACCATCCTAAAGAAATATGTGTAAAGCTGGACTCAAGCCCCCAGGCACCATGATGCTGAACTGATTAAATATTTCCATGGGCAGCTATTGTAGAAATACTGGAGGTGCAAAGATCAAGAGTTAATGTGAACAAGAAGAAACAGTAATTAAATAGACTTAATGTCAGCAATTTTATAGTCAGTACTGTATGGAGGAAGGTGCCTTATTGCAGATGTTTAAGATAGCAAGACACAGTGCAATTTTTTCCCCTGTTGTTCTCTGTATGCACCCTTTTCCATTTCTTCCTCCTCCACCCTTTCACTCACTGTCTGCCCACGCCCTGCACACACAACGTGAAGCAGAGCTGAAGCTTTTCGATCAGAGACAACACATTCTCTGGGGGAGATTCTGGTTGGAACCATGCAGCCTTGGATGAGGCCAGTGGCTCTGAGGAAAGCTGCAGTGTCAGCAGAGCTATGGGATCAGACGATTTGGCTGCTATGGGGGTGCCTACAGCGAACTTAGCTCCAGGGTATGTAAGTTTTCTACCCTGCCTGCTGAAATGAGTCTGTGCTTTGGGTTCAGTGGGAGGCGACTACAGTTGCACTCAGTGTGCCTATGGTAGGTGAACTGAACCCTTAATTTTTATTTATTTATTTATTTATTTTTTAAAAAAAAATCAAATAGATACTTGAAGTCCGTTTAGGAAGAACTCCAGATCCCTAAGATACAGAGCAGTTTTCCATAACAAGTTGTTTTATGAAATGGCAAATTTCCATATTAGAAGACTCTGTCAACATAAACTGCTTGTACAAATGTTTGGTTGCTCTGCAGACAAATAACTAGATTTATACACAGAGAACAGAAGACTTGAATATTATATTTAAACACTAAATAATTTATTTCTGAGTTAGAAAATCCAAAGAGACAAAAGACTGAATCCCCAACTCTTAAAAGATTTGTGCACAGAGGGAGAAGTCATTTCCAAAAAGTAGCCTTCAACACATTTGTGTTTCTACATGTGGGGAACAGAAACATCTTAAATCTTACTGATCTTACTAACGTGTTACAGACAACATTTTCATACCCTGCTGGTACTGCAACACACTTTGCAATATAGTAATAGCCTTAAATAATCTCTTAGCTCAATACAATTTTTCCTAGGTTAGCATTTCATTTGGTATGAGTCTGAACATGATATCATGTTCCTATTTGAGAACCAAAGTCTCTGAGACCATCTCCACTTGCCCTTCTCCCTTTCCCTCTGTTGTCAGTCATAATCAGAAGTATTGCTGATGTTTCTTTATAGCTGAGGATGTACCTTCTCCTTAAGCCTGCCTACAGTCTGTCTTAAGATGATGCATCTACTTCCTATAATGATTTGCTCAGAGTTCAGAAGGACAGCGTAGTTGTAATGGTCCAGAACCAGATAAGCAAAGATTCTCTTTCCTTTGAATTTTGCATATTTTTTTTTCAAATTAGTTAGATATAAAATTCTTTATCTCTACATGTAATATATGGACAGAAGAGAAAATATTGCATTAAGCAAAAGCTCAAGAGTTTAAGGAAAAAGACAAATGCTTATGAGTTAGAGAAAGTGATTTTATATTTCTGAACAGTGGTAAATGTAAAACGTTTGCTCCAGCACACATTCTCCAGTTCTTCTACAGAGTAGAGGCTGAGCTGAAGATAGCTCTGCCTCTCCTAGGAAAGTGCAAAGCACATTCATTTTATTTTTAATAGAAATTAATATTCTAATAAAATTTTAATCAGTAATAATTTGGCTATTTCTAGTATTACAATGTCTAACCCTTTTGAAAACTGTGGCTTACCCTTTCATTGAAGTTTGCAATAGCATAGCTGATGTGACATATTTGACATTTTGATTTAAAAAAATTCTGATGATCTCACAAATACAGCGAAGCCAATGGGCAGAAAGGCACAGACTTCAAAAAGAGCTCCTCAAAACATTTTAAAGAAGTCATTAATTTTGCAAATTCTGGGTTTGGTCCTTAAAAGAATCTTCATTTAAAGAAGAAGTGTTGGAATGGCCAAGTCAAACTAAAACTTTGTTTCTATGCCTCTGTTTGTAAAAACAATAATTGTAAAGCCTCTCTTAAAAAACAATCAGTTTTTATTCTTTATTTGCCAACACATTCAGAAACATTATCTTTCTAAATTATAGTTTTTGTTAATTTATCCTTTTATACCAGACTCCGTGAGGGCAGTGAATGCCATTGCATGCATGAAGCATGAAAAATGTCTTACAATTTCTTATACCATACACAATAATGTCACAACTTAGGTTGATTCAATTTAATAGCTTCTAGGGTGAAGACTGAGGCCATTCCCTTTTACACGACTGACTTTCCAATGAGTTCCTCTTCCAGCCCAGAGATACTGCAGGAACTAAACCACTGCCTGAGGTTCATGTGCAAGATGCAAAGAAACACTAATCAGTAAACCACCAGTGTGCTCAGTGGGTACTTGAGGCTGAAAAGCAGTGAGGGCAGTTTAAACGACCAGCTAAAAATTATACCACCACCGGTGATTTTGATAGAAGCATCTAGTGGTGGACTGACTCTTAATAAAAGCTTTCCTGATCTCCATGCTGCTGAAATCTACAGGTATCCTACACCTCAGAACCACCCTATCCCTCTCTACAGTGCAGATTATTTATTGCCAGCACAAACAAATCTGAGGGTGGCATATGTTGACTCTCATCTCCCAACAGGAAACACAAAAGCAACTGTGTTGACAGTGTTATTCATATTTAACTTTTAAATATAAATTAGCTAAAACAATTTTTTCTCTCTGCTGCACTCAAGTGGCACTTCTCTGCAGAATTCAGTGGTATCGCAATCGAGATCCCAGTTTGCCACAGAGGCTGACTTAAAATAGCGACTTTGTAAATTAATTGTTGTCTTCTATATTTGCAACATGGACAAGAACTCCTTGGTTTGTTCAAAGGCATTAGATTTGTTTGTGTTGAACTTAATAAAGTGTAAAACATTTTAGGTAATGGAGAAGTTGTTAACATCAGATTGTGACTAATTTTCTGTCTGCTACTAGGAGAAACAGCATTAGTTCCTGTGCCAAAACCTATAAATCAGTGTGGTGAAGAGGTAACTTTTAGAGAAGTATACTGAGGAGAAAATGAGGATCACAGAAAGTAAAAAAGGAGAAATGCCCCTTTAATATAATCTTTCAGAAAATTTCTCTAGAAATTGAGTAGCTCAGAGGATTTGGAAGTTCTCCCAAAATCAGAGCTGAAGAAGGTCAACTGTCAAAATAGTGTCAACAGATGACAATTGAAGGGTGGCTACATAGCATGGAGACCTCTCTGGTAATTGTTCTCTATGTTTTAAACATCTGGACCTTTTGAGACTTTTTAGAGAATGGTTTGTTTATTTGCAAACTAATTTTCATCAACTATCGTAAAAGCTGCAATCTCAAACACTGACGTTAAAAGAATAAAGCAAAAAGCATTTATGAAATGTGAAATAGTTTTTACTAATACTTAGAAAACAACAGAAGTCATCTCAGGTTTGTTCATATTAGTAGTTAACATAATTCAAAGTTTAAAAAGGATTAGCCAAGTGATGCTTTGCATGTCTTTAAACTAAATTGTGAACACCAATTTAAAGACTAACATAGAGAGGACCAAGTTGCAGTCATGTGTTAGGAGGTCTAGATGAATCTAAGGCTGCCCCACAAGAGGCTTTCTGACCAGCTGACGTTTTAAACATCATAATCGTCCCTTTTCCAAATTACTGGATTTAAAATAATGCTTGCTATAGTGTTTAAGCAAAAAATATATTAAAAAAAAATCAGAACCCCACACTCCTTTACTCTGCTAGAGAAGCCCGAAAGGGATAAATCTGGGGGAAGAATGTGAAGAAGAATAATACATCTGTGGTGGAGGTGCAAGCCTCTTTTTAAAGCAAGTGTATTTCTCAGAGGAAAAACTGTAAGCACTACAAGAAAATCTTAACATGAAGAAATAATTTCCTCAGCACTATATAGTTATCACATAAATAAAGCATGGAATGCTGTTATTTTTTTAACTTATTCTCAAAATAAGAAACAAAGGTAGTGCTATGCCTATTGGGAGGAGGATGAGAAGAGGATTGCTGAAAGATTTGGAAATTCAAGGCTTCGGTGACCTTTGAGCTTTCAATTCAAGTGCTATAAAATAAAAAGATCTAAGCAGATTTTTCAAAATGGTCACCGGATTGGAACCAGATTTTCAGTCACCTCTGCTCACTAGCAGGCACCGAAAGCAAGCAACCGGGTCTCTGTGCCCCTCAGTCCTCACAAGCAAGGTGGGAATTCTGTAGTTCTGTAGTAGCTGTGAGATTTTTTTCCCCCTCAAAATATATCTGGGCTTTTCTCTTAAAATCAACAATTTGTTGTAACAAAAGCTGTTCAGGAGGAGGTGCTTATTAGGACAAAATGCCCGTTAGAAAGGTCTTCCAAGTTCAGGACAAAACTCCTGGAGCTGCAGGCAGAGATCTGCCTGAAACAACCTTCGAGTTCCACTTCGGCAGTGAAGACACTCTGGTTTCCCGACAAGGCTCAGCATGGGGCCATGGGGGTCCATCTGCCAGGCCCCGTGAAGACAGAGTTCAACCTTCGGGGGACACTGCAGCTGTAATCCATCCTAGGAAAGCCAGCGCAACAGAGAGGGAACATGAATGTTTTTCCTATGCCCTCTTGAGAGCACTCACCATAGGCTGTTGGCTACTTCTGCCTGAGGTAGAACAGGAAAACATTTCCCAGACAAGCTCTCGGGCACAGCAGTTTTCCAGATCTGGCAATTTCATTTAGAGACTAAAGTGGATTTAAACTTTTTTGAAAGCTTGACCAATTTTATCAGCTTTCATAATGATATATAGCATGAACTTCATACAATGTGCTCATGTGCACTGGTTTTTATTACCGTACTATTACAGAGGACATATTTTGGATATTATTATTATGATGGATATAGTTTCATGGTTCAAAGAGACAGGATGTTACAGCCTTACTACATGAAAAATATGTTGTGATACAGTGCGGTACATGTTGGTCCCTTAACAAAATCACTATTTCCCTGCTATTCCTCAGCTTTTAAAATTATTACTTACATAGCTGTATCATTGAATCAGATCATAGTCTATACCAAAACCAAGTGAGACCAGCCTCTCCTGTATTACAAATACATATTTTATATATATATATTTAGTATTAAAAAAAAATTAAACTTTTGCAGATGCTAGCACCTAAACTAAAATTTAACTGTGAGGTTGTGATTTCAAGTAAAATCTGCAGAACATTTTCTGTGAGAAAGAAGAGGAGAGAAAGGAAGTTTAGAGCGTGATGAAAGGAAAAGAATGCATCACAGCTTCTGCAGAGCCATAAAAAGCAGCCCGATGGTACCACAACGCTGAGGAAGTTGTGGATAACTGGTATGAAACAGGTACAGTGAAAGGCTAAAGAGTCTAAAATTTGATCTAACCAGTGAAGAGAAGGAGTGTTATAAGACCTAAAAACTCAATGGGTCTGATCTTTCACAGATAGAAGTTGATGGAGTCCTATTAGGCTCAGTGGAACCATGCCATCTTACACAATCCAATTTGAGTCTCCTTTATAGCTTTCAGTTGTTCTGTGTTTTGAAGCAGCCCTACAAAACCAAAGCAACTGTGCACCTGAGGAATTTTCTTGGTGAAGAAATACATTCCAGTTTTCTCTTTCTAGTTGAGACTTAGACTTTGTTCAAGAAAAGGAAGGTTTTTTTAATAACAGAATTTTAGAATTTGGAAAATATACTTTCAGTATAGTAATTATCTCTCTACAGTATATTATTTTCCACTTTATTTAGTATTGCAAGGGCATTTTAAAATAAAGTGTCCTCAGATCTGCTAAAGCAGAAAGCAATTCACTGCCCTCCCAAGCTTTGAACAGGCAAAGCTCCCTCCTATCCTTTGCTGATTTGTGCAAGTTCTCCTTTATGAATCAGGACTAATTACTGTTTTCCTGGCTGTCTTACAGTCTTCTAATGACCATATTGATTAAACTGGAGATACACTGCCTAATTAAATTTATGATGGCCGTTCTGATGCCACTTGAACAATGTTATTAATAGATATTATGGCAGTGTGTGAAACAGAAATGCCTATGAATAAGTAATACAGAGCCAAGTAATTTACCAACATTTGAAACAGAAAGGGACAGTAGCCTATTTCAACATGGTTGTCAGAATACTTTTAACAGGTTTCCCAGAGAGGTGGTAGATGCCCCATCCCTGGAAACATTCAAGGCCAGGTCGGACGGGGCTCTGAGCAACCTGATCTGGTTGGAGATGTCCCTGCTCCTTGCAGGGGAGTTGGACTAGAGGACCTTTGAAGGTCCCTTCCAACCCTAACAATTCTATGATTCTTTGATTCTATGAAGACCTCATGCATCTACTTTCTTCTTTCCCTGGGTGTCTATGGGAGGTATTCTCCTCCTTCCCAGTAGCCTGGTACACAGGAAGTCCCCATTCTGTCTAACCTTCTCAGAGGTTTTTAAGTCAAATGTAAGTGGTAAGTTGAGGGAAAGGTGAAACCAAACATCAGGTGTTGCCCGTATTTAATCTACTTCACTGTGCTGCTGCATCCATAAACGAATCTCACAGCACTGCTACACCCTCAGCTTCTTGTGGAAGCTAGTGCTCTTCTACAGAAATATTAAGCAGATGCTGTCCTCTGGGACCATCTAAGCAGAGGTTAGATCTGGGGTCATCAGACATAAAGGAGAAAACAGCTACACCCTTTGGACGACAGTTGAATTACTGGGAAAGTACTAAGGCATTTCATGCTGATGTGCGTTTGTTTCTATAGCACAGCAGCCACCTGGGAATCACCATATATTTTTCCAATGGATGCATTCTTGCACACTGAAAGTAGATCTGTCACCTCATATCAGGACAAGCCCCAGAGCTTAGCCAGTCTCCACAAGCACTGTAGGAAGCGTGCCATGGCAAAAAGGTTGGCTAAGGGGAAAGAAAGGGAATAAGAATATCAGAGTATAGACCCTTTCTTTCAGAAGGAATAAAGGGAAATTTTCGAAGGGAGCAGAAGTGATTACACGGTAGCTCAGTATCATCCTCCAGGAGTTCTCTAGTTGAAGTTACGGTTTCTTAATTTCACTTTTACAGATGTATATTTCTCTGAGCCATGTCTGAGTTGCTGCATATTCAGTCCAAACATGCCTACCTCCCACTTTATTCTTGGAAAGGTAGCGATCGCCCTTTCCAAAACATCTTCCCTATGTCCAGATGGGTTAGTATCATAGACTCCACTACGGACAACCATGTAGAAAATTGTATACAGGTCTTGACAGCAGTCACTCCACAAGTGTGTTTTTATGCCTCTGTGACAATTAGCTAAACTTAGTTCTGTGCTCTACTTTTAAAAACTTTACACTGCCAGCATTAATACATGCCATAGTGAGATATTAGTTGCTGAGTTTTCTCATACCAGAAATTCTTGTGGGTAACTAGTATAAACCTACCAGCTACAGAAAACAAATACCTCTGCAACTATCTTCTTCTAAATATTTGTTTCTTATTTTTAAAATAACCTACTCAAAGAGAAATAAATCTTGCTGTTTGTGTCTGCATGCAATTCTTCAGCTAAACTGTAACAAATTTTTCTCTGTGTGACTGGGAGAATCCTAACTGCTCATCCCCACCTATTAAGAGAGAGAGATCATCAGCTATGTTTATCCATCCAGGCAACCTAGATGTCTTATTTGGCTGGATAGTAAGCTAGCTGAAGCATATCATATACCACCAAAAGACTATGTGGCTTCAATAAGTAGCTAAACTGAGTTCTCATCCATCCTCACTCACAGTTCCCACTGGGAGGAAGAACGAAGTAAGAAAATCGATCTCAATGGGGCCCTTTCATTAGTTTAATTTTTATAGTTCAATGTTGTTTACATAATAAAATGATAGCTATAGATTTTTCACTTTCTAAGAACAGAACAAGATAAAAATGTGTATCAAATTTACAGCATTAATGGACTGCAGATATCAAACTATTAAATGTGTGCAAAACAAATGCTTAAATCATTTGACTGTTGTTTTTTGAGAATTGTCTCTGCCCCAAACTTTTAACTTACAGTTTTGCCACTAAAGTCTGGCTTCTGGAGCTGCTCTTTCTTCTATCTAATCTGGCTCTGATTTTTTTTAATTTTCTACTTTAAAACTGGAGGTTTTAAAAGAGAGAGCTATCACTATTCCAGATCTGAGCACTGTGAACCCTAGCAACATATCTCCGGAATCCCACAGCCAGTTACAGGGAAAAAGAAATTATAAGTTCAGGAGTTTAAATACTATTTTCTAATGTAATTTTCTTGGAATGGTACTGTAGTAAGAATAACAGTAAAAATAAAATTAAAAAGTGCTCTAAACAATTTTCAGGAAGATACAGAAGAATTCTTTTTGCCACAAAAAAAAAATCTTTCAGAAGTTGACTTTACATTTTAAATTTCTATAAATTTATTAAATAAATTGCCTTAAATACAACAAATAAATTCTGTCTCTCTAGTATTTATACAAAGCTGGTACTTCAGACCTCACAAATTCCTTCTACTATAAGAAGACATATTATTTGATTTCCACCCATTTACTGTAAAATCACAGAAAAAGGTTACCAGTCGCCCTCATCTGTCTGCGTATGTGGCGCTCGGCTTTGTGGCCCAGAGTTTCAGCTACCATTGTTCATCTTTAGCTACCTAAATTGATACACCTCATATTAGCCAGAGAAAGAAAAAGCATCAGAACTTCAGAACCGCTTTTGGCCACTTTAGGCTGCACATCTGCATGTCCCTGTGCCCCCAGGGTATAAACTCGAAACAGCATCAGTTCCACATCCTGAAGCTTGTGACTGAAAAGTGCAGTTTTCGCACTAGATTTAAAACCAACATTTCACTGAAAGTGCAAAAACTTATGTCCCTACAAGGGTAAACCAGTTTTCTGGCTGAGGAACAAGAAAATTGAATGCTATAATTCCAACTTAGAGAGTCACATCTTCCACCCAATATGGATGTGGGAGGAGAAATACTGAGCCATCATTTCATTACAAAATACTTAATTTTGTTCTGGCAGCTGGTAGGACCCCAGCTGTCCCTTTCACTTTCACCCTGTGACAAACACATGGAGATCTGTAATAATTTCAAGCATGAAAATGGAGAGAAGATGAACAATAGCAAGTTGTTAAGAATGCTCATTTACACAGGATGTCTTCCTGGCTGTCCCAAATTACTTGTTTCTCTGTTAGCCCGACGGCACCAAGAGCTTTTGGCCATACATCTCGCTTGATTACAGGACAGGTTAGGTCTTAAATATTTCTTATGATTAAATAAAGAGGTGACAGGTTTTAGTCTATTGACAGTAATGGTTTGGTTAATAGCTGACATTTCTGCTTCATACACCTCCTACAAAGGAAATTACCAGTACAAGACAAGTATTTTCCCCTATGAGACTGAAAAATTACAAGAAAACCATATGTATGTCATAAAATACCAATTTTCAGATTGTTTCTCATTAAAATATGCTTTACCTATTGGTAGCATAACTATGGGGTGAGTGAAAAGGAATTATGTATGATTGAATGTCTCAATTATACTTCATAATTGCAATGAAGACACTGGAAAAATCAGTCTGCTTCAATGACCAACCTAGAGGTCAGGTAAGGGCAAGCAGAGGGCTGGGTTTCAGAAGGGAAAAGCACATAAACAGAGAGGAAGGGGAGGAAACAGCTGCTGTTATAACGGTGTATTTATATACCAGTTTACAGAATTAAACATTTTACCGTTTAAAAAAAAGTGATCTGCAATACACTCTGCTGCAATCACTAGAACTTCACTGGTGCCAACTCTTGTCCACCCTACGGAAATAAACTCAGAATGAGCAGCCATTCATATCACACGAAACTTCTGCAAGACAGACTTTTCTTCTGAGATAACGTCGCTGGCAAATGTCGGTAAGCTTTACATCCACTGCAGAGAGGCCAACCTTAAACCGTATTTTGTTCTTAAGGATGTTCAAAGAAAGCAGTGCAGATAAACTTTTCTCACTAACGTAGAAAAAGTGTCATTTCCTCAGCTGGAGTCCACTTAGCATATTTACTATTAGTATCACCAGTAGTAGTTGCTGTGAAACACATGCAGCAAAATGTAGATTACAGAGCTTAAAAACTAAGCTTCTCTAAAAAAACCTGTTTATCAGAAGAAGTGAAAAATTTAATTCTAAGAAATTGGTATAAGCAAATATCTTACAGATTGTCTTTTGGAAACTTCACGCATATCTTCATGCAGTTACAGTGTTGTTCCTTACAGAACAGGCTACAGTCCATATAGTCCCCTTAGTCAAATTTACTAATTCATCACCTAACAAATACAATATTAACCTTTCTAAAGTTGGGGCTAGAGAAGCAGCGCTTCAGTTTTTGAAAACAGCTGGCACTTCATGCAGTAAGACTTTGGGGAGGGCTGGGGAGGACAGAATGGCATGGAGATTACGGAATAACAGTTCAACTAATGAAGCCTGACTTTGGGTTGTTGGATGACAAGGAAAAAAAATATCCCGAAGTATCTCCAAAGAGATGGGGCACTAAAGAGTTTATCTGTGACAAGCCTCTTTGTTTCTGCAGTCATCAGTGAAGACACAGCAAAGGAAATGGAGGAGCTGCAGTCATGCATTTGCAATACACAAAGTCCTTGTTTTCCCACTAGGCACTGCAGAATAGCAATTGTCCATTCACAGCACATATCACATCCTCTGCATTTCAGAGCTAATATTTTTGCAGTCCTTAAGCTAGCATGCTTCAGCCTAGGGTAGTTAATTTTTGTAACCCTTCGAGGTGCATCGCATGAGGTAGGTGTGCTCATCTTCCTTGTTACATGAATTGGTTTTTTCAGGTATAATTTTTAAAGTTAAAGATTTTCAGATTGCACAGGGTTTATATCTACAGCAACATCTCAAACAGAGAGGTAAAAATCCTTGTTTCACAAATTGAGAAAATATGAAGATTGCTAGTCATTGAGCACGTATAATTAATCCAATTAACAATAGAAATCAGCTGTGTCGGCTGAAATAATTTTTGAGACCACTCATACCTCATACACACACACACACACGAGCTCTGACAAGTGGCTCCTCCTCTTGTATTTTAGAATCACACTCCTGAAAACAACGTTAGTTTTATGCTAGCAATTGCTTTCGTTTCCTGCAGCACACACTGCCCACTGTAACGCTGCAATACTCATTCAAGGCAGATCACTAGCTCCAATGTGAATTGATCCTATATGCCATCAAATAGATGTTAGGCTACATTACTTCAACTTCCAAGAAAATTTCCACATTCCTCCGTTTAAGTAGCAAAAGCTGTGGGAAAACTGGTGTTGTTATAAGACAAATCAGCTCCCTCCCTTCCCACTGAGGATCTGGTTATAAGTCAAAGTGCAGGCTGCTTCTTGATTTTGAACTTCTGAACCCAAACCAAGTAAAGCAATCTTAGTATGTAGTAAAAAAAAAAAAAAAAAAAAAAAAAAAAAA
>WHYT01015800.1:242794-345050 GCA_009806455.1 Tetrax tetrax
ATAAAAAAAAAAAAAAAAAAAAAAGATGTGGTACATGTACTCCTGAAAATGAGGTGGAATATTCTTTTCTGTTTGATCTGTTTATTTCCAACACTTTCTCTCTCTGCTCTAACTCTCAGACAAACTCACAGCCCCCTCAGGATAAGAATGAGTTTTTGCTCTCTTCTCCCCCCATCTAAGCCAGCCAAGTCACAGATCCCCTCTCCTGCCACAGAGTAGCAGGAAAACATATAGAAAAAAACAATCACACTTTCAGAAGGATCAGAAAGGACTACAATAACAGATTCTTTCTGTAATCTTCTTTCACCATCAAATGGTTAAATCAACATAAGTTAAAATTTTCATCTAGTTTGAATAAAGAGAAAAAGGGAGGAAATTCAAAAACCGGTTGCTGTAGTAACAATCACCAGTAAAAATCTTTTCCACTCAATAATAGTATTATCTCCCTCTCCCCCTCACAATTTCAGCTCCCCTTCAAAAATAATCATGCTGCCTCTTTTAGATTTGCTGTACATACCTCAACCATTAAACAAGACATTTAACCATAGTGGCAGTTCTGTGACCTTTGAATGCCGTGAAATCTCTAAGCGGTGCAGCTTGTTCATGAAGACTTGTACTGCAGAATCCAGTAACTGCATCCAGGGTTAGGAATAGAATGAAGTAACAACAGCAAACAAAAATAAAAATAAAATGAAATTTAAAGAAAAAAAAAAAACAAAAAAGAAGAAAAAGAAAAGAAAACCTTCCCCAAGTCCCCCGACCCAGCCAATAAAACCACCTTAAGAAGCAAAAAGAGTCGGGAAGAGCGTGCACTTTTCTGCCAGTGTCAGGGCTGGGGTAGAGCTGAGCTTGCTGCAGTCTGCCTGCCTGCCTGCGCTCCAGCCGAAGGCCGCGCAGGGCTGGGAGGTGCTGTCAACCGCCACGGGCGCGCGAGAGCAGACCAATCCGCGTCCACACTGTCAGCTCGGTGGAGTGAAGCCTTTTCTGTTTATGTTTCCTCATTTCGGGAGTGACGTCAAAGGGTTTAGTTTTTCCTCTGCATGTGCTATTAATTTTAAACGACTACTATGGGAAGAATGTGGCAGTGATTTAGGCAGGCTACCCTACTTGAAAGGAATTGGAGTAATGATTTATCTGTCCTGGATGTAGCTTAGAAATATTTTATAATGAAAGGTACCAGAAAGATCCAAAACATCCTCGCAAAATGGGGGTAAGCTATAAATATGCTTATATATATTGAAGCATTCTTACCTATACCCAAGATGTTTCCCAGTGAGCGCTATTATCTGTGGTGCAAAATCAGACCTGGTTCTGCCCTTGCCCTCAGGTAAATCAGGAAGTGCTTCTCTGAATTTGGTGGTGTCACGCCAGTGTAAACCTGGCGAAAGAGATAAAGCTGAGACTACTGTACACATCCCTTTATTAGTCAGCACTAGCTAGATTGCAAATTAGCAAACTTTTTTCATTACCGTGTCAGTCACCGATGCAGTCACCCCTTAAGGTCTGCTGCTCTGGGCAAACGCCCGTCCCACCAGCAGATCATAGCCCAGCTGTGCTCGCCTACGAGCTCTGCTGTGGACCACCACACAGGGTTTTATTTCATACCCAAGTCCAAGTCAAAAGGCAATGGTAAAGCCTGGGTTCCTGTAGCACAGCATCCTTGTCAACAGAGGAGCTATGCAGCTGAGGTTTCAAAAAACAAACAACATACGGCATGGACAATTACCGCCAGTAACGGAGGCCACAACAGCACAAGATAGGGGGTCAATTGACAATGATAACTGTTTAGTTATCTTTATCACTGCAATTTTATTGATTTGCTCTTCTAGGGATTTCTTTCAGAGAGATTGGTTTGTGAGTTTTATGAGTTCATTCCTAAAAACTCTTAACAGCCCAACAATTTCAAAACATGTATAAGTGCTTTTGAAAGCGGATAGGCTGATAGCTCTTGAGAAAGAAATTTCTTAATGATCCATGGAAGAGGAACAAAAATAGTAAAAGTAATAGGAGCTTATCCATGACCACCGACTGATGCTACTAAAATGCTACTCTGGAGGGGTCAAAATATGCAATGATTTTTTTCTCACTGTAAAATCTGCCTGTGCTATCACTGCTAATGTAATCAGCTTCAACAACAAATGCAAAGGGTTATGGTGCTGCAAATGCTAGAATAACATATTTTAAAGTATTAAATGTTAGATATTTACAAAATCAATTAGACCTCATTAGGTTCATCCAACTGTACTTAGAGAACTGTATGAAACAATCTGGAATGCATAAATAGGAATATTATTTGCAACACACAGAAAATCATTATGTTCATCTTCACTTGGCATTGGTGAGGGGTCAGCTGAGTATTCCACTTTGGGAATTGCACTTCAGGGACCAGTTTTAGGAATGTCACTTAAAAATAATATTGGTTCAGTGAGAACAATCTGGAGTCTGTGAAGAAAGGCTTAGAGACTGAAGAAAGAAAGAGATTGATTAGGTCAAAAAAAAAAAGCAGAGTTGATAGGAATTATTAACTATATAAAGGGTACATTTGCCTAAAAAAAAAAAATCCACAAAACAAAACCAGAAGTAGTAATAGAGTTTATTCTTTGGCCTGGCGGCATTACCTGGTCTGTAAACTCTGTTATAGCCTTCATGATGACATAGCTGCATCTGAGCTCTTAGTGTCTAAAACTGCATTTGGGTAGTGATGAGGGCAATGCCCAAACTCTGTGAGGGCCCATTCTAGGAACATGACATTGTAGACAGTCAAGATCCACCACTTGGGCCTGCATTCTGACTCTCTTTATTTTACCAGTAGAGGTATAGGTAATTTGCAAAGAAGAAGAGAATATTTTTTTTTTTCCATATTCATTGTGGTTAGAACAAATGAACTGCCATAGAGGAAAGTTGTTTGATCTAGGAAAAACTAAAGGTAGGAGAGCAAAGTACTGAAATAGGCTGTGATAATCCGCAGTGTCCTATTACTGGCTATTTTTAAAAGCATGGTTAGACAACCGTCATTCATAAGCAGTTTTGATATAGATGCTCCTATTTTGGAGAATAGAGGTAAGATTATGAGATTTCTGAATGTCTATTCCAATCCCATGTTTTTCCATTTTCTACATTTTAGCATCAAGCTTATCATTAATATTACATGGTATTTCATGAACTAGGGACCTGAAACATTCAAGTTCTGCACAGTCTTAGGTAGGTATTGTCTCTCTCCTAAAGAAGTAGAGGTTACTTCAGCCTCTGAGAATCATGTGGCCCTCTCACAATAACTGGTCACTGTGATCTTTCTGACACAGATTCCTAGAAGCACTTATGATTCCAGTTTCTACTCAGAGATGGTCTCAACTGAGTACATGCAAGGATGGGAAAGTGAATGCATGGCTGTGCACAGTGTGCACAAGGAAGACCTTGGTTTCCTCAGCATAACCACATGCTTCCATGATGCGATAGGAAGGACTGCTGAGAAGAAATGGGCTTCATCTCATAAAGAAGCATATATTTTGCTATCTTTAGTATAGATTTGCTAATCTGATCAGATATGCACTAAAATATCCTGCCAGGCTGGTGACATGAATGCACAAATAAAAATGACGCACAGTGGCCTAGTCAAGAAAAAAGCTGAAAAAATGAAAACTGTATGATTCTTTAAAAAACGTCATTGGAGAAAGAAGAAGAAAGCAAACCAACTGATGCTCAGCCTAGATGTCTTCACACTAATGTAAAATATATTGAAAATAATAGAAGGAGCTGGAAAACTTAATGCAAGATCAAATTACAACTTAATTGGCATAACAAAAACTTGGTAGGGCACAGTCATGTGAATATGTGACTAGAATACTAATATTGAAGAGCATAGCTTGTTCAGGAACAACAGGAGGGAAAAAGGTGAAGCAGATTATGCCGTACATCTTGTGCAGAATGCAGCAGTATTGAGAGTCTGAGTGATAATACAGAGGCATGGTTGGGGGGATCTGCTGCAGATTCAGGAAGATCAAATGGGTAACTCTTTTCATCAGCAAGTAGCAGGGTTATCTGAAGCACAGGATTTGGCCATAATGAGAGACTGTAATAATGCAGCTCAGGAAAAAGAGCTGAGCTGGGCTCAGACACCTTGGTTCATTCTTTCCAGAATAAGCATTCAGACTACATTTGGTAATACCTCAAATTCATGACCCTGCCTTTTTTTGAGCTGTCCTGCTTGGCTGCGTAATTTATTTGACTTCCTTTCATAGTCCTGGCCCAGTATTGGAGGCACTGTAATTGTCCTTAGCTATTCTCCCTTCTCAACATAGGTGGCACATAGAGACACACTATCTCCTATCATAGGATGGCATTCCTCTTCTCAAATCTTCAACCCTTCCACTGTAGTCCTTGGGAAGGAACTTGGATATGAGAGAGAGTGCTTAATCTGCCTCACCCAAATCACACTCCTTATACCCAGACTCCCTGAAACCTAGAAAACTAATAAATTCATCCAAGTGCCAGTAAAGTTGTGTTTGCAGAATGGCAGGCACTGCGCAAAAAGATGCCTCATTGCTGAGATATCTTTCACTTTCTTCCCACCTCCTTTTTTCTACCCTGACCATCTTCAGTAAGAGCTCCAACATGGGACCACATATTGCTCTTCATATTGCTGGCAGCAACATCGATGGCAGTACAGTAGTTTTAGAGTGTGGAAATGAGTGGAAAAGATGCATCCTTTTTAAGCTGCTGCCACTGCTGAATGAATTCATGGCTGACTTCCTTTCCACATCCCTCAGCCCTCTCCAAAATTGCTCTGAAATGCAAGGCTGTAGATGTTACAGTGATTCCCAAAGGTATTACTACTTTTCCTCAAGGCATGAACACGTAAATCTGAAGATGTCAAAGACTTTGTGATGAAGCTTGTCCTTTGTTAAGTCTGTTGCACCTTTCTTTGTTGGGGGGACAATAAATGTGAAGAACTAGTGCAGAGGCACTGTCTTCTGTAGCCATGAAAAGAAAGGAAGGAGAGAGTGGACAATCACAGCCAAAGCAGCATAGTGTCAAGAAAGTTTATGCTTGTCTCACCCCAGAATGACAGATACACTAGGTGAGTTTATATGTTACACTTACTACATTGCTGTAGGGTAACTTTGAGGCAGATTTCTTGAGGTTAAATCATGTGAAATAGTTGGATAGTGACTAGATTTGGATGTCCTGTGCCTGTTTATTTACAGATTAACACCCTCAGTGAGCTTTTTAATCTTGTTGCAGATGCAATGGATGGCTGGCAATACCCTTGGTGCAACATCTGCGGAACAGATTCCCTTACAGTTCTTTCCTTCACCTGGGATATGTGCAATATTTTCAGTGTATTTAAAGACAGCCTATGTGAACTGGCAGAAGATGTTGTCACCTGATCATTAGCTGAGGTTCAGGGTTGCCTGGAATGACCCAAGGCCAGGCTGCACAGGGCAGTATAACTCAGGCAAACACGGAGATAGGTAAGAGCATGATGTTGCTCAGAGCGAGATGGTCCCAAAAGGAAGACAGTTTACTAAAGTGACTGTAGACCTAATTTATCTGAGCCAAAAAGCTGGTGTGTTGATGCATGGTTTAGACTTCTGGGCTCGTCTTCATCTAACAAAGTACTGTCATAACAAGATTACACTGCTCCTGAGAAAGGTGTCTGCAACAAGGGGACACCCTCCAGCTCCCACAAATGTATCCATGCATTATTCTCTCTGGCTTCTAGCCTTGACCTTACCTACTTATTGTCAGACATCTTTTCCATTATGATCCAGAAATTCAGCTCTTTCTGGCAAGTAACTTTCCTCTAAGCATCTCCTATGCCCTATCAGAGTTCCCAATCTCTTTTCCATTCAGCATCTGCTCTCATCTTAAATGCTGAGGTTTGTGGGGGTTTTTTTTGTTTTTTTTTTTTTTAATTATTTCTGTATATTACTCTGTTTCTTTTAGCTTTCTCTTTGCCTGAACAGCGCAAAGCCAAGGACATACGTGAGGAAGAAAGGTCCCTCTCTTGCACCATTTGTTGCAACTCAAATACAGTTCAGGAATCTCAGCTTAGAAGTGGTTGTAGAAAACAGTTGCGACCTGAGCCCAGCTGTAATGGTGGATTGCCAGGAAGTTTGGGCTGACCTTAGACATTTCACTGGCAAGGGAGAATGCAAGAGCCTTTGGGCAGAGGGTCAGCACTGTCGATTTGTGAATAGCCTCCTATTTGACACTGCAGAAAGGGAAAACTAGGCATGTACAGAGCTTTAGGTACCCATGCATAGATCTCCTTGGGATTTTGGCAAGTAACATACTGACAGAAGAAGGAAATTTGCACAGCAGGAGAGGTAGAGTGCTTTCCAATTACCTGTTATTGGTAATACATTTTTATCAAGGCCAAGGAGAAAGCATCTAGATAAAAGGGCTACTTATGTGGTTTATAAGTGTTTAATACATCAAATTACTATTCTATAAGATTTATATTAGCCAGTATATCAAAAATCTACAGAAAAGAAGT
The DNA here is from genome assembly GCA_009806455.1 of Tetrax tetrax. Classification (NCBI taxonomy): domain Eukaryota; kingdom Metazoa; phylum Chordata; class Aves; order Otidiformes; family Otididae; genus Tetrax; species Tetrax tetrax. Next base: position 249,294 of record WHYT01015800.1, read on the forward strand.
TCCAGAACTCCACCTTGATTTAGTTTAACCTAAGAACATTGAGTTATATAATGTGACTAGATTTTCAGAAAACCTCTCTACTTACTTCTATATATTTATTTATAGATTGTAATGATGGGAAAAATTCATAATAGAAAGGATTTTTTTTTTTGTCATAACAGCATGGAAATAATTTCTCACATATGGATTAGGTAGTTCACATAAACAGCGTTGTATAAGGTCAACAAGCATCATACAGGAGGATGGAAGCATCAGGAAAAGTTTAAAATGCTCATTAACATGGGGCATTGATCTAGAATAGAGTGTGGTCCTTGATTTTCGGCAGACATGACTCCTAAATTAATGAAGAATAACTGCCTACATGAATGTTATGAACTAATTTAGGGTCCAGTCATAGTCTGGTTTCTGGTTTGCAGCGTTTACATGAGTTTCAGAGGGTGTCGTTGGATTGCTAGTGCAAAGGACCACAGCATGGCTGTGGCAGCAGAGTCAGGCTTCCTGGCCAGTAGTGCACAGAGCAGTGGTAAATCCCCCAAAGAGAGACCAGAGCCATATTGGCAGAAGTATAGTTTGTGCTGCTACTGCTAATGCTGTATATAGGCAAAAAGGACTTCACTATTTGTTAACAAAGGCTTACACACAGTTCTCAGGCATGGAAAAAAAAAAAGGTGAGAAAACATCGTTACCAATGACTCATATTTGTTTTACTGATCAGACCATATGCAAAAACATTTATTTGCTTCCTAATATGACATTTGATTTCAAACCCAGGAAAATTCAGAACAGAAAGGTGAAAAGTTTAGTGTTTTGCCCTACCAGAAAGATGACACTTTCTTTTATTTTGGCCAATGCCAAGTACTTTTGTCTTCACTCTAATCATTCTAGGGTGAGTGGCACAACTTCTCTTTAAATCCAAACACATTCAGAGAATCAGTTTTAAAAAGCAGCAAGATCAACAAATCCAGAACTTTATCTTTTTAATGCTACTGTTGCTGGTACCTCTTGAAATTCACCCAGCCCTAATTTGTGTAAGCAATTTTTTTTGTTTATCTGCTTCTTTTCAGCCAGTGGATTCTTTTATGGGGCTCCTGATGTTTAAGACAGTTGAAAAAGAAGAAATAAACCAAAATCAATGCTTTTCTATGCCACAAAGGAAGCTGAAGCTACAGAAAATCAAACCTATAATGTAGTCCCACATTGAAGGGTTAAGAGCAGTGTCAACCAGTGAAACAGTAGAAGTGAAAAAAAAAACCAAAACCAACATTGTTTTTTAGTTGAGTATCTTACATTCTATGGCCAACAAGTAGAGAGAACTAGGGAAAAAATAACATGGTGGTTTCCAACTCAAAATTTCTTTTTAATATTTAAAAATTTGTACCTGTTGTAATTTAACCCTGCTCAGGACCAAGTCTCTCACCGAGTCCCCCAAGTCTCTCACCGAGTCCCCCAACACTCCAGTGGGATTGAGAGGAGAATTGGTAAAGAAAAGACAGCAAAACTCATGAGTTGAGACTGAAAAAAAATATTTTAAGAGAACAACAGAAGAAAACAAAACAGAGATGGAAAACAAACAAACCAGTAACAGAAAATACTTAAGCACATAATTTACAACACAATAGCTCACAGCAGGTCCTGATGCTCAGTTTCCTCCGAGTAGCAAGAATCTCCTCTTACCACCCTCCTCACTTATATCCTGAGCATGATGTCACAGGGTGTGGAATAGCCCTTGGGCCAATTTAGGTAAAGTATCCCAGCTGTTGGCTAATCAGTAACCTATCCCAGCTGTGTCCCCCATCCACAGGAGCCACCAGTTCCAGCTCCTCTCCCAGCTCAGGTGAAAGTTAACTCTATTCTAGCCAGGACCAGGACAATACTACAGCACTGTTTTGCACGGATAAACACACGGATAAATATTGTCTTGAAAAATACTGAGGAAAACAGTACATAATTCCTATATTTTAATTGCAATGTACATAAAGTACAAAGAGCTTCTTTCTTGCTTTTTCTCTGTTTTTGTTTTTTTTTTCTTTCCTGCCTTCTATAAAATTTTAGGTGTAGAAGGACTTGATTGTTGCTTAAGAGAATCTCTGAGCAAAAGTTGGAATTAGGTTGTAGAGTGGGTTTTGTATAATACAGTGAATTTCAATTTATTTCAACAATTTTCCACTTAGGCATTTCACTGTTTTTTTTAAGAATTTGAAGATTTCTTTTTCTTATTTCCATTTTATTTTCTGTGAAATAGGCATTATTTGAAATGAAACTGAGGTCAACATGTTTGGAAGAAGATTATTTAATCTATCAAAGGGAATTTTAGCTTTTGCATGAAGCATAAATTCTCAGCAGATCTAAGATCTAAATGTTAATCCATACCAGACTGCAAGGTTTAAGTCTCAGTTTTTCACTTTTTTTTTTTTTTTAATCTATCTTGTTTAAATCATCTCAGTGCTATGCTGCCTGAAATGCAAGCCAAAACATTCTTTCCACATAATAGGAAGGACGTTGTTGGGGTCACTAAATTCCATTTCCTTAGCATCTTACACAAAACATCCGTAATTATTCTACTACCACATGCATGTAAAGCAATCTGCAAAGTTAAAGCATATGTAGCAATATATAATCAATTACATTTATGCAGTAATAGATTGGTTGCTTTAAAAGAGCAGTAATGATTTGCAGTGGTTTTCTAAGCAATTTGAACTTTTAAAGGAATCACAATTATAAACATTTGAAAAGAGGACACGGAAACTGATACGAATTCATTGAAGTGCTAAAGATGTGAATGCTAGGTAACGTAGGTAAGAGTAACAAAAACAGTAGGAATGTATTGAAGATATATAATGGATAAAATCTTTGTTTGATTGAAGTCAATGGGAGTTCACCATTCACTTTAATGGATTATACCTGCTCTACTTAATGATGATATACTTATGGAGAATATATTAACAGAGTAGAGATACTTCAATCATGCTAATCTTCCCATTTTTTTTACATAGATTAAGAATCTTGATAAACAGGCAAAGTAGCTATGTAAGACACACAACACATACATGCTCAGTTCCTCTTGTGAAGGCAGGCCCATTAAGGACAAATACAGGTTGCTTTGATGTTGTGCCAAGCATCTGCAATTTTGTAAATTACAGAACACAGTAACATTTTGAGACAATTTGCCTTGGCAACATTGACAGAGGACAAACCATTGATTTTCTGTCAGCTGCCTTCCTCCTTTTGCAGTCCTCTAATTCCAAGTATCTCTGCGCTACATCTTCACAGATCTTAACCATAGGTTCCCTCTGGCTTTGTAGGCAATAGATGACATTGGCTAATGGAAGTCATTATTCCCTTAGCTCTTCAGCCTGCCTGTGAACTGAAGGCTGCCTCCCTTGCATTGATGGAGCTGCCTCGTGTACAATTCAGTTGCTCTTGATATGATAACAGTCACCTCCAGGAGAAGTATCTCCTCCAGTAATCTGACTTCATCTATTCCGTGCATCAGTACATTATGTTGATTTAAACTCGGGATATATAAGAACCTAGGATACTGGAAATTATGGGGGACTGCATATAGTATTGCATATAGAAATACTTGATTTGACGTGCCAATGTTCTTTTGTAGGCACAGATTAGCTTACCTAATGCTTACTTTTTATTTATGTTTATTGCTATCTTATTTATACATATATTACAGACTTGCAAACATACGTATATGATGATTTGAAAAGTTGGTTCCTTTCCTATAAAATGCTATAAATCTTAGAATCCATCTTTTCCATTTTTTCATGTAGAAATGTTATCAGTGGATAATTCTGGTAGGACATTGAAAAAGTAAACTGCAATAATGTAAAGGCAGTATATAGCATTAGACGTAAGAAATAACAAGTATACTTTCTTTGGGACTATATGCAATGCATTATGCATTCAGTATAGACTTCTGATGAAAGAAATGTGGTCCCAAATAGGGTAGAATAACAATTACAACAGTAACACACTGATCTGACAATATGAATATTTTTGTTAACTAGCATCAGAGGCATTTTTTAGCACAGCAGTAATTTGAAAGTTACTGTGGCATCCAGCCACTGAACTACATTAAAGATAGGACATAGCTACCACAGCTCACTGGATTCTGGAGTAAAGGGCTCTCCTTTAGAATGATTTAGGCTGAATTTTTAATGGCATCAAACAGGACCTCAATTAATGCTCCCTGTTACTGCCTCTGTACCACTCTCCTCCTGCACACACACTTTTGTTTTATGAGCAGAACTCTTTCCCTGTGATCTCTGCAGATCCAGCCCGAAAATCAGGTGCTTGGTGTCCCTGCTTTGCCCTCTTAAAATATGCAACCCCCTTTCCAGATTCTTACAGTGCCGAGGTACGTACAGTGTAGCTCTCTTTGATTTCCATTTTTCATGGTCCTTCTGCCTGAAAGCCGTTTTCAGTGACAAGGTTTGATAAACACATGGAAATATTTTTTTCTGACTTGTCCAGGAGTTACTGTTAGGAATCATGGCCCAGCCAAGGTAGGCGATTGAATGATCTCCTGAAGGTCAATAAATACATATGAAAACAGTAGCTAAATAAAGAATATTAAAAGTAATTTCTGTTACATGCAATTGTCAGGTATGGCTACATATATTGTGCTTCTACAGTTTGGTTCACATCTGCAACTCCAGGTTATTGTGCAGTGAATACAAAACACAGAATGAAAATGCTAGGAATTGCAGCTGTCATGCTTAAAGTACCCCAGCCACTCACACTGAAGTGCAATTGCTCTTTAGCTAAGATATTTTTCTAAGTTATATTTTTCTGCGATGACTAAGATCACTCAGTACTGCAAAACAAACCAATCTCTAATAAGGGCAACCTGACATAAATGGAAACTACTAAAGAACAAAAACGAGCAGAAAAGAGAAAATTTTACCAACAACAAGCATTAAGGAGAAGAGAGACATATTTTTACATAGTCCTAAATCTTTCCGGTGTGCTTAACTTTAAATCCTAAAGGCAAAATGTCTCACCCATGAAATATATAAACAGGCTAAACATGATCCAGATTAAGGGCAAAAGCAAGCACATGGCCTGCACTGGCACACAGAAGGAGATGAGCTCAATGATGCTCAGAGATTAACTCAGCTACACAACAAGGATCAGGAGAGATTTGATAGCCGATGCCTTGTTAAAACAGCAGCAGCATCACAGGCCACTCTCCCACACTGAGATATCCAGTTGTCTAATCAGGATTGTGAAGCACACTTTGGTCTAATCAATCTGGCTGAGCTCTTAACGTGAACAGCGATTTTTATTTCTGACATCCCAATTTAGACTTCCCTACCTACACACAAACTTCTCTCTGGACTGCAGCTCTGTATACTCACAGACACACAAACACATACATCCATGTATTTCTTTCTTTTGTTCAAAACATTAGTATTTACTATTATAAAAATCCAAGTGATCTTTACATATTCCAAAAGAGGACAGTATCTTAGACACGGATGAAAGTACCTATTCCCTTTTACATTGGTTAGTTACCCTATGGAAACATTGTTTTGTGAAAGTCTCCTTGTTTAGTTTTCACTCAGCTGCACCATCCTGTTCCTGGAATTTCAAGGTCAGGAGAGGGCAGGGTAATTTCTTACAAAGTTAGCACACATTTAAAGAGAATTAGTTTAAAATCGAACTTCCTTTAAAAATATTTGACATTGAGTGAAGGAACAGTTATTTAAAAACAAGATGCTGTTATACTTCGTATGACAATGTGTCTTTATCTGCACCTTCTGTTTTCACTGCTGTCTTGCTTAGATTAATTTGTAATTACCAGATAAACATTGACAGAGGCAATAAGCAATCTCAATTACTATTTGAGATAATATTAAGGGATAGAAGTGGTACTGAATGAAACACTGATGTTAGAGAAGAGAGCTGAAGATTGGGTTGGTATAAAAAAATAATTCTGACTCAGGGTCTTACGTTATAGTCACAACGTGAAGCAAAACCAGACGGTTTGTGTTTATTATTTGTTAGGACTGAAAATTTATGAGAAAGATTTTCCACTGTGACTTGGTGTAGAAGCACTAGAAATCTCCTGAGGAAGCATCTTCTGCCCAAACATGAAAAGCCCAAGAGACTTGCCTTGCTGAACTTGAATACAGCATGATAAATAAAGAACATGCGTCCAAGAAACAATGCTGAATTCAGATGTTTGCTGCATGTTGTTTGTCTTTACTCTACTGAAGAGCTATAGGAGCAAAAGAACCTGTCCAGGGTTTGCCACCATCCCTGTATCAAAAGTTGTGCTCACGTATTGTACTTGAACTTCTTAGTTGCATTGAGCACGATGAATCTCTTATGTAGTCACTGTTCTGGGACAATAAAAGTGTCTTTGCTTGTAGTAGCAAATGACAAAGGAAAGGAGGAATAAGAGCAACCAGTAGGCAGACGAGGAGAAATCTGGCTCATATGTTTGACTCAGCCTAGGACTTGAATTTGTCCATTATATGACTACAGGAAAATCTCACCTTGTCAGCTCACCATGCCGCTCTTCCGCTACTCCTACCAAATGGTATCCATTCATACCACTGCTTGGTTCTCTTTAGATACTGTGGTGCTTTCCCAGGCTTCCCACACACTGTAGAACAATGGGTGGGACACCTCCCAAGCCCTCTGGGGCCTGCTGATCACATTTGTCTGTACCACTTTGTAATTGCCTTTCCACCTTCAGATCCAGAGCTCTACAGGGGATGGATTTGGGTGGAAAGGACTTATAGGGCAAATAACAAAGTATGGTGGGAAGAAGTGACCAGTCAAGTCTCCATGATTCCTGCAGATCTGAAATTAGAGCTATCCTCTGCTATCTGAAATACAAATAGTTCCTGGAGGTCGCTCAAGAATCAGAGACAAGGTTTCCAAATAATTAATTTACCAAACATGGGGCTTGCTGTCTCCTTCTCCAGCAGCAATGTAATATTTTCTAGTTCTCACTGGCTCCCATTCTAGAGAAAAGAGGAATTTACAAGTTCACACAGTTTGGAAAGGGAATGTTGTGATGTGTGCGAGGCGATGTCAACACAACAGATTCAGGCTGCTCACACTGGTTTTGCCTGTGTTTTGTGCTGCTGCCGAATGAGCCAGCTTAAACCTGAGCGTCATAGAAATGCATCCAGGTAGACAAGATTTATATGCAACGCTTGAAGTGGGACTTTATGACTTACTGGGGTAAGTCTTAAAACCACTTAGATCTTTGAACAGTGCTGTACAGCTGCTTATAGAGTGAGCAGCTGTTTTTCTGAATGATGGCACTAGCCACAGCTCAGCAGGAGCGGCTGTCTTCCAGAGGGGCAGGATTCAGCAGGGGAATCCATGGCTCCTTTGAAGTTCTTGCAGAGAATGTGTCCACATTTCTCTAGACAACTGCTTTCCAGAAAGAACTGTTGGACCCAGCAATAACTACACTCAATGTGTACTAGTAATAGCAAAAGGCTGAAACTGAGTTAGAATTTTTTGTCTATAAGGTACTAAAATACTGAAAAATAGTTTCAGAACAGAAGTAAAGCAAAAGTGGTCATGAAATTAAGTGACTGGAAGGCACAGAGAAATTCCTTATACATCAGCTCAGTGAAAATGTGAACCACTTTGATGGTAAGACACACGTTGCTTTGGCTGATGTGCTCAGTTCAGCTGAGTCACTTCCATCAGGTCAACCATAAGTTTATTCAGGACCACTGGATAAAGATACTGATTTATTTGGAGATGTGTACAATTGTTACTTGGGAAAAGAGGAAGTATTTATGTTTTGCTAGTATAACACATGTTTTATAAATCTGAAACTCACTAAATGCATATTGCTCTGGAAAAATAGAACAGGATGATGATAATTACTAAAGACACTCATTACAGTAATCAAGACTGGTAGAGGTCATGCAAATGAACATTGTTCAGAGAACAGGATATGAGACACTGACTTGTCTGGGTAGAGGACAGCGAAAGAGATGGGAGAAAATGTTAAAGGGGAGTGCAAAGGAAGGAAATGTGAGACAAAGTGAAAACGAGGCAAGTCCATGTCATTTACATCGAAACTGCCTTAAATAAGAGCAGCCAGGAAGATATTTCAGATTTTTTTCCATTTCAATGGTAGTGAAATAATCTATGTATGAAGTTTGTAAAGAATCTTACAATAATTTGTTTTCAGAGTAAACCACAGATCATAGAATCATGGAATCATAGAATCATTTAGGTTGGAAAAGGCCTTTAAGATCATTGAGTCTGACTATTAACCTAGCGTTGCCTAGTCCACCACTAAACCATGCCCCTAAGCACCACATCTACACATCTTTTAAATACCTCCAGGGACGGTGACTACACTACTTCCCTGGGAAGCCTGTTCCAATGCTTGACAACCCTTCCAATGAATAAGTTTTTCCTAATATCCAATCTAAACTTCCCCTGGTGCAACTTGAGGTCATTTCCTCTTGTCCCATTGCTCATTACTTGGGAAAAGAAACAAACACACACCTTGCTACAACCTCCTTTCAGGTAGTTGTAGTGTGATAAGGTCTCCCCTCAGTCTCCTTTTCTCCAGCTTAAGTAACCTCAGTTCCCCCAGCCGCTTCTCGTAAGACTTGTTCTCTAAACACTTCACCAGCTTCGTTGCCCTTCTCTGGTCACTCTCCAGCACCTCAATGTCTTTCTTGTACTGAGGGGCCCAAAACTGAACACAGTCTTTGAGGTACAGCCTCACCAGTGCCAAATACAGAGGGACAATCACTTCCCTACTCCTGCTGGCCACACTGTCTCTGATACAAGCCAGGATGCTATTTGGCTTCTTGGCCACCAGAGCACACAAGGATCAACACATAGGACATTGAATGGATATGCACACTATACCTCTCAGTCCTTCCAGGAACTTTGCATCAGTCTGGCTATAAATGAGCCTACTCAGCAGTTAGAAGAATCTTCCTTGACGTGCTCCAACAAAGCCTTACTGAGTCCTCCCCTTAGGCTCAAAAAGAATAATTTTCTGTTCCAGTTCATCCAAACAGGCCTGAAGGTCTCCCTCCTCTTGTAGCTCCTCAGCAGTTTCTGACCAGCAGAGCACAGCAGAAGTTCAGTACAGCACTGCGATTGATGTACCGAGGTTCTCTTCAATTCACCTGCTGCTGCCTCCGGCTGGAAATTTCCAGGGAGGCTGGGGGAGGCCTCTGCCTAGAAACTTATATCAGGAGTGGATATGTATTTTGATAAACCTTGAAAACAGTATTCACTATACTAATATGAAGCAATGATTTGCTGCTGACGTATGTATTAAATAAATTTCCTTTAAGTTTTCTTCATAGAATTATCTTTCTTTCCCTGAGCCGCAAGAGCAAAATCAGAGGTGTGTGGGCAATATCATGACTTAACAGGCAATTTCTCAAGCATGAAGTCATAAGAATGATTTTTATTTCACTTATTCATTTCAGTTCAGTGTCAGGAAAAGAAGAAGCAGGAGATTTTTAATTTTTTTTTAAATTTTTTAATTATCCAGTTAGATTTTTGTTAGATGACATTACTTCAGGTTGAATTCTACACTGCTAATGAGGCTTAAACAACAGTTATTTTCTTTAATGGTACTCTGTAGAGATTTGACTGATGGATCCAGCCTTCCTCTTAGTTAAGTGACAAGTGAACAAAATCAGTGACATCCTTTATAAAGAGCCAAAGGCTGTCACAAACTAACTATGGTTTTGTTAGATGTAAAGCTAGAGCCATTGAAAGTACATGCAGAAGTTAGGCAAAGAGTGTGCGTAGGAGTTATCATGATGTCCTAATAATCTCTCACTGTAAGAACATTCTTAAGGAACTACTGGCTCAGAAATAGAGAGAATATGCATGCACACAGAAACGGCTATATTCTTATTGCCTTCAGTGGCAGCATTAACATCTCAGAAAGAAGTAAGTTCCTGTTGTTTTTCTTGTGGTAATGCCAATTCCTTTTATCTGTGTGCACCCAGCAATCTGTACATTTGTGGATTATCTCTACCATTCTGCATACTAGTGCTTACTGCATTGCTTACCACATGATGAGTTACAAGGAAAAAGAAGCAAGCAAAAATTCTTGGAGAAAAGCTTATCAAAAAAAACCAGTGTACAAATTCAGCTCTGAATCAGCTGAGAAAAGCTACTGCTGTGCCATTGATCAGTCATACATATTTAAAAGATTGAATATTTCACCTGAATTCTGCTTTACCTATCCGTAAGTACACAATAAAATAAATTGGTCATAAACATCTACAGAAAATCACATTCCAATGCTGTTTTTCAATTTATTCTCAATATATACTATTCCCCTTAAAACACCAGAAGTTAGTCATTTGTTAGTATAGTTTTCCACAACAGGAAACATCTGATTGTCTGGAATTAGGCAAGGCAGAAATACATGCCATCCCTTAGCAGGCTGAACAGCAACTGTCATGACCATTTGCCCATCTTCAGGCACTAATGGGAAGCCAACATGGTTTCTTCTGATGTAATCTCTGTACAGTAAATAGGGCACTTGTGCAGATTTGATGGGCTTCATTAAAGCTTTGGGAGCAAGAGAAAAGGAAAAGATGGTGCAGTATAATGGAGTGTAGCCTTGGGACATTGTATTCTGTGATAGCAGAGAGTTGCCAGGGGAAACTGCAAAATGCAGATTCCAAACATGTTTTGTAAGGGAAGAAACACAGATAGTGGAATGGTGTCCTTTCTCTCTCCCTTTTCTGTGTCTGCCTGCAGTACACTCACGGAGCTCATATCAAGTCCTTGTATTACGCCTTCTGTACTGTTATGTCTTGAAAGACTGTTCAGTTTTAAATCGGGTGTTGTATGAATGCTTACCAGAAGTTTGTTAGCTCCAAGCTAGGGCATGGTTTGCCTGACAGCAGCTTAATTTTCAAATGCAAGGCACCCAACTTCATGGGTGCCATGACTCACACTTGGCAGCCTCTAGACAGAGCAAGAAGAAGAGTACAGTCAACCAATCTTCCTTCCTGTTGGTTTGGGTTTTGGATTTTTGGAGGGTTGTGGGGTTTTTTTTGTTTGTTTGTTTGATTTTTGTTTTTGTTTGTTTGTTTGTTTGTTTTTTTAACCCTACATCATTAGATTTTCCTCCAAGAAATGCAATCAAATTTCTGAGATAGACTTGCTAATTAATATACACCCTAAACTCAATTTTTTACTATGTACTACACTAAAGGCAGGATTTTCAAGCTAACCAGAAACAGATGTATTTTCACTGTGCTTTGTACTCAAATCAGGTACCTTTCTTAACAAAAGTACATATCGCATGTCTGGGACACAACTGAAAGCTCTTAAATAGATCAATCAACAAAGATAATAACCACAGCTTTTCTTTCTCCCTTCCTTAGGACATATCTGACTGGACCTAATAATTGCACATGCACAAAACAAATCCCTCCCTTGCACAGGTGAGCAAACCAGAGAGCACTGGGCGATCTTCTCATGCCCCTCGTAAACCCTGTATCTGGGTCAGTCATCATGGCAGTTAGTGATTTTATCTGAGCGTGAAACCTGCTTTCTGTGAGCATCCTGAGTAGTCATTTTCAAGAAAGCAGCAATAAAGCACGGAGACCTTAGCTGAGAATTTAAATCGCTTTTTTTTTTTTTTTCAAATGAGGCAGCAGAAAGCTTGCTGCCTTTGCACATAATACTCTGTCTGAACATAATACCATACATATCATACACCAGGCATGGCAGACTGGCATTGCCTCAGTGCTGGCCAGTAGTTAATATGCATAATTAAGCAAAACATTCAGTAAAACCTTTGAAAAAAAAAAAAAGAAAAAAAAGAAAAATCTCACCCACTCCCCTCAAGGCAAAGTGAATAAATCCTTCCATTATCTTCAGTGCACTGGCTGCCCCAACATACAGCAATCACCCGTGGATCGCCAAAATCAAGTCTAGAGTTTTTTATGCAAGTGTTTTTAATTTAGAGTTGCATTTGTGAATATCCCCACAGCACCAGAGGAATCCTTCCCTGTAATTAGCACCTCTGAGCGTAGCGTGTAGAATACAGCTGCAAACGTTGTGATTTTTTCCTATCTCTGAGAAAAATTGTGAGGGGAATTTTTCTTTTCTTTATCTCACAGCTTAAGCCTGCAATTCATCAGGTTATGGCTCCTGATGATGAGACATGCTTCTATGCAGAAATCAGATTTATCAGATGCTGAACCAAGCTGATCTTTACAATGAGAAATAGTTAATCCCTTTTCATTAAATCAGCAAAGCTCCTTGTGAAAAACAACTAGCATATTAGAGAGATAACTACAAAAAGAATGTATTCTTAATGCCAAAAGTGCCAGTTTCGACTTTGTTATAGGAAGAAAGCCAGTTCAACTAGGTACTCATGGATGTTCACAGATGGTCATTAAATTGGAGGTGTTCTGTGGTGTTTTGACTACCGTGGTCCTGTCTTAAATCCCAGTTTTTAAATGTCTATGCTCTTTTCCCCAACACATATCACATCTAGCTTTTATATACTGCTTTTATTCCAAGTTTTTCAGAGATGCTTGAGCCTAAACACTATCTTTCTTACTGTCTTTGTGTTTCACAGTTTGGGAAAGAGGTACAGTGCTACAGTGATTTATCTGAAATGGTGAATGAGGTGAGACATACAGAAGAGCATTCTGCCCAGGAAATTACGTTGCTTATATCACACAGGCACAAAATGGTACATTTCCCAAAGAAAGAAATACTGAAATCAGACATCAATCTGATGTCTACAAAATACTGATACAAAGGCAAAACATCATTATTACAAAACCAGACTAACACATGTGAAAATGAAGAAAAGCCCCAAAACATCTGAATACAAGGCCTACCCCTAAATAGAGTAAAAATGCTTTGCTAAACTGGAATCTGTGGGGAGACTGAGGAAAAACTACTTCAAATGGAGTAAAAAGAAATGTGTCAACTTTCAACCATTTCACCAAAAGCACTAGCAGATAACTGGAAATACAAATTATTTGTAGTGATTGAAGTAGCATATATTGTTCAAACAGCTCTGATTTACTCCAACATTCTGAGAATGTATTTAATCTCTTGCATTGTCCTGTTATTCTGTATTACGCAAAGGCTTTCAGCCTTTAACTGAAATAAAAAGCTCACAAATTGAAAACAATTCAGAATAGATCTACAATAATTATTTCAGATCTGGAAGTCATGGCTCGCAAGGCCCAGTCTTCCCTATATCAACTAACTGGGTTAAGATGCAATTTGTTCTTGATTGGTAAGTATTTTCACAGGAGAGACAGTAAATGCCTGAACTGTTTCAGAGAACATTAAATGTAGTGGTTATCTGGATTCAGCTTCCAATCTAGATGTGGAATAGGTAGTTAGCTAGGTATGTACAAAGCTCTCTATCATCTGGAATATTCAAAAAGGTATTAGATGGGTTTTCTCAAATAAATACCATAGGTCAGATGGAAGTGATGGATGACTACAACTTTTCTTGCCCTGTTGTGCAGCAGTTCTTAGTACATCATGAACACGGTGCTAAAACGCAGCTCTGTGATGGAGAAACCATCTTTACATTCCACATCTAAAGATACTGTTTTGAGATTAAGGCCCCTGGGCTACTAATATGCTTGTAGTTAAAGAAGGCCAACAGAGTCCATTTTCTAATGCAGGCAGCCATCACAGCATCTGCTGATAGCAGCACTCTCCCTCCTTCTTTACCCTGTTAAGTAGCAGAACATGGCAGTACACTTACTTCATGGAAACTAGCTGTGGTCCATGCTGTCACCTTAACTGTGTCTGTGTATGGTCAATGAGAGAAGTAGCTGTTGCGGGTCGAATCATGCTGGGGAGCATGCAGTCAGGTAAATAGTGCAGATACTCCGGGGCCTGAGCCCTGCCCCTCTTAAATTTTTTAGAACGGCTGTAGCCCTGCATTCTGTAACAGTACAAGTAATAATATGAACTGGTGAAAAATGCTTCTAAACTGTTGTGGCTGATAGGATCAAGACATGATGATTTTAAGGTAGGTTTAATAGCAAGAGTTAGAATAGTCTACTCCATGCTCTGTATCATGATCATCTCTGAGAGTTTCCCCTTTATCTCTCTACCACTTTCACTTGGGAAGTCTTTTTTTTTAACTGTCAAAGTGATGTTTGATCATGCATTGGCCTTTTGTTCTGGTTTTGTTTAGTGAGGGGGGCCTAAGGAGGTAGCTTCTGTAGGAAACTGAGCTTCTTGCAGCTGAGCAGGGACAGAGAGGGGGAGGCGCGAGCCTTGTGGGCCTTGCAGACCTCACCCTCTGGCCTCCCGCCGGGCAGCTGACTGAGCCCAACTTGGCCCGGCCCGGCTGCAAGAAGTGGAGAGGAGATGAGAAGTGAATAAGATGTAAAAAGGATCCCGAGAGGTGTCTGCCAGCCTGTTGTGAGGAATGGCTGCAGATGCCAAAGTCAGTGAAGAAGGAGGGGGGGGAGTAATGCGGCTCCTGGCCAAGATTCCCCTGCAGCCTGTGGTGATGACCATGGTGGAGCAGGTTGTCCCCCTGCAGCCCATGGAGGTCCATGGAGGGGCAGAGATTTATGTGCAGCCCATGGAGGACCCCACACCGGGGGAGGTGGAGGCCTGAAGGAGGCTGTGGCCCGTGGAGGGCCCACTGGGGCAGCTGTTCTGGAGGGACTGCACTCCGTGGAAGAGATGACCCACGCCGGAGCAGTTTCACGAAGGACTGTGGCCCATGGGAGGGACCCCATGCTGGAGCAGGGGAGGAATGTGAGGAGTTCTTCCCCCGATGACAAAGTAGCAGTGTGAAACAACGCGTGATGAACTGACCGCAACCCCAATTCCCTCTTCCCCCTCTGCCACTTGGGGAGGGAGAAGGTAGTAGAGATAATGTTAAGTCTGGGAAGAGGGAGATGTGGGGGAGAGGTTATCTTGTTCCCCATCTCATTCTCCTGCTAGTTTTAGAAATAAATGAATAGTTTTCCCCAAGTCAAGTCTGTTTTGCCTGTAACGGTAACTTTAAGGATTTCTCCCTGTCCTTATCTCAAACCTTGAGCCGTTTTTCTTATATCATCTCCCCCTATTCTCTCGGAGGGTGGGGGGAGTGAGAGAGAGACTGCGTAGTCTGGTCCGGATTGGGGCTGAAGTATGACACCTTTAGAGGACACAATGCCAACACCAAACTGTAATTTCAGGAAGAAAATATTAATTTCTCTCTTTAGAGTTAAAAATCTAAGATGGTTCCAGGAACATGTTTTTCTGAACCAATGGAGCCTCTGAATACACCTGTGGACAAAAGCAAAGAGTAAGGAACTAGGTTTGTGCCTGTTTTGAAATGAATATAGGATTAGCCTTTACTTCTTATTGTAGAGTTAATATTTGCCAGCTTTGCATTATTTAAATCTTCTTTAAGTGGGACTTAATGCTATCTGTGAGAACATCAGTGACGCTTCTCCTCATTACCTTCCAAATGTCTCAGATTCTTACAGATATGCTGGCTCACTGTCTAGATATATTTTGGGATATACATACTTTCTACGCTCCAGAATACTAGAATTTTGGATAGAGGAAAACTGACTTTTTCTTACACATGAAAGTGATTTAAGTGGAGCTTATTGGGCAATGCCAGTGACCTCAAATGGGGATGGTCCATCCTTATTCATCACAGAATCAGAATCACAGAATTATCATGATTGGAAAAGACCTAAAAGATCATCCAGTCCAACCATCACCAATACTTCTCAGCTAAATCATATCCCTCAACACAACATCCAAATGTTTCTTGAACACCCCCATGGTCGGTGACTCCACCACCTCCCTGGGCAGTGCATTCCAGTGCCTGACTACCCTTTCCGAGAAGTAATATTTCCTAATGTCCAGCCTGAATCTCCCCTGGCACAGCTTGAAACCATTGCCTCTAGTTCTATCACTGTCTACACGAGAGAAAAGGCCGACCCCTAGCTCACCACAACCTCCCTTCAGGAAGTTATAGAGAGCTATAAGGTCTCCCCTGAGCCTTCTCTTCTCCAGACTGAACAATCCCAGCTCCCTCAGCAGCTCCTCATGAGGCCTGTGCTCCAGACCCCTCACCAGCTTCGTAGCCCTCCTCTGAACACGTTCCAGGGCCTCAATGTCTTTCTTGCAGTGAGGGGCCCAAAACTGAACACAGCACTCGAGGTGCGAAAAGCAACAATGGAGAAGTTCCAGGGAAGAGGAACTATCTAAGCTTCGTTCTTAAAAAAACAAATCCCTCAAAATGAACCCCCGAAACATGCAAACCAAAACAAAAACAAAGAAAAGGAAGAAGTCTTGACTTCCTATTGTCTTTTTTTTTTTTTTGTTATAAGGCTTGTTAGTGGCCCTGTACTGGCCCCTAGCCATGCTGTGACACAATGCCAGACAAGATGTGTCCTGGCTGGTCACATCTGACGCTCTGGATAATATTCAGCCTGCACAAAAAAAAAAATAACCATTGCCAGTTGGACAATTCATCAATGTTCAAGTGTTTTAGCTTGTAAGTTAACCCTGTTTTCAGCTAGGTATCATATTCTGAAGAGACTGAAACATCAAGAGCTGTGGTAACGGTTCTCTGTACCTTCAGAGTTCAGTTTTTAACTTTTTCCAATACGTTATAAATGGGCATATGCCCTGAAAAAATTCCTCTTCTTGATAGCTTGTGAAACCCTTAGCATGTATTAATGTTAGGCATTTAAACAACAGTTTTATAAATATCCAAGCAGCTTTAGATGAATTGTTGAAAAGACCACATACCTGTACATTTTTGGGAGTGACTATATCATGTTCAGCTGTGAGATTTTCAAGCCAAAATGCAGTTTGAAAAACAGCTTGCGAAAGACATACAGTTAATAAAAATAACTTTTTTTTTTTTTTGGTAAAGCTTCCTAAAGTGCTCACAGAAAATGAAACCATAGCAAAAAAAAACTTAAGTAAATTTCTGGTTCTGGGTTTGCTATGGATGAGCTTGAGAGAGTGCAGGGCTTCTATATGGCAGACTCATCAGATTATCTGATGCAAATTCAAAACTCATTAAAGGAGATTACAGAACAAACTATTAATGTTTATTTTGTCAAATCACAAGACCCAGGTGGTACTGCTTGAAAGTTTTATAGAAACTCAAGAAACAGTTGAAACCAACTGTGATATGTAACCTCCTGCTTAGAACTGCTTCATGCCTCATGACTGGAAGGTAACCAGCATGGCAGCTTCTTAATGAAGTGGTTTTAGGGGTGGCTTGGGGGCAGTTTGCAAATTAATAAGTTTATGTCTGTCTTGGGCAAATCAGTAGGCATTATTTTAAAGATGTAGGTAATGTGACACTTAAAGGAATAAGTTATATGTTCTACTGGGTATTGCATTTGGTTTTTGTTTTCTTAATGAAAAAGATTTTGACTGGGCAAAATGTGTACTGCTGCTTAAGTGATGGAGAACTTTTCGTGTCTCCTAATATCTACAGATTCACTGAATAAGTTGGTCCCTGTTTCTCTTGCATCAGTCAACAGGGTACACTTTGCTGTATTTTGAAATACTGATTTAGATGGATGGTCCTCTGGTCTAACCTAGAACAGTTGTACTATTATTTAAAAAAAATCCTTATGTTTGTTAATTGCATATTAAATGAAACAAAATATATCATATTAAATTAAACCAATTTTTTTTTTTTGCTTAACTTGGTATACTTCAGTATATTGTCAAACATATAGCAAATCACAATACAGGCAGAAGAGTACTTTCAATTCTGACCTCAGCCTTGGTGTTTTGTATGTTAATTAAATAAATGGAACACAAATAGATTACTTAGCACAGAGACCAAGGATAATCTGTTATTCTGAGGACTAGCAGGAATATAAACTGTTTCTAGAAAAGGATATAGAAGGAATTGTTGGACTACTGTATGGCTTAATGTAACTTTAAATTATATTCATCTGCTAATTTGCCACAGAAAATTTTTGTACAGAAAATTTCTGTAGGCTGATTTTTATATTATACTTTTGTGTAGCATAAGTTACTACTTGTGCAGCATGGTTACTACTTATCTTGCTTAATGCTTTGTTTTGAATAGTTCTATCTGGATATCAATATTCCAGGCATGTTGTCTCATAGAAGAAATAATAAGGCTACTTTCAGACTGCATCATACCATTTTTACCCCTAAACCCTCTCCCTGTATTCCCATTATAGCATAATGCTTGATAGTGTTATTTCTCAGAGGAAAGTCAAATTCTACCATTATTTCTTCTTTTGACAACTAAGTGCCAGATACTTTCAGTCATCAAGTGCTTGATAACACCTTATCAACCAATAAGCCTAACTTATTCTTCTTAGACTCTTTACAGACAAAACATTTTTTTTTTCACATTACTTACTACTGTAAACAATTTGTGATTGATAAAGGATGTAACATTTTGGCAATATATATTATGTTAATTGTTTTGAAAGATATCCTGCTAGAAGTAATATCTCTAATATGCTATTCCATGCCACCTATGTCACTTCAGCCACAGATTCAGGTTTAAACAAGATTTATGGGATATATGCTTATCTTTAAAACAGATTTGTACCAAAAAGTAATTACTTTTTCCAAGCTGACTGCCTAATCATCCATACTGCTTAAGACCACAAACTCTTAGTAACAGTACAGTACTACCCTGTTTTTAAAGCATTTTTCCACCCTTTGTATTACCTTGAAATTTATTCTGACAAATACCTCAGAATAATTTTAGTTAGTTTCAAACACCACACCTTCAATACGAAGTTCATGATACTTTTTAATGGGTCGGTCTCTCTAGGTCATGATTTCCAACATACCAGCAAGGGTATCCCAGAACTGGTTTTATCTTTCTGTTCAGTATGGTAGCTATGCTATAAACAGTCAACAGTGTTAAGCCATTCTGATGGAGAAACAAACTGTTTTCGGAACTGAAAATTAACCTTGCTTACTTAAGAGCAGAGCCAGCAACACTAAGACAAGCTTATGAGTTGAGCAAACGTCTTTGATTACTGTTGAACATTCCTGCGTTGCCTGTCTACCAGATAAAATCTCGATATACATAACCTGGCTGAGTGTCAGAGCTCTGCCTGAGCACTGCTTTGCTTCCTGGAGGAGAGGTAAGGATCTAGTGTTCCTGCTGTTTTGATTTGGCAGATAGGATTGTTCTTCAGCTTTTCTTGAGCTGTAGTTGAGAATGATGACTTTTGGATTAGTTGCTAAACTGTAATAGATAGAAATCGAGCACGTAAGATGGCTGGTTAACAATTTTCAGATCATCTCCTGGCATCGATTAATATATTTCTGTATCAGCAAAGTGTTTAGATAGCCTTTACTTCATTTTGTGTTTGGTTTGGGTTTAGGTTTTTGACAGACTTTTCTCAACTTGCAGTATTGTCCCAGTAACACATGTAAGGGGTAAGGAACGTTGTTTGGCAAAGGAGAGAAAGATTATGGCCCCTTCATTATTCTGTCTTATGTTAGCTTTTAATAATAAAGAAAAAGTTTGTACCTCTTGGGTTTTCAAATGAAATATTTCCAGAGTGATCCAAGTGTATCCAACATAAATAATTTATTGTATCTCTTTTTTTCCTGAAAAAAACCCCACAACCAAAAAAAAAAAATGACAACCAAAACGGCCTGCCCCCCAAAAAACCCAAACAACAGAAACCATAACAACAAAACCCCCTAACCTTTCAAGTTGATCTATAATTTGGTTTATAAAAATGAAAACTGTTCTTACATCCTAAGTACTGGTACACCGATGTTCACTCCTCTATGTTGTTTACGAGTTAGCCACATACATGTCATGACAGAACAACAGCCAACCCTTGCACCCTTACTGTGGCTTGGGTGGCTTTTTCACATTTGTGCCAGCAGTGGTTACAGGCTGTTACTCTAGAAGTCGCCGTTCCCTCAGGGTAACACAAGCCAGCTACCTGAGTAGGGTGATAAAGATCTCCGTAGCCAAAACAAACCAAAGAGTGAGCTGAAATAAGGCTTTGGCTTGGCTGAACAGTAACGAATGAAAAAGGTAAATCCAGCCCAATGGAACCAACCACGTATAAGAAAAAGAAAATACATAGTGTGATACATAATGTTACTGCTATGCCAAGCAGTAGTGCCAGAACAATCTTACTGCTTCACAAACACAGACTTAATGCAAAGCCAGGCACCATACAAAGCCTGGCTTAGATGTGGAGTAATTTACCTTTGGCTTCACCACTGCCACTTGCTAATATCAGTATTTGCTGCATTCTGTGCTGGGCAGTGTAGATCTTTTTGAATATTAGGCTATATAAGTCACAGTCAAGTTAATCTCACTGTAGAATACAGAAGCAGCTGTACTGATGCACTTGCACACAGCCATCTTGAAACTGATTTTTTGTTTGTATTTTCTACTCTCTATTGTAACTTCTATTACTCCTAAAAGACAGTTGTAGCTTTTTGCTTTCACTGAAAAAGGCTGATTTGCGAATTTTCCAAGACCAAATTTGTTCTTGCCTAGCTTGTACTTCTTGGAATTGCCTTCTGGAGTTTCTTCTTTTTATACTGTGGTTTGAAAAAAAACATAGCTATTCGATAAGTTGAACCCACTGACAGTAAAGGACTGTTATAAGGAGGGGTTTCTGCTTCAGCCCCATCTCTTTAATTTACTTAATCATATCTCCTTAAAACCATATTATATATTCATCAGCCTGTAGTAATATTGCAGGAAAGTTCATAACGACTAAGAAACAAGGCCATTTTCAGATATTTTCAGTAAATGTATTTAGATGCCATTTAAAAGCAGCTCCCCTCTCTGAAACAGAAAAACCGAGGGATGAGCAACATTAGGACTGGGCCAAACTATTTTGCAGGACTCTTTGCATGTATGAACTAAAATATGGTAATTCCTTTTTCATCTCTTATACACAGCTGCATGGTTTTAGATGTATGTTTTGGATACATCTAACTGGAAGTGTGCCTGATGTACTGTTACAGACATATAATCAAAAGCAGAAACTCCAGACCACATATCTGTGGCCACTTTGACACAAGGTCCTTCTGCTCTTTAAATTCATGCATGGTTTTTGAATCAGATTTTTTTTTTTTAAATTGGTGTATAAAAAAGATGGGGTTTACAACTCCATTTTAACACATACCTATTAGTCAATTTTAATGCATTTAACATGTAAAACATTAATTTTATATAATCCTAACTTCTTAGCAGAAAGTGATATTCTACATTGTCTCATGTTTCACAGAAACCTAAGCATACTCAGTCAACATTACTTCTTTGAGCTAAAATTAACAGCTCTCATTAAAAGACATAATTTGACAAGTCCTATTGTCCAGATACTATTTTTATAAATTTTAATGTCATTTATATGATTTTAATTTTATATAAATGAGTGTCATTTATATAAGCCTCTTTTAATAGAGTTTTGTATCAGCTTTTCCACTGTTTTTCCTGGGATTGATGTTAGTCTGCCAGACCTATTATTGCCTGAATTAGTTTTTTCAGTCCTTTAAATATTGGCTTCATTTTTCTTCCTGCCTTTTTGGGGTTCTGTGGCATTCTGAGACAAGTTCTAGATGCTCCTTGTTGGTGTCTGCAAGGGCCCCTTGCAGTCTACAACCAGACTTTTCTGACTATTCTCTGCTCTTTCAGGACACTAACAGAGACAGCTGGAAATTACCATCAAAACAGTAATGAAAATGTTGGACATTTCCATTCCCTCAGCAGTGCAAAGTGCTGTAAAAGGTTCATGTTCCCTTCCCTCCTGGTGAAAATAATGTTCTTTTCCTTCACACTTCTTTCTTATTCCTCTCCTGCCGTTGATACCAGCTCCCATAAGCACAGAAGTGAGTCACTGTCCCTGCGTCTTTATTCTAACACTGAAAACAGAAGTTGCTCTGGGTGTTCTAGGAATCAGATATTGGTCCACACATCCAAACATTTAGTAAACACTTCAGGGAAGGAAAAGCAGTGGCTGCTGTTCCTGGAAATCAGAAAGTGCTATGAAAGTGGTATTTTTTCAGTGTAACATGCAAACATTTTTTTGTCTCTGAGGTAAAACTAGTCATAAAAAATGTATGTACTGCATAACTTTGTTATTTATTGTCTCTCTTCAGACTTGCTTTCACAGTATCACTAATGATCACAGTACTGTAAAGACAAAGAAGAGATCAATCTAATGCTCCACTCCTAGGAACTGTTCAGCTTAGGTAGACCCTTGAGCCATATCTACTGAACTGTCCCTTTTTGAAGGGGCTCAGATCCTGGAATGTCCTATTAGGTTTGACAACTGAGTATCAGAATGAGAGAGACGCTTAATAAAATGAATAATAAAAATAAATTACTTCAAATATTGGAGGAAGAAATTGCAGTTCATTTTGGTTGCAGCAATCACTTATTAAGGCTGGAGAAGCACAAATTCTTCTATAAAAATTTTTGCAATGTTGGTTTGAAGTTTGGATTTGTGCTACTCCCTTCCATCTACAATGACTCAATTTTTATTTTATTTTTTTTTTTATTTTTGTGAATGCAGCTTGATTGTCTTTAACGTTCTACCTTGTGTTTAATTAGTTATTCAATGAATACGATTCTGACCTCTGGACTAAGTGGCCAAAGAACATGGAGCAAGGGTTTTATCTTCATTATAGTTGAAAATTATCAGGGTACATTTCCACAACTATTAAAAAAGCAGTACGACACAAAACTGCAAGTGTTGGTTTGCAGTGGAAATGCCAACAGGCTATACAATTACCAAGGGATTGATACGCCACTGTGTTTGCAGCGCATACCAAATGAAGTGTAACAGTAATGGTGAGGAGTGCATAAGGAGTCGTAGAGTCACTGTTAAACTGGTTTATGAACTATAAATGCTGGGCTTTGTAAATAAAGTCACCTTAATAAAGTGTCAAGAGGTGACAGGATTGCATTGTCAGATATATGAAATCCTGATTAGTTTTGACACAACACCAGATTAAATGAGCATATAATGGCAGAATCTATACTGGAAGGACTGCAGAAGTGAAGCTAAATGTCAGAAATAAAAACAATACTTGCCTTTTTTTCCTGTTCTGCGTGCTGTGAAATTTCAATTCCCTTTGCTATTTGAATTCTTTACATGAGTGTAAAGGCTGGATCATTTTTAAAGGCTGGAGAAGGAATACACATATGTCGATTATTTTAAATGTACTAGTTAATAATCTAATTAGATTGAGGCTTTCACAATGGAGCAAATCTTGAAACAATGCAAGATTGTTATTAAAAACATACTTTGTCTAGTTACGTTGCTATTATTTAGAGTCTCATGCTTATATAATTACTCTTCAAAATCACTATGTTTCTGCTTTTGTGAAATCATACTCCCCATTTTTTATGTCACTGATTGTCTCTGTTGTTGTAGTTAATGTCAAGATATCTTTCATATGTAAGGACCAAATATTACTTGTTACTCATTGGGGTCCTCCTTAAAGTGAAGTAATGTCTGATCAAGTCAGCAAGATTGAGACCAACAGCAAACCACGGATTTATGCTTTTTTTTAACAAGATCAAGTAGTAAATAAGATTTATTTCAAGATGCCACATAATCAGGTTGCAGAGGCAGACACTTTCAGCAGGTACAAGAAAGGATTAGACAAATTCATGGACAACAGGTCTGTAAAGAATATCTGGGCAAAGTTCTGCCCTCTGACATCCCCAATACTGGGAGTCATGGTGGAGTAGAAGGGGAGTCAATGACTGAAAGTAGCCAGGCTCTGATGTTCTCACTAAGCAGCATCTCCTATGATCATTAGAGTTTTAGGATAGATGAATCATTGATCCAACCCAATAGGGAAATTGTTATATTCTTATTTATTTAAACTCAAATAAGGATGTTTGAAATTGATAAGGCTCATTAAAATATAATTAGAACAAAAATAAGACAAAAATTATTTTGGTAACAGAGAAGATAAAGCAAGATTTTCTTACAGCGGACACTCAACTACTCTGATTATTACAAGGACAGATAAATAATACGTGGGCCAGAGTAGTTAGAAATACATAAATGCAAAGAAGAAAATGCAATAACATTTTGAGAAGAAAAAAAGCCTCTTACTTTTAGAACAGAGAGAGAAACATGAAATATAACTGTTGAGTGTAGTAACCAACAGTATATCAGAAATTAATGTAGAAATGAACAAGGACAGTGAGACTTCATATTTCTGTGCCATTGTTCATCTTAAGTGAACAGATGATCTAGATTAATGGACAGATAATGTGAATATTTATTAATTTTAATTAAAAATCTCCAACTTGCCTTCACATGCTAGGTACCGGAGCTAAAGATACAACAGATGATCTGAATGAAGTTCTCCAGTAGATAGAAGTGTTGAGGATCTTATTTTCCAGTAACTTCAGTAGTGTCAATACTCAGTGTTCCTTTAAAATAATCATTCCTGCAAATTAAACAATCTACCATACTGGGCTACTTAAACACTACTTCATTTTAAGTGTCTGAAGAATTCCACACGGTTTAATTCATTCAGTTGCATTTAATGTTAGTAATATTCTGCCCATTAATTTTTCTTTAAGTATAATTCTGGGTACTTCAATAAACAGAGTGGTGAGGATTAGCAAAAGAGGATTTGAAGAACAGTGATTATTTATGAACTTGGAAGTTTGTTATAATGAAAGACTGAATGAACTAGATACAGATCCAAGTTCTGTTCTCAGTTATACCGCTGTAAATCCAGAACAATTCTACTGATGTCATTGGGCTCTGGGGTGAGACAGACAGAAAAGCATGTGTTTTGGTACAAAAAGCTAAAAGAAGACTTAGGTTAACACAGGATATAACTGGACAAAGTCACTGAATGTTTTTGATCTAAAAACCAAGAAAATACTTTTCTCTCCTTCCAAGTTCACTCTAATACAAAAACACTAGTCAAATGACATATCCAGCCAGCAAATTTCCAAACAAGAAAATATGTGTGCATGTGTCTACAGACCATCCCCACCCTTTGGAAAGAAATAATATAGCTTTTACATGCAAAGGATGAACGCAATCACCACTCACCTCCCCATCCTCCCTCACTCCAAAATTACATGGCTTACATAACAGGATGGTACCTGATGCATCTTTTCAATCCTGTCAGTCTTCCTGACAGTTGCAGGGTAGATTGTTCTTGGGTAAGAATTTAGAAGACACATAACATTAGGGAATTTATATTGCTGCAATCAAAAGCTTTTTAGACTAAGAGAAAACTATGAAGTCTGCTATGGCAAGAACATAGAAACAGTAGGCAGACATCAAAAAAGACATAGTACTTAGGGCAGATAATAAGGCTCAGTGCCAACTCTTTGGAAGCATTATTTAATAAAAGCGGTAGAAGGGCATAGAGGCAGTCAACAAGAGGAATTCCTGTTCAGAAATAAAAGGAAAGAATGAAGCTTACAGACAGGTGACTGCTAAATATTATGACAAACCTCTTTTATTTTACTCTGGAGCACTGTCTATGTCCAGTTCATAGTACACTTAAGAAAAGTGCACTGGCCAAAGCACTAAAAAACATGAGTACTAAGGGAATTCTGCAATGAAAATGAGAATAAACTGGGTTGCCTCATAAAAGACCAGAATTTTAAATGATGTGTGTTCACAATTTGTAGCAAATGGTATTTACCACAACTTTTCCAGTCACTTTCTTTGTCCTCAATTAGTCCATTAATAATCTATTAAGAAGAGTAGATCAAAGCCCTCAAAAGCTGTAGTACTCTTTTCAAACTCCCTCATTAAAATCATTTCTTGCCAGAAATTTTCCCCAATGAGAAGTGTTTATACCATCACTATTACTAACAGTTCAGACAGGTGAAAAAGTCTTTCCAGACTTACAGGTTTGACATGGACAGTGTGAGCTTCGAGGTGTTTTCAGGTGCCTGGGGGAAAATGCAAGCTATAGGATTAAAAAGTGGTTATGCCTGACTCACAGCTCGTGCATCCAAACTTGTGCACAGGCAAGATGCTTCACTCTGAATTTCACAGTGGCTCCCGAGGCGCTTTTGGCTTGAACCACTAAGGGAACATTTACAAGCTCTGAGTGTCATTTCTGCACCACAGTCTTGGCAGAATCCAGGCTTGCTGCAGTGACGTCTACAGAGCTGGAGAGAAGGGTGCTAGTCCTACCTTTGTTTCAATCTAGACTGATCTGGTAGATCTGCCTCAAGTTAACTCAAGATTTTAATTTCACATACTTGTCAATCTATTTCTCTCTGACTGATTTTCAGACAGTAAGTAAGCCTTGCTGCAGTATTTTTCATCCATTGAAGAGGCTTTGCAGATGAAATGTGGTCTGTAACCTCATCTTCTGTTCCTAACATGTGATTTAAAATAATTATTTTAACATTTAATTTGCATGTTTTAATAATTAATTAACTTGTTAGATCAGAGACTTAAGAAATGTGTATGATGCTTTCCAAACACTTTGTTTCGTGGGCTGCTTATAACTTCCTTGCTGTTCTGTAACTGTATTGCACTAATAATGACATAGCTTCTAGCTTAATTTATTATAATCAATAAGTTATGGTGAATCATCTAAGGACTTCTTCAGTTGCCTTCTCTTTTCCCAAGCTTCTTACAGAAGTTATGTCTTCTTGACCTATTGTCAAGCCAACATGCTAAGTTACATTGCAATTTTAGATGTGAGAACCTACCATTGTATTATCAAATTAGACATTGGGTCCAGATCTGACAGTGAGTGGAGAAGCTAAAATGCCATTTCAGGCATCTGAAGTCGGAGGAACAATATGCAAAAAAAAAAAAACAAACAAACCAGCTTTGGTGCTAAGGATTTCAAGCTAAAATATCTGGTAGATCAAAAAAACCCCAGACATCTCCCTGCCCAAGTTTCCTGGAGAGTTCGGCTTGCTGAATATGCTCGGAACATGCCTCGGACTAACACTGAATTCAGTTAAAAGCATGTGATGACTGTGACTGTCTTCCATGCACTGGACAAGGGACCAG
This sequence comes from Tetrax tetrax, assembly GCA_009806455.1. NCBI lineage: Eukaryota > Metazoa > Chordata > Aves > Otidiformes > Otididae > Tetrax > Tetrax tetrax. The sequence continues at coordinate 276,278 of WHYT01015800.1, forward strand.
GATGCCAGGACTCTTTCCTTGGCAGCTGCGTGGTCAGATTGTGAGGCTGGTGTCAGGCTTCCACATCGGCTGCTTCCCTGCCAGCCCCATTGTTTTTGCACCCTGGCTGCACCAAGGAGCAATTCAGAAGGAGCAGCCAGCTACCCCGTATCCTAGGTGTGAAGGTGTTTTTCTGGAAAGTAGGATCTGTGAGTAAAGACCACAAAGACCAATATCCAGTCAGAATCAAGCTCTCTCACCACTCTAACTTGAGGTTACTACTCAGAAATTGTCCTGCTCCTCTTTGCACCAGGAATTGGACTGCCATTGTCATACAACCAACCATTTTAATTGGTGTCACTGAAACCCAACACTCAGAATATGGATAACCACTGCTATCATAGGTAGATTATATCTTGAGATTTTTTTCCCACAATTTAAAAAAAAAATGCAGGTATATGAATCGTATTTACCATTGAGAAAAATTAACATTTCTACATATTCTGTAGTTTTCTAAGCATGGTTAGTTTTAACTCCTGCAAATTTAAAAAGCATAAAGAAATTCTATGTATTCATCTAAAGAAGACGACTGATTTAGATATTCAGAAACATCTGTAGCTTCAAAGGTCTCTTCCACTATATGTAAGCCTTTTGTTTTGTGGACAGGCGGGCAGAACACCTCCTGACAAGTAGCTGCTACTCAGTCATCTTGTTTAGACTCCTGACAGAGCACTGGAAAATAAAGAGGATTATGCTTCACCAGACAGCCACATCTTCTGGATTTTCACCTGGAAATCTGGTGATACAGAGACACAGACGCAACACTTAAAATGAAAAAAGAAGAGAGGTTTTTTCTAGCTTTGATCATTAATGCTTAGCTGCGTTAATCCTACATCTGCAATAATATATAACAAAACAACTGAGTATTCCTCATAGGGTTTTGCTGGGGTGTTGAAAGACAGCCTCGGGTTAGATCTTTCTTTAGATTGAGATTTTGTCATTGTTGTTAATGAAAGACAGTTGAGCATGCAAACAAACCTATAAAGCCACAGCTCCAGACTGGCTTTTAGGGGATCCAGTCCTATATATTATTAACAGCAATTGAAATTTTTTAAAAAAACAAGGACTTGCAGCATGTTTTTAATTTTCATTACAAGTAAAAATATTCCAGCTAACGTCGTTGTGCTATACCATCAAACCATAAAAATCCAGTGGCATATGCTGTCAATAAACTGACAGAATGATGCAAAAAACCCTAGTGAATATTTTATTAATAACACTAAAAGCCTGACCTCAGTGAAATCAGTGAGAGTTTTACCATTCAATGTGGCAAGGTTTTACTCAAACAGAACATTTTGCTGTAATTTATTTATTATTTTTTATTTATTTATACTGTAGTGCTATTCAGAGGCTTGGTAGTTTATTCACAGAAGAGTTGTGAGTCCCAAAACTAATTCAGAAGTTTACACAAATGAGCACTGGTTGCATTTTGTCTTGTTATTCATTATTTATTAAGGCTGTCTTGTAACAATGTCATGTATCGACTCAGAGGACAAAAACAATAATGTGACTCAGTGAGTGATACCATATTTCATGTAAAGGAGCACAGAAAAAGCTATCCAAGAGCTGAAATTTGTTTGCATAAATTATTTGGTGAATAATTATGTCTAACAAAAACATTTAAACAAAATCTGGATCGTTGCAGAAGAGACTGGAAGATGGCAAGGAAAAAAGGCAGCCAAGAACAAGCTGAATTAGCCCATGCAGAGTGCTGTGGTGCCATAGATGAGCTGCCACTGGTCTTCAATCCACGTCAAGCCTGGGTCCTTCTCCAAGTTGCTGCTGTCTTGTCTAAATAAACCATTTACAATAAATTATTCAACCAGTTCTAAATCTCAAAAGATGTCAGTTTAATGATAGATACTGACTCCAGTGGTTTTCAAATGTCTATCAGTCCTTTCTATGCACTTTAAACTTAGTTTTTAATTAACACACTTAATCATTGAAATAACATGGAAACAAAAAATGTTTTACCAATGTTTGAAAACATAGAAAAAGAACAACTAAACAAGAATACATGAGTTATTATTTCTTTGTTGTACTCTTGTTTGAAACATGCAAAGAAGGATCAGGTTTAATATGCTGCTAACAATTTCTCCATTGTTCTTTCCTCATCCTGTCTACATTTCCCTATGGCTGAATGGTAGTAGCACAAACTAGCTTCTTAAGTACCACAGTTTTAAGCTGTGTGATGTCCTGCTGGACAATTCTATGTGGAATTGCTGTTCAACCAAATAAATTAAATATGATGTAATAAATCCAAATGCATTTGAAATATTCAGCCTGATTTCCATATTACTGGAGAGAAACACTGCCATTTGCTTCTCCTGACTGAACTTAGTTTAAAAGAGTAAGCAACATCTGCAGAAACTGGAGGCTCTTGCTGAGTGCTACAGAGACCAACACCCCCCTCAATTTCTGCCACTGGATATCGTAAACTGTTTAACAGAAAGTAAATGCAGAGAATAGAAATCTTTATATTAATATGTAGAACCATGTGAAGTAGAGATAGAAACTAAACTCTGTGGACTATGTTTCCTTAAATGGAACATGAAGCCAGAACATACTAGCCTTTTTCTCTTACATTACTTAACTTTTCCTTTCACGGAACATAAGCTTAACATAGCCTTAGGTCAGGATAAAAATATTAAAGACTACATCTTCTGTTGGGTGTCTGCTTCCACTTGAGAAGGCCTCTTTGCCAGGAACAAATGCTGACAATTTGATCTGCTTTGGGATCCACTCAAGACTCTGCTTGCCCAGCTTTTGCTCTGAATTCTAACATTATGAATGACCAATTTATACTATAAAAGTGGTGATTTATGATTGAGCTTTAGTTTTTAGGTGTGGCTTTTCTTGTTGGGTTTTTGTTTTGGTTTGTTTTTTTTTCATAGAATCATAAAATGGTTTGGGTTGGAAGGGACCCTTAAGGGTCATTTAGTCCAACCCTCCTGCAATTAGCAACCCCCAACCAGATCAGGTTGCTCAGAGCCTCATCCAGTTTGACTTTGAATGTTTGTTTCTTTATTTGTTCACTTGTTTTGTTTTACTACAAAATCATAGTAGCTTTTGCCAAATGAGAATGAGAAAGTTTTGTGTATTCCTTTAAAAAAGAGCATTTTCCTTAATTTACCCTAAATGGTACAGTGTTTGATTCACTCCATTGATACTGGGTCAATTTACTGGTCTACTGCAAAACATATTGTAAAAACTCAGCAAGTAGCCTGGGTCTGCAGTGCTTCTGTTCCCTTATAATGAGATTACAAAAGTATTTCTCTATCTCACAGGGCCTTCATAAAATCACACATCAAAGAATGAAGGTAATGTAAATTACAGTAGAGAGAAGATAGACAACTGCTTGGACAAAAAAAAAAAAAAAAAAAAGTTATTTCGGCCATAGTGCCAAAGGGCGTCAATGAATTTTACTCAGAAGTAGATTGAACTTAATTTCCATGTTTTAAAAGCCTCACCAAGGATTTATGTAGCTTACCGTATTTGTTGTCACTAGTTTCAAGCGGCCATGTCCACTCAAACTGCAAGAAGGTTTTAGTCATGCAAATATCTTTTTTATTTTACAGTCCATACCTCCACATACCTATTATTTTAAAAGGACACGAAGGTTCATATGTACTTCAGGATTTTGTAAACTTTTGAAAAACTTGAACTCATTATAAAATATTCCCGAGATTTGTGTTTGCTTTTTCAAATACCAGTGAGGGTTTTCTATAGATTATTAAAATATATTTATATAAGGTAATAAAATGGGGAAAAAAACCCTTAGTTCAAATGCATTGAAAATTACACATTTTTCTATGGCAAGTTTGTTCAGGTGCCATCAATAAAGTCATTATTTAACTATTTTCTAGATGGAGACAGTTTATCTTACAAATTTTGTTTTTTTAAAAGATATAGTTCAACTTTGGCTTGGCTTTCACACTAGAGTACAGCAAATCCTTTTTCTACAAACAAAATGTTCCAATTTACTGCCCTCGATAAGATCCCCAGGCTTGCTTAAATTGTTCAAAGTGTTAGAGGTGTAAACTATGCCAAAAACTATACTAGAATAAATATTGCCTATATTTTCAATTTGCGGGTGAATGTAATGCAAAACAATTTTGGTTGTTAGGCACATTGCAAGCAGGCTCTGTGCAGGCTTCCCACACACGTTGCTACCAAAGCACTCCAGTCCTGACAGTTAACACCGTATGATATTCCACTCTTGAATTACCTTATGGGCAGCAACTGCCAACTCAGTCTGCAAGTTTTGGAATATTTTAACCCTATACACCTGATGATTTGTTAAGTTTTTGGTTTGTATTCCTTAGCATCATGCTTTTTTACACACAAATGCTCTGAATATCTACTCACTGCGAAGGAAGGATTTCTACAGCATACTTAACTTTGCCTCCTAGAAAGCCAATTTTCCTCAACTTAGTTTCATTTAAAGTCAAGGGCCACCTTCTTTCTAAATGAAGCTACTGGCTTTTTTTTCCAGCTTCTATTAATATAACAACTTTGGGTTTATTGAGAATATGAATTTGTAAATTGGTTTTCAGTCTCTCTCTAAAATTTTTTAGAGCATAAGAAAATGATTAACTGTCTGTACAAGTTGACTCACTTGACTATTAGAAAAGATACACTCAGTACTTTGAAATGAGAATAGCCCAAAAAGTGTCTCAGACGAACAAAAAATATTCTTCCCTCAGCAGTACTGGAAAGAAAAAGCAGCAGGTTGTGGGGAGAGAAAGGACAGCATGCCTGGTTTTATACATTAACTTAAATTTATATTGGCTCATTCTGTGTTACACACTAGACATTTTCCAGTTTTGTTCCATGGTGGTCAGATGAAGAAATCTTAGAGGATGGAGAAAACAGGCAAAGTGAAGATAGGCTGCTTTGGAAAGCCATTGAAGACCAATAAACACTTCCTTCATTTTATTCAACCTTGCCCTCTATCATTTGTACTATGAGAGCTCAGCATCGCATGCAGTTTTGGAGCATTTGTCATAGCAACCAAACAAATTTGTACATGCCTAACAAGAAAAAGTGTTGTCCAGTCATACTTCCTTCAGAATCTTGCTGTCAAAAAAGACTTGTAATAAAGACAGCTACGACTATAATCTATCCACACATATTTGAGAGAGAAACTTTTAAAAAGTCACAATTCGAACTTTCACATAGAAATACTTTACTTGTTTCAGAAATGTAACCTGTACTCCTGTAGGATGAGAGAAAGAATTGAATTAATGATGTCAGAAAGTCTACCTCCTATCTACACATGGGTAAAATAAAAAATACAGAAAAACATATCCAGTTGAAGCAGCACAGAGAACCCTAATTTTATTCAACATCCAAAATATTTCGTATGATCCCAGGGCCCCTTATATTTAACTCGGAGTCAAATCAAGCTCACTGGGGATTAAGGGTATTTTCAGAAACAGATCCTGCTACAAGGTAATACCAAGGGCATGCTGACTTTTGGATGGGCATTCAAATAAAATTTAAGTACATGATCCTCTTTAAAATGTAATGGCTATAGAACCTATCCAGTTTGTTCATCTGCTACAGGTGTAGCTTTTCCTCACTCCTTTGGCTGGTCTCACTACAAGAATCTCTCTGCTTTCCAGCCTTATGCCTCTCCCGGAGCTGGCATAGTGCGGTTCTTGTACGGCATAAGGTTAGACTGAGGTGCTTGTCGGCTACACTTAGCTAGCATGCCTGCTGGGTTCTGCTCTTTCTGTCTGGTTTTGGGAGATATGAGAGAGGTGAACATGGCAATTTGACATTTTTATTGTTTAACATTGCCCAAATAAGGTTCATTTCTAACATTTTAAAAGTATTTACAGGAAGACAATAAACTAATAGCATGCTGGTTTTATTCCCTCTACAAAGACCCTGCTTAAATTTAATAGATTTCTCCAAGAGGTTCGTCAGTAAGAGATATTCACCCAGTAGAAGTTCCTCTGCTCTGGTTCATTTTCAGGTTTTGCCTCTGTTTATCCAAACCAGTTCATCAGGCTCACCAGGACACTGAGCCCAACCTTTCCAGTTATGTCATTATCATTAATAGCACATGTATGTTTGCTGAGGTGTGACTGATCTTGAATACGTTTTCCTTCCTTGTTTTCAAGTTTAACTAAAAGACTTTATTTGCAAAATAACCACCTCATTAACCTAGTCAACTGTGCTGCTCTGAGCCTTACCTCAGAGCTGCTCTTTGCTTCTGTGTGTTGCCCTCCCTTCTTACTACCTGTTCCTCCTCAACATTCAATCTCTTTGCTAACTGATGCTAGTCCTGTCTTCAGTTTGATTACATTTTGCTGCTGTTTCAATGGACATATTTTAGTGTAAGAAATTCCTGCATGTGGACGCACTTGGATGGATATTTGCCCATCAGCATCATTCACCACTGCTGCCTTTTTAGAGCAGCAAGAGAAAGGAAGTAAAATGGCAGAAATTCTTCTCTGTTTCTTGAACACTCCTCTACTCATCATAGGTCTTTACCCTGCCTCATTCTTGTCCATTCTTCAATCACAATTACTAATGGGAGACAGAAAAATCGTGCCACTCACACATTCACCACAAGTAGATACAGTAAGATGAGAGTCCAGTAATCCAGAGAAAATCAACCTGATATGCCTTGTTAAAGTCACCAAGGGGACGCAGCAGACATCTTAGCTGAGCAGACAGTGCTGCCTTAAATGGCTGTCAAAAAAAAAGGAAGAGGGGACTGGGAGAATATCGATTGTGTGGCAATTTAGGAGGAAGGAGGACTGATGCCCTGTTCACGTTGACATAGTTCAGCAATCTTTTCTACACAGTGTGACAGCCATCCTAATCCTCTGTGAGAGCCTCGCAGGCTTACACACTGCAGGCTGGCTTCCCACTTAAAAAACTTGTGTAAAGATTCCGAGTGAAGTAGTGTTTTGTTACAGCGTTGCTATTTTGGTGCTACATCACATCTAGCCATCCTTCCATGAGAAAATAATGAGAAAATAAGATCATATTCAAAGACAATAACTTACCAGAGGGAACAGAACAAAGTATTCCTGTGCCAATTCCCATGTTAGGCTATCAAGATACAGCAGTGTGTCCTGGGTGTGGGAAAGAAATTAAAGGTGCTGTTTAAGTGCACAAATTTTTTTTTCATTCACTATTCATGGAAAAGAGCTCTCACACAGGAGAAAAAAAAATTGCAGTTGTGATTGAGAAATAGTCTGTAAAATACAGTGGGATTTCCAGAGGATCTGAGACAGTATTATAAATATATTTAACACTAATAAACTGTGATAATATTTGTTTAAGAATCATATATGACATTAAGTAGTGGCATTATTTCTCCCCATAAGGACCATACTCTCCTTCTTTATTTGAAGATGATTTTTAAATTTCATTTCCATTTGATTTTCATGAAAACAGCCATCTGCTTATTCCTTAGTGACCACTCTTTCACTGAAGAAATTGTTGTGTAACAATATGCTTTACACCTGAAAGGCAAAGCTTGTCTTCAGTCCGAGCCCAAGTGAAAGAAATGCCCCCCCTTAAAATGGTCTTCTGCTTTCCTGGCAAGTCCAGCCTGTGAGTGGACTACACCACGAGGTGTAGTGGAGCTCACAAAAAATCTTCTCGGAAACAACTACCCTAAAGTAATTCTCAAGGGGTCTGAAGAGTAAATCCTCGGCCATTACAACAGGGATAAACATCGCAATGAATATAATGTCACGCTCTCAGATTTTCTCCTAAATACGGGCTACAATCACAGGAACCACCAAAGCAACCACCTAAATTAACTGTGTGGCCAACAGATGAGATTTTCACATTTCATATGTTTCATGTACTTCAAAATTATTTTCTAACAATATGAATATTTTCCTAACAACTAATTGAGCTAGCTGTTATACATTATTTTAAAATTGATTTTCTTAATTGTTTTGCAGTAGTTCAAAATGAAGGAGCCACAGTACACAGAGGAACAGCACTAGACAGGTGTCCTGCGGGAAGGGGAAGGGGAAGGAGAAGGGGAAGTCCCCTCTTGGGACTTATAGTCCCTGCCTGTAAGAAGAAGATAACTATAACTACATATATCATAGCATTATCTAATGTTAATTTGATATGGTACGCTTTACATTAATTCAATATTTTAATATATGTGCAACTATGTAAAAGGGTCTAGGAAGACTAAGTATTACACTTCATGCTCTGTATTATGTTTCATAATCTTTAACACTACCTTCCTTCCCACTAGATGATGAGCTCTTCCTGAAAACTTCTTGGAAAATCAGGAAGTAGTTACTGAGGGACCATGGTAATGATAATTCGGTTGTGATTAAAATTCAGAAAGCCTTTTAATCTCCTGTTTCTGTCCAAAACTGAGAACTATCCATGACTATGTAGAAAAAAGAAAAGTGAGCCTTTGGTTTATAAGAAGATTATTTGTTTTGAGTTAGTATTATAAAAAATGCTTCTTAAGTGAAGTGCCAGAATGTCCTGTAATTAATAGATAAAGCAGAATTCTAGGACTTATTGTCCTTCATACAAAAGCTACTGAAGGGCTCAAATAAATCAGTAATACTTTGCAGAAGTTATGCCATACATTCTTCATCAGGAATAATCTACTCATTGAATTTAGTAGCTTCCTCCTTGAAAAAGAGGTGATGGTGACACCACCTCAATAGATGCTGACAAATCTGCCTTTAACAGTTGTTTTAATTTTGAAAGACTACAGAGTGATTGGAACAACAGCAGTGAAACTACAACAGGCTTTCCCTACTTTGTATTTGAATGGTGAAGCCAACATTCAACACTGATTCAAAACAGATTTCCCAGAATACTTGGAAATCTTGCCATGTATTTATCATTTTGACCACACCCAGTACAGTAAATCATAAAAAAGAAATTGTATTGTTCTTTTGATTTACCTCCTCTTGAAGAAGACTTCTGATCTTGCTGGCTTGACACCCCCTTTTCTGATAATTTTCTCCTGGGCCATGTTCTGCAGTTGTGTGCTACTTAAAACCACAGTATACATCAATGAAGCAAAACCAAAACACCTGGGATCTGAGAAAGTCAGAAGTGCAGTGATTTAGATTGTGCAAACAAACAAATAAAGCAGGTAGATATACTTTTTCCAGAAAAAAAATAAATCTTTGCTTCTATAATTTAATGTTTATAAAGAACCCTATTCGTACTATCTGCTACATATAACAGGAACTGTAAATCCCATGGGAAAAAATGTTTGACAAAAGAAAACAATATTGCTATCTTGATCTTTTGCAAGGATTCTGGCATAAAAATGAAACAACCACGCCCCCTCCCCTCACCTTTCTTTCCTGTATCTTGAGCAGAAAGTTGTTATACAAACAAAACATGACACCTACAGCTGATCAAAAATACAGTTAAACTCTGTACCCAGATAATAAAGACCCAAGGAGATTATTTTTTTTTTCAGGAGTGATGCTTTGGGCAATATTTGCATGTCCAGAAACTGAGCAGAAAACTCTTCCAAACACTTGTTCTTAGTTATTCTATCATTTACCGTTCTGAAATTATTATTCTAACCAAGAGGACAGGAAAAAAACCCTTCCTTACATTCCATCTTGATTTATATCTAAGCTCTAAAGAGAGACTCTAAACTCTCCTCCCTTATCATACATCATCTGTGCTGGTATCTCAGTTTCTTAAACCCCGATTTTAGTAATACAGTGTGCAGTCTGGCTTTTTAACAAAAAATTTTTACTAGTTTCATTGTGGAAGCATTATGGAGTAAGGCCCTCTTCTGTTGATCAGTGAATGATACATATATGCTAGCAACTTAAAAAGTAAAGTATGTAGATTTAAGTGCATATCACCTCAAACCATCTACAAGGTATTTCTCAGTACAGAAAGCCAGGCTACATATGGCATCTTTTCTGTGACTCCATGTATTCCTATAGGCAATGGATGATGATCAGTGTCTAAGTCAAGACCTAGAAGGCACTGGTACCAGTTTGCCTCAGATTTTCATTTCCCCCTATACCCCTAGTTCTAGTCTCTGTATTCACTGTTGTTTGCTCTCAGCCTTCCCATTTTTGCCCTACAAAATAGATGGCAGCACCTATTTATGTTCTCCCTTTATGTGAAAGTACCATTATAGTACTATGCTGTACTATAAGCTTTAATAAACCCTCAAAATACTTGAAGTTTTCATGGTGCTTATTTCATTAATATGTAATAAATCTGGGGTCAGTCTCACATCAAGATAATTAGTGGGTTGAACTTTTGGTCCTGTGCAGGGTCACAGCTCTGTTCACATATATTATGGATATTTTTTTCAAAATCACCCTCTTCAATTTCAACTCCAAAAACTTAACAGAAACAGCTAAGGCACTGACACCAAGGAACGATTTCGCAGTGTTTTTTAAAAACCCATTTTGCCCCACACATACACAAAAGTTGCAGAAATCCATTTTCTAATTACAAATATAGGCAGCAAAGTTTCCAAAATTAATTTCAACTGTGCTTTAATGCAAATAAAGTGGTCGAAGGGTGGCTTTCCCATTGTGACCCCTTTAGGAACATCAACTGCAGCATCACAAAACATGCATTAAAAAAAAATCAGCTCTGAGCTTAAAAAGTCTTCAGCAAAATAAATTTGCAATTCAGATACCAAGAGCTGGTAACAAAATGCGTGACGAGCACATCAGAAAAACACTGAATATGGTCAGCTAACTATTTATCCTGATTAATTATAAAATTCTCAGTGTCTTCTGTGTTATTTTTAGAACCTTGATTTAATACAGATGAAGACAGTGTGAGAGGGAAGAACTTGGTGCAGGATAAAAGACAGTTTTATACTAAATCCAGCATTTAATGCTAATAAATACTCCATATTAACAACACAATAAAAAACTACCATGGGATGCTTTCTCATGCAAAAAGCAGCAGAACAGCTTCCTGTGGCTATTGCTCCTTGCCCTTCACACCCACCTTATCTGCCAATGGGTCTATCTTGAAGGAGAGACCTTAAATTCCTGTGAGCAGACAGTAAAGCACATGCAGTAGCTGCAATGTACTGACATTTGCTAAGCACCAGCATCCCTCAAGTGACTGGGAGCGAAGCCATTGACGTCACTGAACAATAGGCAAAATATTTCCTCCTCCTCCATAGTCCTGAACTGTAAACACCCAGCTTGCACACAGCAGGCTGAACATTTGGAGAGAGGCGGAGAAGGAGAATGCGAAAAACTCTCAAGTGATGCTGCTGAAAACAAACAGCTGTTCCTGCATAACCAGTCTTTCCTTGTTCCTTCCATTTTGCTGTGAAGATTGCTGGAGTCCCCTTAGTGTGGGTCACATGGTGTAATAGATAAAGCTAAAATAGATTACAAAAAAAACCTGTGTCTCCTGAACTCATAAGGAATTTTTGGAAGTAAAATACCTAATAGCATTACATGAAAAAAACCACTCTCTCTCTTTCTCCCTCTTTGTGTCTCCATTACAGATAACTACAGTATTGTAACAGGCAAGGTGTGGTGGGATGAATGTACGTGAATTTCCATCTCAGTTACCCTCCCTCCAAGCACTTACACTACTGAAAGCCAAAGAGAAAAAAAAAAATTCAAAATTGTAATTACAAAATTGCATAGATCGGTATATGCTCTAGATTCACTGTAAAGACTGGTTTAACTCCTTAAGTTGGAGCATTATGCTTAGAGCATAGGCAGAAAACAAAAAAGCAGTGTTAATCCTGAAAATGGAAACCTAACCAGAGTTTCTTGTGACTATATCTTAAAAATACCAATGCATGGGTTCATTAAGATTTATCGGTTGTTGAATGCAATTTTTTTACACAAGTATAAACAATTAGACAGTGCTGGCAAATAGTCAAAGCAGGGAACCTAATTAATCTCTTTTTTTCTGCAGCCTTTTGGAAGCAGCTGCAATCCTATATGCAGTAAATCTTTCCTGTTTCTAGAGCATCCCTGCGAAGGCACCTGGAGTGCGGGAAAAGGAGACCACCAGAAACAGCGAGTAGTGTGGGGCTGAACAGAGCTCAAAAATGCCATACCTCTGAAAAGGCTGAAGGAAACCACTCAGTCAGGGAGCTCTGAAAGCTGCTGCAAGCTACCTCAGGGAATTCACTGACTTATTTGGTCCAACAGTGTAAGCTAAAGAAAAGTCTCTCACTTGGAGTCCTCAGCCTTATGTTCTAAAGCCAGCATTTGAAGAAATTCTAAGAAAGAGCTCCATAAAGAAACAAATTTTATTTTTAAAGGCTTGGCTGAAACATCAGTATGATGTGCCTGGAGAGAACCTTGAGTGCCAAAGAAAATACTTGTGTCACCTGATTGCTAACTGAAGAGTCATCTCCATGGAAGTCAAAGTGATCTGGGCAACCATAATTTGTGTCTTCCTCTTGCTTCATTTAATTTTCCTGCCTTTATCCACAGAAGGTGGTGAATAAGCCCTCTTGCATCATATTTGTGCTCAAAACAAAGACCAAGGAATCCCCTCGTTACCATGTTCTGCAGAGGGAGGCACGTAAGAACCAGGGAGAGACATCTTTTTTTTTCCTATCCAATGCTGCTCTCTGTTGAATGAAGCCATAGGTGGCACATCACATTTGCAGCATACATTGATTTCTTATTTCAAAGTGCTGAACAAACAACTCTTTTTTTTTTTTTCCAAAAGGACCACAAGTAATTACTCATTATCTTCCATTTAATACACAGGAAAAGTAGATGGGCAAATAACCAAGTTTGCTGTACAATTAATTTACAAAGCCATAATGCACTAACAATGTTGCTTCATGTTCAGCTGCTCTGCCCGTGCTGATTTAGCTCTACTGTTGGAAGCATTCAAGTGAAGAAGAATGAACCTCATCACCTCTCCAGCGCGTGCAGCAACAGCACATATGATTGATTGCACTTCTGGGGTTTGACACCGACTGTTGCACACCTTTTGGCCTGTTGATGTGCTGGCATTGAACCTCTGCATCCTGCTTGTGCTTTCTCCACAGCAAAAAATGGCTGAAATGCAGCTTCTCCTCTTACCAGGGAAAGGTCATAGTAATGCTTTGCTGGATAGTTTTCCCTTTCTTCTTTCTTTGTCATTTTTGTCTTCACATGGGCTGCTCTGTGGTCAAATATCTCCTTTCTCTGAGCTAGGTGACAAAATCAGAATATATGGTAAAAAAAAAATAACAGATCAAGTGAATAAATTACTACCTGGCATGACCGGGTATAGTCAGACAAGTATGTCTAAAACTAGCATCTAATGCTATATTTCTGATCTGATAAAATCTTACCCTTGCTTTACTTATACCTGAAGAACCACTTACAATGCAAATCAGTGTGCTTTCTTCATTCACATACGTCTTACTGGAGATTGGGAAAGCCTCGTACTGCTTTGGGAAGACAAGTATGCCGATGTAAATTTGGAAACATATGCTTTACTGGATGTGCGCTATCAGAGAGCAAGTGCCAAAGCCAAGGCAGAAATGTGAATGGAGGCCTGGCTGTAGCCTGTGCTGTGCAGCTGAGGAGATCTCAGATGTTGGTGCATGCCCTCCTCACCTCCTGGTCCTAGAGTGGGGCCATAGTGAGGTGTTCAGCAGCTGCCTTTAGCAGTATTGTTTTCTACGTGAGGAAAACTGGGGCATCTGGATTTGAATGGGACCAAGACCCTAGGACAACCTGCAAAAATATTTTCCACTCAGTCTAATATCTGTCTTGGCATCTTCCTTGAGTAGTGCTATTTCTGGGAGCACAGTGCAAACTAAGAGAGAGCTATGTACTCTTTGGGGAACAGCCTTAAAGAACAGCCTAAAATGTTAAGTACATTTACTTCATTCATTCATAGTAATGCACTCTTTACGCATACTTTTAGGCAAACATTTGTGCATTTAAGTTTTACTAGTACAAATATTCACAGAAAATACATCTTCTTTTGGTTGCTTGCCCACACAGATATGAATACCGTTTGATACAGTCTTACTCTTTGTAACTTTCAAGGTTTTCCACCTTTTCCCTTTCACACAGCTGAAAATGTATATATTTATCAGTAAATATTGTATATAGGACACACAAACATTTCAAGTTACTCCCTGAACCTGTGCTTTGAAGGAACAAGGGATAGGGGAGGAGTGACAGAAAGAAAAGCAAAGGAAAACTTCCCTCATTGAAGGAAACATGCTTTTTGCATTTTGATAACTCAGTGTGTATAGCTTAATGGATTCTACACAAATTCACCTTCAGGCAGAGCCTGAGAAAAGAAAATGTGATGAAAGTACTGGAAAAGTGTGCACTGTAATGAAGTCTCCTACAATTTTAACTTCTATTAATCTGCATAAAATTAAATTATAACAGAACATAATATTTCCTCTGTTCCCATCTAAGCTAAAATGGTAGAAAGGGTAATACATTGAAAAAAATATAAGCAGTATTTTCCCTTTGATTAAGTGGACCTATAACAATCAAAAAATCCAAAGGTAAAGCTAAACTACATGTACATAATTCAAAACATAAGTAGATTCTTTAGCTTATGCACACACTGTCAAAAAATACTTTGGTAAGTAGCATCACTCTGCTTCCAGGAAACAACAGGAGAGCGATTGCATGGCTAAGTTTTCAGAGGCGAATGTAACTTCACACAACAATCTGTAGAAATTTCTTCTCTAGATCTTACTTTAGGATTTATCACATAATAGACATGTCAATCGACTTCTCCTTCTTTAAAGAGTTCTTCGGTAGTCATGAGAGGGAAGGTTATTAAAAAATAGGTTTCTATACAACCAGAAATTCTTGGTATCCATAGGTTAATTATGAAAGTGCCCTTGCTAGGATTTAGAAATCTGAACTTGAGACTCAGATTATGAATTTTGGCAAATATGGTACAACCAGAGGTCTAGACTGAAATGCAGCATGTGAAGCAGGTATTGCTACTTAAACTAGCTGAAGAAAAAATTATCCTCTTTGCAAGATAGAGTTTTGACACGGAAACCAAAGTATTCTCAGTATTGCTTCTTGAACTTCTCTGAATGTTACCTTGAATTTACATTGCTGTTGACACACAAGAATTTGACGATCAGGCAACATTTCCAGTCCTTACGTAACAGTTAGGTATTTATTCCCAGCAAGAGTACCTATGTTGTAATCATAAAGTAGACGCAACAGGTAGAAAAACCTTGTATACTATCAGAAGTGAGGGAAATTAGATCAATGATGACAAGAATCAAAGACAGAGTGATGTTATATACTTACTAGCTGTGGACTTTTTAAGTACTAATGGTACACTTGCCTCAAAAATTAGTGCCTTTGTTTAGAAAAACCTCAAGAGCTCTAAATTAAAACAATGTAATTTCTACTACTCGGAGTAATTGAACCCAGTAGAAGCATTGGAGAAGCACCTCGGTGCTGCTGGCCCAGTTTTTAAGAAAGTCCAGTGGCAACGTGAGTGAACACATACCTAATAAAAGTTATTGAGAAAATCTTAGTGAACATAAAAGAAAAGTTTAATTCAGTCTTTTGTTGAGGACTTAAGTTAGGTTTTATCCAGTAACTACTGAACTGTGGAAACTTGATTGTACTTCTGTTGAAGTCAGTACAGTTTCGACACCTTAAAGAAATTAAGCACAGGTAAGTCTATCGTTCTCACTCTGACTAATTGCATGTTTAAAATTAGACATTCATTAAAGAACACTTAATTGAAGTACAGAACTGCAGTGGGAAGAGGATTAGTTCCTACAAAACTGTCATTATTCATTGCTCCACATATAAGCAAAGTTTCTTTTCTGGCTCTGTGTCCTATGTGGTAGGTCAGAGAAGATAAACTTTTATAGTGAGCATACTGGCTTCAGCTCACGGAAGCTTACAATATGGCCACAGTGTTTACTTTTTACCAGAGTAAATTGGTGTAACTCTCTTTATTATGAATTATCTGTCAGAGACCTACGAAGCAAACCTCCTAGGAAATCTTATGCAGCATGGAAATATTTGTTATTTTTAAAATTTTCCTAATACGTAGCAAAAATAAATAAAATTAAATCAGTGTAAAACCAAAGAAATTCCATGTTGTACAGAAATCAAACTTTATCACACTGATAAAGGCTAAGATGCTGGCATGCAAGGTCATAGCAGCTGCATTAAGACTTGGCTTGCCCCCAAGGTTGCCCTGACATTCCTCGTGTTATTTATAATTCTGGAAGTTAAGAGCAGATTTATTTACTTAATAGGAGGCTCAATCTATTGCACCAGAGCTACCTTAGTAGAAAGGCTGACATACATCAAAGGCTGATGTTTATGGATAGCTGAAAATATAAAGCAAGCAAAACAAAACAGACTGAAAACTCACCGAGAGTTTGGAGATGTACTGGTAAAGAACAACATACTTCTTTTGGCTAGATATCCACTGTAGATTTAGATGAAGAACATGATTGCATCCAACATTTTTGTGGTTAATTTGTAGCCAGGATGTTTATATAAAGTAAATAGCTGGAATTGGAAATTTGATTCTTTGCTTACCGGTAATATCTCAAATCTGCAACGCATTTCATGAGTTTTGCTCAGAACCTGGCTTATTCACAGCTGGAGTTTCACATTCACATCTAGAACTCACTTAGTATCTTTCTCTTGACCTTGATTATTCAATGCCATCCATTCCTTTCACACAAATGCTGAGGAAATAGAGAAAGGTTGTAAAATGTTATGAAAATGTAAAATGCATTCAAACACTTTAAAAAAAGTGCAAAAGACAACCATGCAAAATCATGAAAACCAGTTTCATGTTGGTTAATTCTAGAGGAAATTATAGTATGAAATGACATCATAGCATATTTAGAAAGTACTCTTTGGTGCTATTCAATTTTCAGAATAGACCAACATTGTGTATCGCCATAAACTAACCACTGATTCAGCTGATCAGTAATGAGGACGTGGAATACAGTTATTGTGTATGATGATGTAGGGAAGACAATTAATGTCATGCCAATAGATCTTTTTACTTCAGACTAAAGGTTCTCATTTTTTTTGCTACCCTTCTTCCTTTTTCTTTTTCTTTTTTCCTTTTTTTCAGGATGACTTTATTATCCAGAATATTTCTGTACAAACTGCCTGGATTAAATTTAGTCAATGAAAAGTGATTAAGAAAAGTTGATTCTGGTTTTAGAAGCTGTGTTAAATGAACATTAAATCAGGCACCTGCAATCTAGAACAGAAACCAGAAAATAAGGATTCAATCAGCTACCACATTTATTTTCTTTTCAAGCATTCCCATCGAATACTCGTATTAGTTGCTGCACTCGTTTACTTGAATGCTGCTCTCAATTGCAGTGAAATTTCTGCTGTTCTTTTGCTTTAAATGAAGGCAGCCATAAGAAGGAGCAGTTTCATTTAACACATTTCTAGAGGAAGCTCTAAGAGAACAGAAGCTCAGCCTGCACGAGAGTAAGAAGCATGTTCATTTAGCATTTGCCTCTGGTTTGGGCATGTACCACCAAATCTTGTAAGCTTCATACATCGAGGGTCAGACTCTCAGAGTGTATATTCTACATGAAAATGTAATGAAAAAAGCTAATTCATAGCTATCAATAAAGGCTTTGAGCCTTACTTACTTATTCACAACCGTGCAATTGCAGTCTCAAGCCACGTGATTTCTAACCTGCCATAGGTTCTTACAATTTTGAGGGCATTTTCAGCTTTGCAAAGGTCAGAAATCTGAAATATGGGTCTGCATAGTTTTCTATTAGAAGCAATACTGTGCCCAAGATCTTAATGGGTTCTATTCTTTTGACAGAAAATGCTAATCTAATCTTTCCCTCAAGAGAAAAAATATTTGTCAAAAAAGATACACCTTAAGCTGGGCCACGCAAAAATGAGAGTATTTGTGATTGAGGCATTCAGAATACATTTTTTTTTCTAGTTCAGAAATCCACATTTTATTAATTCTCAGCACTAGAGTGTTTTTCTTAATGGCATACCCTTGTTAATCAAAAGGTCTCATCTGTATTTCTTGGAATAAAGCCAAAGCAAAATCACATTATGCCTGAAGGGCAATGCAAATGATCTCTTTGCTTATCATCTATTTAATTTCCAGGTTTTTTTCAATGAATCTTTGAATTTTCTCTCTTAAATTACATTAAAATACTGCTTTATATATGTACATCTTCCATTCCACTACCCTTTTGCGGGATGGAACATATCCTATAGCCTATCTCTGGAAAAGTGTGGTTGAGTAGGGGCTGGTGTTTCTGGACTCCAAGGCTGGGTGCTCCTCCCCTGGTGAAGCCTTGCAGGCAGTTGGCTGGTACGTGTTGTGTGTATCCACAGATAGATGTTGATCATTATCTGTCTCCAGCACAAACATTCCGTTCAAAAAAGTAAAAACATCAGGTTAAGAAAACATGAAGACTGCACAGTTAAGTACCCAAAAGTCAGGAAATGTCAGAGGTAAAGTTTCACATGGAAATGTGTCTCTAATCCCATGTGCATATGCATTTACAGTGTAGATTTTAATTTTACAGAGGAAAATCTAACTCTTTTTTTCTTCACAGTTTGAGGATGCTCTCAAATTCAGGTAGTCCACAGTATGGTTAGCCACAGGTAGGGATTTGTCTGGACCTATTCTCTATATTAAGCTCCCCAAAATATTTTCAGGTGCGTTCTGCTTTTGTTATTGAAACCAGCCCATTACAAACATAAGATGCAAATAAAATTCATTAATAAACAGGATGAACAACGAAGTCAATATTAATAGTTTGAATACTCTGATCTTTCATTAATGAACTATTTTGTAGAATAATACAAAACTTCTGGTTTTGATTTAGCTTGCAATGACAGATCTGGAAACCACTTCTATTCTGATTTCATTCTGCTGAACAGAGAGGAAAACGAGAATCAAAGAGCTTGCTTGTTTCATTTGAGATTTTCTGACTAATTAAGATTTATTTACAGATTAACAATATAAAAATGGTATGTGTATTGCTAGGTTCAAGGTAGTACATATCCTGTAAGTGATCTATTTGTAACATCACTTACGTTTATTTCATCTACAGTTTTGCTGTATGACAGCTGAAGTTAGTCACAAGCTACACACAAGAAATATTTTTGTTGAAAATCATACCCAGCATACAATCCAGTCATTCAAGTTTTTGTCAGAAACCGGTATTGTTGTTCACTTGCAGCTGCTTTTTGTCAGACTAAATTTTATTTTACAGAGCATTACAGTAACATGAGTAAGCCCCTCCCGGCAGGAGTTCATTACAGACTGGAGAAGCCTTTCTCCTGTATTACCTGGAGGCAGCACAATGTTCAGCAAGTCCCTTGGATCCAAGTGGATGTGCTGGGAAAAATCTAATTAAATGGATTTTTTTTTTTTTTTTTCTGGGGCCGGTGGTTTTGCATCTGGAGCAGAAATGCTAACAAAGCAGTGACAGACCCAGGTGTGTTTTGCTGCTGAGGAATCAGAGTACAGAGAGTACAACCACAACGTGCTCCCAGACCTCGGACAGGGAGACGTGTGTAACCTGGCCTTACCAGCACGGTCAGGCATTGGAGCTCCTCCTCTTGAAGGTTTCAATCACAGACCTTTCAGGTTTGTTCCTACAATTTAAACCTATGAAAGAAAACAAACCCATCCTGACTTCCTTTGCTGAGGGAAATTTGTGATTTGAGTACGTCTGTTTGACACATGCTTACCTGTTCTTCCAGGTCGGAGAGTTTTCCAGCAAATGAGCCACAGAGCAATTCCCTGCTTGTTCAGGCAGGAAAATCTCCTGGTACAAGAACATATTTTTCTTTCCCTTCAGTTGAACCTTTGCCCATCTTAGTGTAGTGGGCCTCACTTTAACAGTAGGTTTATTCCCTGTGTATTTAAAGACGTCAGAAAAAGGAAATTGCCTAGAAGTACACAGTGATCTCATTGCTGTATCACTTTTCTCACCAGCCTATTTTGGAGGCAAAGGCAGGATCCAAGGACTTGCAGCTCAAAGCCACCCAACCTAAGAGACTGATCATCCTTGCATTCCCTCTCATGGTTCTCAGCACAGTGCCAATGAATCAAGAAGCCTGTAAATGTTTTGAGTAACACAGTGTTTGAATTTTAATGTATGTGATACTGCCTTCATTAGTGATTTCCTCATCAATTTGATGACATCAGGGAATGCAGTGGAGTGTAGTGGCAACTGATGAAACGGAACAATCGCAGTCTTAAATCTAAATGAAGTTACCGGTATGTGTGTGTGTACAGAACTAGCATGAAAATTAAGTTTAAAAACAAGATAATAAACCCCAACAAAACCTCAAGCTAACTACAAGGGACTGGGTAAGAAATAATTTAAAAGGAGATTTTCATTTTCAGAACCAATTTAAATCTTCAATAGCAAAAGCCAGGCGTGATAATATTAGGTAACAATTAGTCTTATAATAGCACCTCACAAGCATTGACAGGTGTAATAATAAGGAAGATTTCTCACATTTCTGTCTTACAATATAAGAAAAATGCATTAATTTCTAGAAGCTTTGGGAAATACATAGGATTATTTTTGTATATATTCTTGCATCCTTCTGTGTATAAGTTATTAAGGGGAGCTATGTTAATGTAATGAGTTTCAATATTAAAATATTTTGTTCTACGGTGATGAGGCATGGGATAGGGAGGAGGAAGGGAATAAATTTCTCAGTCTTCTGCCATGAAAATTCTCTTTTTCTGAGAGGCACCTGTTGATTCATCGCCTACGTATAAAACTATAGCTTTGACGAGACTGTCTGCAAAAGAAGAATCTTCGTCTTCAGTAGCTTGAACTGGTCTAAGGGAAGTTCTGAATCCTAAACCAAAAACCTTCCAGTTGACTTGGAAGCTTGTACATGCAGCAGAACACCAGGCTGGTGAGCTCTTTGCAGTCCGTGTTGCTAAGGAGACCAGGAGCTGATTTTAGAGAGCAGTGTAAGTACATTTATATAACAAGGAGTTGCAGGTTTCAGTGCCACAAGCGTACAGACCTCTCCAGTATTGGATGTTTTTGAGAGGGTTGGGGTTTTTTACCCAAAAACATATCAGAGAGAATAATTGGACAAATACTTGAGACAGCTTTAAGAGCATTTTTCATTTATTTTATTTATTCTTGCTCTCATGCTTCTTGAGTAACAGTATTGGAGGGGTCAAAAGATTATGAAGAGTGGACTTAATATAAGCCAGGCCCATAGAAGATGCTGCCTGGAGGCTGTACACTGCTCAAGACTTGTTTATGTCGCCAGCCAACAGCTAACGTATCGTAGAATCATAGAATGGTTAGAGTTGGAAGGGACCTTCAAAGGTCGTCTAGTCCAACCCCCCTGCAAGGAGCAGGGACATCCCTGACTAGATCAGGTTGCTCAGAGCCTCATCCAGCCTGGCCTTGAATGTTTCCAGGGATGGGGCTTCCACCACCTCTCTGGGCAACCTGCCCCAGTGCTCTACAACTCGCATTGTGAAAAATTTTTTCCTAATATCCAATCTAAATCTACCTCCCTCTATTTTAAAACCATTACCCTTCGTCCTATCACAACAGGCCCTACTGAACAGCCTCTCCCCATCTTTCCTGTAGGCCCCCTTGAGGTACTGGAAGACCGCTATCAGGTCTCCCCGGAGCCTCCTCTTCTCCAGGCTGGACAGCCCCAACTCTCTCAGCCTGTCCTCATAGGAAAGGTGCTCTAGCCCTCTGATCATCTTCGTGGCCCTCCTCTGGACCCTCTCCAACTGGTCCATGTCCTTCTTATGTTGGGGGCTCCAGAGCTGGATGCAGTACTCCAGGTGGGGTCTCACCAGGGCAGAGTAGAGGGGCAGAATCACTTCCCTCGACCTGCTGGCCATGCTCCTCTTGATGCAGCCCAGGATGCGGTTGGCCTTTTGGGCCGCAAGAGCACATTGCCAGCTCATGTTGAGCTTCTCGTCCACTAGCACTCACAGCACCTTCTCCTCAGGGCTGCGGCCTCTTCTCAGGCCTTCTCCGCAGGCAGCAGCCATCTGTCCAGGGGGCATTCATAGCTCTGACCCATGAACATGCCTCCCTCCTCGCTCAGCGAGTAAAGAGCGGTGGGGCTGATGGGACAGAATAGCTGCAACCAGGTGTTGACTAGCTGAACCGTTTTCTTGTCTATCCTTAATTTGCAGGTACATTGGATGACCAGGGTGTTCAAGATAAAACAATTTTTCTAATGCATTCTCTCTCTCTCTTGCGCTGGTTCAGTTTTATCTAGCTTTTTCCATTTCAACTGTAAATTTTGACATGATATTTAGAGGCTATACTTCTCACATTTGGTTGAAAGGAGATGTAGAATGTTGTAGGTTATATTAATTGACTTCATCTTCAATAAAAAACTCCTACCAAATTAATAGATACTATATCATTTAATAATTTCAACACAATGTAATAAAAGAATGACATTGAAACACAGATTTTTCTTTTTTGTTTGGCATTTCACATGGAAACAGACAGACATGTTTGTATATTGAGAAATACATTTGTTTATTGGGAAAATACCCCTTTTGCCACCAACGTTGTCTTATCAGTTTTGCAGTCAAATCAAAACCTTTGCTAAAATACTTGTTGATGGGAAGTTAATTTGAATAAATGAGTTTTGCATTTAGTTCCAAAAATCACTAGCATTGTGGGACTATAAAGCTGCAGCTCTAGGAGCTTTTGTGAGCACTGATTTCACTTTGGAATGTACTAGTACTTATATCAATATATTCACTACAGAAATAGGTGTGAACAGTTCGATTTATTCACATCTTCTTCAGAGAGATACATAAGATTCTGCCTAAGTATATGAGACAAAAAATTTCTTACAACCGGCTACTAAATTTATAAGTAATAACAGCAGCTGACCACAGTTTCCTGCTCCTGATGTTGATTGTGAAAAACAGACATTAATTTCTTCTCCCTAAAATCAGTTTGATTTAAAGAAGAAGAGAGTCTGGTAGCCTTTGACTCAGGTAGAGATAAGAGAATTGCTTATCTGCATGCTGTCTCACCCCAGGGTACCCCAGCATAGACCTTGAAGACATTGTGGCCAGAACTCTAGAGGGCTGCCTAACTGATTTCAGGGATGGAGAAGTGTCTCACTGGGGCTTTTGAAGTAGTTTGAGCTCCAGAAGACTATGCTGGAAGAGGGAAGTGTGTCTCCATCCTGATAATCTCACATCAGGCCATAATTCATTCTGTCACCTGCTGTGATAGCCTATACCGTTTGTGTCTTTGAAACAAAATGCCCCAAAAGGTATTTGAATTCTAGGGATTTCACATGATAATATTTAGCTCTTGGCTGTTCTTCCAGAGGACTAAACTTGCAGTATGATTTACAGAGACTAATGGATTTGCTCTCTTGCTAGGTCTGTGTTCAAGGAGTTGGCCACATCAGAAAACAGGTTTAGCCAAACCCACATAAAACAAGCTCATACAACTCATAGCACCTTGTTGAAGACCAGTGGTGCTGCAGGGAATCTAAATGTAAGGGCTTTTATTTGATAGCAAGCTCTGCCTATTGTGAAACCTGAGAATAAAGTATTTAGATAGGAGAACAGGTGTCCTGCATGCTGAAAGGCACAAACCAGAACAGGTGAAGTAATAGTGGGGAAAACTCAACTTCTATATAATGTAATAAAGTTATCATCTTCTTCAACTGCATTTGCTTTTGTGCTAATGTCACAAGTAGCATTAGAGTTTGAAGGTGTGTTTGTAGTTTACATAAGAGAAATTGTGAAAGGAAGATAGCAGAGTGCTGCTGCTTCAAGACCTTGGAAAATCCAGCATGCAGGTAGCAGAGTCTGTACCAAGTAAGTACCAAGTAACTCCAGGCTGGGATATCAGGACCCAGATATCCACTGTGTTCTGCTAACACATTTGTTATTAAGCTGCTCTTCATCTGACAAGGATTATAGGATTAGAGGGACAGGGAACGATGACACTAAGCAGTTCAAAGGGCAGCTGCATCCAACAGCAGGTATCCCAGATTCTGCTGAAGAATGCCTATCATCTAAAGGCTTTAAATCTGTAATTCTTATGACTAGCTCTTCTGTACAGTGCTCAAAGCCATTTGGGTCATATTCAGTGTCACAGGTAACAACATTGTAGTGGCTGACTGGACCTTGGAAAGAGTTCTTGAAAATAGAATATTTTCCACTAAATTTTCTCTGTTGCCCAATATTTAGTATCTGTGCATGATCAAGCCATTAGGTTTACAAACATTCCATTCCAATGGACTATTAGTCTAAATTTTAAAAGATGCCAGAATTACATTTGTTTCATTGGGGAAAGAGGTAAAAGAGGAAAGATTAATTGTTTTTTATTATCACCAATTACTCCCTTTTCTTTTGTTCCAATCACACCATAGGCAAAACTATTAAATTAAAGATTTTCAGGATGATTTGCTGAATTTAAATTAATCTGTATGAATCAAGCAAGAGAACAAAGTTAGACATTAGGTCTGCATTATCAAGTGAATTAAAAAATCTTCTGCAACAGACATTAATGAACATGTGCAACACTGTCATAGATTTCTGAAGTAGCCTATGAGGAAAGAGATTTGATCGCTGCTCTTCAAGTCAACCTTTAATTTGGTGATCATAGAAATCA
The DNA here is from genome assembly GCA_009806455.1 of Tetrax tetrax. NCBI lineage: Eukaryota > Metazoa > Chordata > Aves > Otidiformes > Otididae > Tetrax > Tetrax tetrax. Next base: position 300,903 of record WHYT01015800.1, read on the forward strand.
GTTCACTTGTGACCTCAGCCTAGCAAAATGTTTCATCCTAATAAGAGTATAGGAACAAATCCTAATGAGAGGACTAATGCGTTCACAGCTATGTGCTCTACTAAGTTCTGCCTAAAAGGACTATACAACTTCAGAAGATATTAAAATCAGTGATTCAACTGATTTGCATTCCTGATGACAGATTATTTTAGGAAGAGTTGTAGTGAGATAATAGTGGAGTTGTGAAGGAAAACAAACCATTCAAAATTAAAAAACAAGACCAGAACTTGTAACCAAGGCATTTTTCAGAAGTTTAACTATGTAATCTTTCTGGTAAATCATCGACATTGTCTGATTCTAAAGTTTATTTCTGTTTTCCAAACCCATGAGATTGTTCAGATTTTCTTCAGAAATAAAGAAGATTTGGGGTGAAGATTTCAACAGCATCTAAGTTATTTAATTTTAAAAACTAGCATGTTGGTGATCTGAGGTGTACCTGCAGCTATAAATGATCTTTCTGCCACTAAACCCTAATATTTGCTCATAGAACTTTCAAACTAATCCTTGTATCCTGGCAGAAGACATATCTCAGCTTCTAGCAGGGAGGAAAGTTGTTACCAGCACAAACAGCTTTACTGGATTAGTTAGCCTCCAGAGAAGTCGTTGTCTTTGAATCTTCTTTATCCAGTTCAGTCTTTCCACTAGACAAGCTTAAAAGCAAAACCAAAAATTTAATCAAGGAAAGCAAAAGCTTTAGTTCTTGATTTCAAGACTAGAAAAGTTACAAAAGTGAAAGAAATCCACAAAGTATAATTATCAATTATACTTGGCAGTATTATACCTTGTGCTTTGCAGGATGATGTCAAACATTCTTACTGAAGAAACAGCTTCAGCTCGTACTGCTCTATGCCCATCCATGCTACTGCTTATCATATGGATTAGCACTAGTTTGAAGATCTGAACAGTTCCCAGACTGCTAGAGTTCATCAAATACTTCTGTGATTTATTTTCTCCACTTAATCAGAACAGAATCTTGCCCCTCGTTCTCTTCTCTGTCATTGTTATCGTGTAGGAATATAGCTTCTGAATCTACACAATAATGACTGTATTGACTCCACTCCTCCCACCCTGTCTTTCAGAAGAAGCTATAGCAGGAGTTTTAACTTCAGGTAACTGGTAAGTATATGAAGTGCATGGGATCACCTACAGTGTTAATGCATATGGATGAGTATTGAAGGAGAAAGAAAAGTTACTTCCAATGACTATAGTTCTTCTGCATTCTTCTTCTGCACTCTGTCCAAGCCTCTCCTGTGGTCAAATGACACTGCTTTCTTATCTACCTGGCAAACAGAAGGAGAAGGAATATGGGCCTTCTCAGCACCATGAGGACAAAAAGTATATGCTGCTTTAACAAAAGACACTATCCCTCACTACAAAACATTTATCTCCTATATTCTTATTTCATTATATGTGCAACAACACTACTATAAGCTTGCAGCTTCTAGACAGCTTTAGTGTACATGCGCTGTAGATGACTCAACTGCAATTAATGTTGCAATTGTTGCTTAGACTTTGGTGGTGCACATCTTTATCTCTTATAGAGAAAACCTACTTTGGTGATCTCATAACTACTCCTAACATAACATTATCCATGTGGGCAATCTCATCATAGAGGTGGCCATTGCCATTTAATTTCCTGGTAGTTGAAACACACAGATAATAGAAAATATCAAAGTGGACTTGTCCTATGGTTAAACCAAACTAGAACTTGAGAATCTTGGCTGTATTGACCTAGTGACTATCAGGGACCAAAGATCTCAATGTTTCCAACTAAATATAGTGAAGGTGCAAGAATATTTTCAACCTCTGTTTAGAAGAACTGACCCCCCCAAAAACAAAGCCTCTTGACTGTTTGAAAGCCCCTTGGATTCAAAAAGAAGCCACTGTCTAGCCAAGAAATACTTGTGCAGGTACAATTTGCACTCTGCTTGTGCCCAGGTATTGAAACAACAGCTGAACTTCAATTTCTATTCAAAACCTAACCATAGGTGTCTGTAGCAAATACATGCTTGCTGAAAGATAGGCAGGCTATTAAACTACGTACAGAAAATGGTAAGGTCTTGATAGCAATATGAAGGTAAAATATCAGTTAACTGGAATGGAAATTCCAGGGTAACACAGGTAGAAAGGGCAGACAAGCTACTGCGTGGTCAGAGCTGAGTGCAAGCTTCATATTGTTTTACAGAGCTGGAGAAATGAATATGAAATAGAAAAAAAAAAAACACAAAGGAACTTTCCCCCAAAAGCCATGAATAAAATAATACATAGAGTTTTGTTTTGGAAAAAAATGTTTCATGTCACTGGTTAAGTGTTCTGATTCGAGTGAGTGGCTGAGATGATGTAAAGGACATGAGCATGTGGAGGAAGAACAGCTTCCAGGTGTATCTAAGGCAAAACAGAGTCTAACTTAAGCATCTGCAGCATAAAAACACATCATAATGTGAGTATGCATGTAGACAACACTCAAAAGAGAAGTACTGTACTTTGCATGTCTCAGCTGAGGAGGCTTATGGAACATTTCCAATTTGACTGAAAAAATATGTCCATCTGAGCCTAACTTTCAGCACGACTTGACTTTTAGGTTTTAAAGTCTGTTCTAAAAATGACACTTATACTTTAAAAAGAGTCTCAGTGAGTATTTCTTAATGTAAATGTTGTTGGCTATAGTCTTGCTCCAATAGGATTTAAAGCTTTGCAAAATCAGATCTCCAGCAGTAATTGCTTCCCACTCAGCAGGCATTATCCCACAACTACATCCATTCTTCTTTTGAAAATTCAAAGCAAAGAGAAGGTTGATGGCAGCCCACGGCACTGATCAAAAAATACAAATTAAGTAACTGAATGAGAAAAAGAGGAGGCATTTGGCAAAATTTTTGTTTCATAATAACCCACACAGAATCTTGATTTCATTTTTTACACCAGACATTCAGAGGTCTTAAAATCTAGTTTAGTCAAAACTAGAAACGGGTCTTGAAACAAGTTTGTTCAATCATTTTGGGCCAATATTTAATAAGACCAATGCTGAAAGGCAAAGCTGGAAGACCTCCAAGTTCCAGATAATAGATGAAAGAGCAAAACCTCTTTTGTTTAGAGCAAAACCTCTTTTCAATTGCCCTTCACTGTATCTAAAATGTAATTTTCTTTGATCGTATATATTTGAAGCCCAGAAATTAGCCAAAAAAAACCAACCTCCCCCCCCCCCCAAAAAAAAAAAAACCCAAAACCAGACCTGCTGCACCAAACAGCAGGAGAGGACTCAAATGCTGGAAGTTCTGCAAACATGCAAGTCTAGCATGCCTGGGAAGTCAAGCAATAACTCCAGAGAGCACATGCAATATTCTGGTCTTTCTTGTCTATAGATGCTTGCATTTGTATGTTTGCCTATGAATACTGGATGCTGCTCAGTATAGGATGTTGGACTGGATGACCTCTTGATTACTTTCCAGCCTTATGTTTTCATAGTTCCATGATTTTGGAATGACTATGACAGACAGTTTTACTTTAAGCTGTTTACAATAATTCAGCTATAATTAAATACTACCATTATACATCAGGCTATTTGAAAAAATTTAACTAAAAATCTGTCATTGTATCTTAAAGAAATCATCTGAAGAACAAACTGGTCCACATCATGGTTTTCTGGCAAATGCATGATGTCATATAATTTCAGTGTGAGGTTATGCAGTAACAAATCTTACTTAGTTGTTTGATAGCACAATAAAGCTCTTCTCTGTGCCACCAATCCTCCTGGAAACTAGCCCCTTCCTACACTCACATTAAGGAGGTAGGAGATATTTCAAAATACTATTCTTATACTTGTGTCAGGTCACATTATTGATCAAAGCAATTTATCTTGTGTCTATCAGTGGAACTTGCTCATAAAGTTGCTGCTGTTCTCTGGCCAGTTGCTGCTGACCTACTCTGTCAGGTAGAGCTGAACTGGAGGTTGACTCTTTTAAAACTTATTGTTTCATAGGTTTTACTTCTAACATATTTTTCTAGTATCTCAGCCTCACTAGAAATCTTATAAGGATTTTTTTTTTCTGTTTGGCAAATTTATAAGAAGCAAGATGCTTCATGCAAAGATAAGAATCCCAAAAGAAGAAAAAGAAAATTGTTGCTTCTTTTCAGAAATCTTTTCAGGTTCTCTTATTTTATTTTTAGTAATCTTTATACCAAACCACACAAATTGAAACTTCGTATTTATCTAAAGGAAATGGCCTAATCAAGAAAATATCTTTTTACAATTTTTCCTCAGAGGAAATTCTGAATTTCACTTATTTCATTCTGTTTTGTAACAGAAAATACTGAATTTGTGAAAATCTGGTTTGTTCCCAATTCACGCAAATATATCATTTTACCTGTAAAATACATACATGTGTCTTTCAAACTTTAATAACAAAATGTAGTCTAAGTATTTAACTTACTAATTCTTCCAAGGGCAAATTAGTCTTTTCTTTTTGCCACATTCAAAATTATAACAACCTTTTTTTTTTGCCTAATAAAAACTTCCCAGTCTTTTTTAAAGTTATAAAATCTATTATTCCTATTATTATTCCACTTCGCACTGTAGTCTTATATCCGTTTGCAAAAGCTAATATAACAGTCATGAAATAACTCACATACGTAGCAATGAAGTCAGACCCGAAAAATATCAACAGAAGATGAGTGGTCTATGGCTGACTATATATTCAACATGCAGAGTTTGCTGTGGAGAAGAGGTAGAAGTGCTGGTAGTGTACAGTTTATGGGTGTTGAAACATGAACAAAGATATGTGCATTGCTGCTTTGTCTGATTTTCTCTTTTTTTTTTTCCCGCTTATACCCCCTCAACCCAATTCAAACACAGACCCAAAGAAATTGTAAGTGATTTTTAAGTGTTGCTATTGGGACTGTCTGGTTGAACTGCACACTGAACTCATTCACTTTTATTCACCAGCAACACAACCCTTTACATTCATTCTTCTGAATCCTTTAAAATATCAAGGTCTACAGGCCCAGATATGTAAGTACATCAGAATACAGAAAGGTATCCCCATATTACAGTTTGGTTTACCCAAAATGTAATCTGTAACTCTGGACAAAACTTATTATACCAGCGTGGTTAATCAGAGCTCTTCCACAGCAATTTGGCAACAAAATAACAAATTACTAGAAGTTGAATTTTTGGACTAAATCAACAGAAATAAGTAAGCACAGTACACAGCCTACAAGAGAATTCAAAGTCAATTGGATAGGATTATGTCCAAATGAAAGAGATTAGCACTTCTTCTTTGAATAATCATGTAGACTGGCAACTGATCCTGCCTTTCTGTTCTACGTGCCTGTGAAACTCTGAAGTTCTGAGTCCCTGCCAAAAATTCATAGAATCATAGAATAGTTAGGGTTGGAAGGGACCTTTAAAGGTCATCTAGTATTACAGTAACCCAAAGCATGAACATTTAAAATTACTAAATCATTCTGCAACAAAGTACAACTGAAAGTAATTGAATAGTTCTCTTGATGTCTTCAAATCATACCTGAGTGTCATTTTACAAACATGTGCGTTACCATAACGCCAACTCAGTACCTGAGCTAGAGAACAAAATTGTGTGGCTTATGCAGGAAGTCAAGCAAGATGATTTAATGGCACTGGCTGGTTTAAAAATTTGTTAAATGCCAGTCAGAAGTAGAAGACATCTATGGGCTACATTTTATCAGATGGTACTAATCACTGTGATGATTGCTATAAAATCATGACAGGAAAAACAGCTTTGTTCAGAGCCTGGAAAATGCTTTCATGCTTTGTGAGAGTCTTGATAAGCCAGTGATTATATGCAAAACCTGAATTCAGCTACTTCTAAAAATCTATGCACCATTATCCTAAAAAAATTAATTACAGACATATGTTTTTCTGTTTTGGAATAGTACGCACTTTGTCCTGGACTATAACACTGCTTTTTAGGTGTGATTATCCATTCACTTGAAATCAGATAGAGCTGCTCAAACACAGCCAAAGTGAAAGGGAGGGCCACAGAAATGTGCACTAACATCAAATACCTGGAGACCAAGGAAGTTCACAACAATATCCTCTTGAGAATATCAGCAAAGGTGACTCTCTCTCCTTCATTCAAAACAGCTGCTGTGCCGATACCAAAGCATAGACTGAGTGATGAAGGGAAGGTGTAATCACCAGTTTGCTTCCAGCTCTAATGAGCTGTGGTGGGAGTAAGCATTGCATTCCAACAAAGCTGGTCTGGTGCAGATTTTGAATGGAGTGGACAGCCAAAGCACTGTCAGACAGCCTCAGTTTTGGACTCTGCTGCCTTTCAAGAGTTTAATAACCAAAATAAGGAAAAGTTTCCGTGGTTTAGAGAGTGTCAAAGTAATGAAGGATGTAGTATGCATTGCTGAGACCACACAAGCACAGGTAGAACAGCTGGTGAAATAAAGGAGGTGGGCTGAAAGGTATGACTCTTCTGTTGAAGGAAATAAGAGTGTATACTTGGTTTGAAAAACAACAAGTTTTCACAGAATCAACTATCAAACTCACCCAGTCCAACTCTATTCTTCCTCACCTTCATCTGCTGGTTTACTTCCACAGATAGCCAGAAATAGAGTCCTCATCTGCACCTTCAGGGTTTTCCCCTAAAAATTCTTAGTCAGAAAGCAAAGAGACTTTGCAGCAAAATGTGGGACAATGTTTCTAAGTGCCTCAATGCAGTAGCTCACCTCAGGGAATTCAGATAAACAACCTGATTTAAGGACTCTTTCAGGGTAAATCAGACGACTCAAAAATAACCATAGGCTTAGATGAGAATTGTGATTAACAGCATCCCAGCGTCATTTGGCACTGCCCTTGCCACATTCCCTTTGTGGTTTCAGTGATTTATAGAATATGTGTCTCTATGATTACACAGTAAGCTATAAAACACTTTCTTACAGCTGTTTTTTTTTATTTTGATAATGCATCAAATGTTTTTGACGGCTCAGATGGGTTTATTTGAACTGCTTTTTTCCTGCCTTTTTTTTTCTGCCAAAACTAATGTCAGTTCATTTCAGATAGTGATGAAGGATGGTAAAAATTCATAACAACAGAAATAATGCCAGAAGAATGTGCTTGTGAAGTAGGAGTGGCTACCCAGCAGGACAGGCAATGCATACAAAGCAGTCAGGTGTTGTTCCAGTGAGACAGAAACTCTTGTTATTGGTACTTACATTCCAGCTCAGAGAAGTCTGTTTCAGTTGGATGTGTGCATGCGCATACTGTTTGTGCACGTGTGTGAGCGGACACATGCGTGCAAGTACAAGAGTGGATGTCTTTTTTTTTCCACCGCATTGTGAAAATGGAGTGAAAGGGCACTGCCCACGCTCCCCTCCCAGGACTTGACCCGGTGGCAATGGCCTCACATTCCTCAGCTGAGAAGTGCATCTGTTTGCTTGAGCTGAACCAGATGAAAGCAGCACCACCAGGCTCTCGCTTTGCCTCAGGCCCCTGCTTTTGAAGGAGCCAACTCTGCTGTTTCTCTTTGGGATTTATTCCTGGTTTGACAAGACTTGGCTAAAAGTAAAACCTTCCACTTTTCAGTTGCCTTTGTAGCTTAGTAAGGAGAGAACATGTATTTTTCATTTGCAACTTCATTTATTTTAAATATAGCAATAGTCTGAATTTTATGCTTGAAACTCACAGTTAAATCCCCCAAGCCAAATCAATGCTTTCATAAACTGGAACATGTTTTGCAAAAGACAACTTCTTACAATTTCATTAATAAGTAAGAACACATTTTATCTCTACCATTTGTCCAGCACTTCAGTAGCTGAGGTATTAGGCAACTGTATTCTTAGAAATATCAATGGCCAGCTGCTCAGGCAAGGCCTTTCACTTCATTGTGCATCTGCCTTCCAAGAAGTATGCATTTCTGTCCGAAATTCTACTGTGGATTGGGCAGGGTGGGCATGTTCTCTAACATCTACATTTTATACTGTGTTCAGCATGGTTACAGACAAAATGTATCCATGTTTTTGTATTAAATGATGGTATAATATCTCTGAAGAGGCTGTCACTGAAATATTGAACATAGGAATATATTTCTTGATTTGATCACCCCCTCACAAAGAAGCCCATTTGGTGGAAGCCTCATGTCAGGCTTCTTGCACGGGGGTATAAGACTCTCACAAAAGTCTCCCATGGATACTCTCCCAACCAGATCTGTGTGTTACCATAATGCTGTGCAGTTCTGAAGCTTCTCTGGAGTGTTCTGACTCACTTCTGCTAGAAAGAGCTGCCCAAGCAACCTGTTACCCAGATGTATCTAGTATTTTACGTCACAGCAGAAAAGACAAGGGAGATGCGCGGCCCTTCTCCTATTACTTGTTTTCATACATTCACGACAAGATCTAATGATGCCCTGATGCACTTTTTTTTTTGCAACACAGAGATGCCAACACACCTCATACGAAGAGACAATTGGGGGGGTATTAACAGAGCTCTCCACATAACATATATAACCATGGTATTTTAAAATTTTTTCTACATATTTTTCTTATAAGAGCTGATTGCAAAAACTTTTTTTTTAAAAAAAAAACAAGACAACTTTTTGCTTCCCAAGGTGGAAAAGTTCCACTGGAACATCTCTATTTTTCACATACATGCACACAAACAAAACTTTTTCTTTTAGCATATATTTTACTCATCATATCTTCAGTTCATTCTCAAGTTTAATCCTTCTAAGACCAGCTGGATCTTTTTTTTTTTTCATTGGAAGAAACCAAGGCTGAGTCAAATGGTTTCAGTGGCTTTTTGTTCTTTTCTAGCGTTGTCTGGAAGCAATTTTCTCAAGCTTTGTAATTTATTTGTCATCTTCCTCAAAATCCCCATGCAAGAAAGAATGAGAGCCTTTCTTTGGAATTAAAAACAAACAGAAGAAACCTTGACATTTGATTTTTATACGTATCTTTCATATCCTGATTGTAATAAATAGATGTTTTAAGTACTCATGGCTGGGATCTTGAGGAAAAATGTCAGAAGTTATGTCTTCTGGATAACAGAAGTGATAACTGGTGTCTCCAGGGATTCACTTGTGCATTACCTGACAAAATGCAAGCTACTACATGTTTTTATGTTGTAAAATCTAACATATAAAAGGAAAGCATGTCTCAGTCTTTAACCTGATCTTTAAAGTTTGCTTCTATACTCTTATAGAAACAAAACAACTCTATAATAAAAATAAAATCCAGCAACATTATCCTCTCTTACAAATACCCTTTTATTCTGTTTTGCTTTTTTTCACAGTCTGGGTAAAGAGGTTAATGGTCTCTTAAGCACACAAGAAGACTAAATTTTAGTAATATAAGACCAAAAAAAAGACATAATAAAAACTACATTCAAAGCTGAAGGTCCCTAAAAGCAAAAATCCTACCTTTGGTTGTTCTTTCTCTTACTTTTTTTTTACTCATTTCTTCTTCTAAGTTCTTGATCCAGCTTAAATGCTTCCCCTAAGCAGAGCTGTGGCAGAATGGTACAGGGAATAAAACTGTTTCTGAAACACATAGGTTCTAAATCATTCTTGCAAAATAATCTGTATCTTCAACTGCATCTGGAAACTTGCACAGACATTTGTGAGAATTCAGTTTGGCCTGTATGATTCCAAAACGCAGTGTTTTAAGTGTCAGGTGTCATATTCTCATAGTACGTGCAAACGATCTAATCTCAAAATGGAAAAAGCCCTGGTCTGTGTTCTATGCAGACCAAAGCAGCTTGCAAACCAAAGATGGGAATAGCTTTCCTCAGCAATGCTGGAATATGATTATTTTATATCAGCCTGGCAGCAACACTACAGCATTTGGTAAACATGAGTTATGAAAACCAGAAACATTTAATAAGAGGAACAGGTATAGTCTCTACATAAATCCAGTTACCTCCTATATCTTACCAAGATTGCCTCAGGCTGACTGGACAGAATGCTAGTCAATTAGCTAATACCCATGCACCATTTTTTTCAAGGACAGACACAATGACTCTCAAATATTACAAACAAATGGTGGCATTGAGCTAATTTCCTGCTGCCTTAAATCCAATTCCAGACAAATGCTAGATAAAACAATAATCATAGTCTTCAGCTGGTTCATGACTTCTTAATGTCTTTCTCACTGAAAATATACAAAAGCAACAAGCTGCATATTTCTCCCTTAAAACCATGTGCATTCCCAGTTTTTTCTCCATTACCAATGGATATTCTTGTCTCTCACTAAAAAGTGATTTTTATAACTGAAAGTTAGGTGGAATTCTAATGTTGAATTTACATATTTGACAACACAAAAGTCTATCAATCTCTTGCTATTCCATGTCATACAGTCCTTTTCATGAAGGAATCAAAAAGTGGCTAAGATGCCTACCTACACTACTCCTACTCGGATCCTCTTTTAGAGTCTTGTACCTTTGGTGGTTAGAAACATTATTCTAATCTTCTGCCTAAATTTATTTGTGACAAGTTTAATAGTTATTCTCTTTTTCTAGTACAAATGCACCTCCTCAGAGCATTTATAGAGAAGAAGTGTTATTTCTTCTCACCCTTCACTTTGCTGGGGTAAACAAACAAAGCTCTTTTTCTAATTTAGTATAACAATCTCTCCATTTTCTTGATTGCCACTGCAGGCCTCCTTTAGATCTATATTTCATTTCAACAAATGCACCTAAAAAATAAGCAAGTAGAACTGCATACAATTTTCTAGATGAAGGATTTCGTGAGCTACCTGATCTTTTCTAGAAAATACCTCTCCAGATACACCTTGGGATTGTGTTTGCCTTTTCTTCACAGCCACAAGTAGGGGACTTGTGGTCATTTTCCAATTAATGAACATATGATGATTTTTTTTTTCTCTCCTTTCTTATTACCAGATACTGAGTATCCACCTTACAGAGGACATTCTCATTATTAACAGATTAGTATTTTCTACTACTAAGTGTCATTCCATTTTAAATTAATCTAATTTTTCTTCAATGGTTTTTCAAAAATCCTGCATTAATAAAAAAAGACTTAATTTATAGAGAAAGGGAAGTAAGGAAGTTGACACCAAAAATAGTATTAGAAACATGATTCAGGATTTAAAACTTGTTGTTTCTTGTACTTAAATACTATTATTTTTGCATTTTTCCTGTATTCACATTTTAAAATTACTTGGGCTGACAGAGAATATTCTTCACAAAGCTGGACATGAGGTGGTCTCATTTGTCTAGTTCCTACATTAAAATGTGGAAGTCACCACAATTTTTCCTTTTTTTTCTACTCCCATGTAAATATGTCTATAACACAAAACCCATGGAAGCAGCTTTAAGTAACAAAGTAGTTAGTGACAGAGAATTGCTGCAAGATGTCTTAGGACATTATTCTCTAATGAGTAACTACTTCTGGCTGTGAGATCTGAAAAGAATGTTGATCAGCATCTTGGTATATCTTAGTAAGAAGACTGATTCCAGGAATTAAAGTTTGGAGAAAAACATTAAAAATGTTCCTATTTTTATATTTTTTTTCTTTCCTCCTTTTATGTTTATTAGACATGGCAGAAAGACTTTGTTCATACCATTGAGCATTAAATATATAGCACATACCACATTGGATGAGGAGTTTACATCAACATCTTGCACTGGTGACTCTGATGCTATTTCTGTAAGTGAAGGTATTCTTATTCTGAACTGAAAATCATGTCTGCTTACAATTCATGATTCATTGGTGCTATTCTATAAAACAATAATGCTAAATACAGATTAATATCAAACTTTGCCTTTTTTTCTGAAAGCTCTATCTTACTTTGACAGGTTTTTTGTATTGTTTAGATGAAGAGACAGCAAAACCCAGTAGAAGCCCAGCAGACACATGCAGAAGCCTGTACTTAGCTATAGACAATTTAGTGTCCTGGCGTACTACACAGATGTCTGCCACTGTTTACTATGCCAGGTGTGGATATCCAAAGAAAAAAGGGATTTTTTCAGTACAAGCCACTGTGCATCTTAGAACTTCCTTAAGGGAATGTGGATAATGTTGAACACATAGGATGTTTCTTCTCTCTAGCTTATATTTTTAGTTAAGCACAAACAAATCTATGTCTAATTTGCAAGAGGGTCACTTTTCCCTATGCCGTCAACAGGAGAAATCTGCTGATTATTTGTCCTCCATGTGTGACAAATCAAGCTTCTGCAATATTGCTATTTGAGCCCTCTAGAAAGTATTTCTTGATTTCTTGTATTCATGGATTCTTAATTCTTAGAAAAATCCTCATATATGCTTAGGTTTGGGGGGGGGGTGGTTTTTTTTTTTTTGTTTTGTTTTGTTTTGTTTTTTGTAGAGCATGTGGAATTGCATGAGAACCCTTAATAAAATTCCAGGAAGAACTCCTTCTTAAATTTGTTGCATGTTTTCTGTGAAAACCCTCGGGCCCTAAAAAAAATTTAAATGGTGTAAGATGAAACTTTATCTCCCTAGAAAGATTTTTATTTGTACATGAATGTGCATTTTTTTTGTTTGTTTGTTACATTTAAGGGCACATTAGTGACTCTTGCTGATAAATTGTAAAATACTTACCTTCCTGCATAAAAATTTCTCTTTTTGTAGATGAAGGAAATTTTTTACAAAGCAACTTAAATCATTTTTGTTCACATAAAGTTCAGCATTTCCAGCACTTCCTCCTATATAATATGAACTTTCCAGGGGTATTAATTTGGGATAGTTGAGTCTTTATGTAAATAAGACATTTTAACCCGATAAAATCTATATTTTGCCCTTGTTCTACTGAATCTATTCCAGTTTGCTATTTATCTATATATTTAGTTCAAATAATCCCTTAATGAAAAACTACTATATCTGTGTGCCCTAGGTTTTAACCATTTAGCTTCTACAACCTACTGCTTTACTTTCCTTGATAAATCATTTTTCCATACATAATATTAGCTCATATCCCAGTGTCAAGTTTGAAATTAATGATTCCTCATTGTTTAGGCTGATAACATATTTGTCTTTTGCTTCAATGTTGGCCATTGACCACTAAAAGGGTTCCTGCAGTAGGCAGTAGTTTTGGCCTGCAAAAAAATACATACAGCGGTATCTTTTGGACTGGGACGTGGAGCTCACTATGCCATTCTGACCAAGTACTCTGTACTTGCAGTATTTTGCATTTTCTGTAACACATCAAGCACTGTCTATCATGTTTAATCTTTATTCACTTTTATTTCAAATGTGATGACAACTTTACCTAAGCGTATTTCTACAGGTTTTTTTGTTGACACTTCTCCAGTGATTATTCTCATTGATATCTACCAGTTCAATAGAACCTTTACTTCCACATGTTATAAGTTAATTTATGACTTTTCATAGTAGCATATTGTGCATGACTTTTTCCCATTAGATGAAACTGGTTATTCTTTCACCTCTGCTTAGGTTACAGATACAATATTATTGTGTTTCGAGCTTACAAAGTGCAGCAGTCCCTAGGTTTCCTTCTTGAGTAACTGATTAAGCATGTCAAGAGCAAACTAGTATAAAAAGTAAGACAATTTTATTACTGTTTTTATTTGTTAATATTTCCTACATGAAGAGTAAAGTGATACTTAAGTTTTCTCTAGTTGTCCTCTCTATTTCCGGAGAACTTGGTATCTGCCTTGCACTCTGGTCTATGCAGTCGAGCGGTGGCCTGTTGGCAGGGACTTCAAGGCAAAGACATGACCAAGGCTAGGTCTTATTCATTGACTTTTAAGGAATTGGTGTTCTTTAACATGCACGTCCACAAGACAACCATGTCTGATCAGCTCCTGCTGGGGCCTCAAAAGGTGCGGTCCCCCCGTAGCCCTTTCTCATGCCTGTCAGTGGAAGTATTCATTACAGACTCCAATACAGGTTGCAGCAGATCTTACCATATTCTCCCTCTTTTTTTTTTTTTGGCACATGAGAGCAGACAAGAGCCTTTATCACTAGAAATAACATTATGAAATGAGAAATTATTTAAAAGTTTTTATGAGACCAGTTTTTATTTAACTCCACATATTACAGTTTTTATTCCAAAGTTACTTCAGCTCCTTTAGAAAGTAAAGTAGAAATCTAACCTCAATTAATCTAGTAAAAATTTAATCCATGAATTGTAGTGTACTATATATTCAAAATTATCAGTTAAAATCTATTACTCTGTCTCATCAACAGGACTGAGACACTATTTCTGCCTCCTCCATAAGTTAATTAACAATTGTGGTAAAAAGAAGGAAAGACAATTCATCTTTTAGTGCTTTACAAGAAGTTGCAAGGAAGATGAGGCTCCTACTTTCACTTGAAAATATGTGACTCTGATGGGGAGAGAAAGGAAGCAGTAATGAATAAGAAAGCAAGAAAGCTTGCAATAATAGCATGGCTATTTCGAAAAAGAAACCCATTTTTCATGCAGAGAAGAAATCACTTATGAGCAATCATAAGTAAATTCTTCATATAATTTGTTTATTCACAAAATGTAACCTCATACACAAACTGTCAGGAACTACACAGAAACTTCAGTTAAAGAGCTACCATTCTTCAAACAAGAAGCATTTGTTTGGCTTTGTTTGTCTTTGACACTCTTCCTAATCTGCTTCAGACCTGCTCCAGACACTGAGTTTTAAACTTGACAAACACTTCAGCCTCGGGCTTTCTGTGGGAGAAAAGACATTTTTTTCAAAGTCTTCTTTTGTTTCATTTCTCTGTCATACGGAGTTACCTCATGGATTCAATCATGAGAGAAAAGAAAAATCTTCCATCAAAGCAGAGTTCTTACTGTTATGAACATTCATATATTTATTAATGACTTCAAACATGAGTCCTAGTAAAGATGAACATTCTGTAATGTTTAAACAAAAGATTAAGTTCAGATACCGTGAAGAATAATCAAGAGGCAAGTGCTTAAATTTGTAACTTTTTTCACATATAATACATTATTTTTTATCTGCAAATACCTAAACTTGAGTCATTTTTCTGTGGTACAAATTTCTTGTAAGGAGAAAATTCAAAACACCACCTCTGTTTTATCACATTCCACCACAAAAAAAAAAATAAATAATGAAGTGTTAAACTACCACAGCTCTCTGAAATCAGATCATGGTAGGAGGTTTTAAGCTTTTAGCAGCTTTCTAGCCTGTAAGACACCTCTAGATCTAGGTCTGCTGTGACCTGAAATTTAATTGTGTAACTGAGGCAAAAGCACTTCTCATTCATTCAGCCAGCCTTCTCACTCTAAGCTCCTTCTGCAGTAAACAAGATAACAGTCATATATCACTGATATGAAAGTGTTCTGGTTTTGGTAGTGGCACTTCCTAGAATCATATAAGGACTATATTGTCTGAGCCATTTCTGAAGGTGATTCTCCTCTAGGAGTCTACATTGTTGTATATTGTCCTTAGGAAAATTTTTTCAAGTTTCAGAAATCTTTCATGATTGAACCTTGTTAAAATGCACATCAATGTATAAAACCAACAATTAATGCAGCAAAACCTTTTCTCTAGATTATTTTCAATAATAGTTATATTCCAGGACACTATATAATATACTGCACGGTATTGGCAATGAAGTTAAATCTTCATACTAAATACAATGAACCGTGTCAATAAAGAATGAAAGTACAGCAATGGTCAACAGGGAGATAAAAAATAAAACTAATTTGAATAATCAGTTTCCATGTGTCACGCAGCCCCACTCTGGAAACCTGTTCATAATTTTTAAGGATGTTTAAAAAAGTCAACCTCCTCAACATCCTGGAATTATACTGTTGTATTAAACATGTCCAGCTCTGTCTCCAGTATTTTTTACATGTGTTATCTCAAATGTCAAGACAACGGCTTGACAACAGTTTTATTTTTCCATTTCAAAGTTGGGGAAACTGAGGCATAGAACAATTAAACCTTCTCTCCAGGTTCACAAGAGTCAGTGATGAAGGTGGGGATATAGTCTGTTTCCCAGGGCCAACTTCTACCCTCCAGAACCCTGTCATGTTACCAGAGGGTGGTCATTGATAAGATTTGTTCAACATTATTTGAAAGATCTAGGTAGACAAAGTAAGTATTGCTAACAATAGCTCTAAAATGAATGGAAAAAAAATTGCTCGTCTAACAAGACACATCTTTTGACCATCTTCAGGAAATTAATACCAGCCCTGACCAGATATTCTCTGTCAGATATTCTTGTTAGAATGTCATAATGGCAAATAGCCTACATGGAGTAAAAATACAAACAAACTGGGGACAGGAAGGGAATCCTGAGGGTAAGGAGAACAAAAAGAAATTGCAGCAAGATTAACAGCATAACAAGATGGAAAGAAAAATGGTCATTAAATTACTTTTAAGTTCTGTGAACTTTGAATCCAAAACTCCCTTCAGACCCTTCCTCAGGCAAGATTGTGTAGGGGACAAACTCCTTTTCAAAACTGTCACAACTCTAACTTGTAAGACTCCTCATCTAGAACTGTAGCAAAAGCCACATCTTTTATTGCCATAGCAGAGTAACAAAAGTGTGTTTTGGTCCTCCATAGAGGAGTGATGCTGCAAAGAAAGGAGTGAAGAAACTGCAGTTATAGAAATTTTAAGCAAGGGAAAACTATTCAGATTATGGAAACCGTTGAATAAAAATAATTAATTAATTTTAATGTAAGTTAACTGCACTGTTCTCTCATTTATAACACATGATGTAAAGATATAGTGGACACTAGCATTCCTTGAAAGGAGTATACTCCATCAACCTCAGAAAGAAGTCAAGAGAACTATTTGTAGACTTGTCTGTGTGGGGAAATTAATGCATAGTGAGTTAGTTTGTGAATTTACAACACATTAGCTTCTTTATATTAATTTATCAACTGAAGAGATTTAGATTTTGATTTATCTTAACTTCATTTATTATTAGGATTCTCATTTAACTTAACAAGGTTCCATTTATTCATCTTTAGAATAGGGAGAAGTGCCCTTCAGAAGAGCTCATCACTATCCATTGATTACGAAAGCAACCTAGCTTAGATTAGATGACTAATGTCCAGCTATTTCTCATAAATTGAGATTCTTCTCAACTTCACTACTCACTAAGGATAAGATAGCTTCCTTCTGATTACAGAGTAAGCTTTCAAGGAGAATGAACAAAAATAGCAAAAGCACTGTAAATCCCATCCAAACTTAATGTGAGTTCCATCCTATTGTAAACATATTCAAATATGCTAATTTTAGACATGAAAAAATTATTTAGACTTCAAAATCAAACCTCTTTCCTCATTGGCATCTGATCACCACCCTTTAGACCACTAAAAATATATATTTTTAAAATTTCAGGATCTAAATTAGAACTTTATTTCATCTCTTCACCTCTTTGTATTTATAGAAGCCACAAAAAAATTGCAACTCATGCGTAAACCAAAACAATCTATAACTTTACTATTATAATTTCCTATCTCTTTACATTCTATGGCAAAGCAATCTAGGATATTCCTATGATAATGATTAATCTAAATATCTTAGTTTCTTTGAAGTCTCTACAGAAATTTGCAACTCATACACAAACCAAAATCTGTAAGTAATTATTGAAAAGTATTTAGCAGTCAAAATGTGATAACGACAATGTATTATGATGTAATTTTACTGTTATCATTTCCCATTTCTTTACATTCTATGGCAAAGGAATCTAATATATTCCTCTGCTGATGTGTTGGTACTTATCTTCTGATTCTATTTGATACCTGTACCTCTCCTGCTGTCTCGGTACCTATAGAGTTTGCAAAGTAAAATCTATTACTGCACAGTTCATTTGTTCCTGTGTCCCTCTGATTCAGTGTCATTCACCTGCTTGCTACAAGTGTCATTCAAGTGTTTTGTTTATTAACTCATTAGCTTTGATTAGTGCAATGAGTTATGTATCAGTTTCATGAAGAATTTTACCCTGTTCAGTATGCTTGGCACCCATTATATTATGTTTTCTTTATTCTACTTAATATGATACCGTTTGGTAAACTAATCCAGTGTATAATGTCAACTCAATTACATGTTTCAACTATTTCTTCATGAGTTATATCCTTCTTGGAACAAGTCATATAAAAGCTTGGTATTTTCTGCTTGTATAACTCGCAATATGTTACACATCCTACAGCATGTTAATCCGTATCTTGCCACTTTCTTTCTCTACTGTGAAAGCATTTTATCAGCTTTCCATCTAAAAAGAAACTAAATAGCTTTTGATGAACAAGTCAATGTACATTTTTTAAACAGCTGTGAAGTCTGAATTAAAAGTTGCTAATCTTTTTTTTTTTTTTTTTGAAAGAAGCAATTTATTAATGTGGCTCTAGTGCCAAGATTGCTTTCTTTTAATGTTATATTTACCAAAGACAAGAAGTAGAGGACTGGGATAATTAGATAAGAGTACTTGTAAATGTGTAAAATTCAGGAGCCCAAAGGGGTTCTGTCACTCCGAGGTCAGCAGGTGTTCCACTGGGATTGCTCAAGAGCTGAAAGTCTTAAACACCTCTTAGGTTTGTCTATCATGCAGAGTAACTTCCTTGCAATAATCTCAAAGACACTCATTTAATATTTACTGCTCTTGTCTTGAAATATCTGTGCTTCCTGAGGCTGTCTAGAAGATGCCTTCAGGGAGAAAGATTAGCAGATTAACTGGAAATCTTGAGTTTCCTCAGGCTGTTCAGATTTCGGGACTGCTGCCTAAACAACGAAGATATTCTTTCTAGATAGCAGTGTCTGGCAGAAATTAGGTAAATCAGGATCTTGTATGTTAGATTACACAGAGGTTATTACTGTTGATAAACAGATTAATGGTAATTGCCTGGAGAGACCTACCTTCTTTGCTCAAACACAGCGTTCATGTCAAATGCAGTGGGAATTTTCTACTTTTTGATATGTAGGCTGACACTAACAAAGTACCAATTAACTGTCACAACGTAGCAAATCAAGTTGCTTATAAGTTTAGCCAGAATTGATGACCTTATTGATCTTATTCATATTGGTTTTCTTTTCCCTACTATATCAGCCTTGACTTTTTTCCCCTTTTGGGGAAAAAAAAAAATTAATAAGTTTAGCTCTTTCTTTCAGCATGTTTGAAAAAATATAACTTTTCTTCCCTTACTAAACTTTTGCAAATTTTGCACTGATGAATTCTAGTGTCTCCAAATTTTGAAGCACAAACACAAAATTTAGCAGAAGCATCTTCCAGGGGCCAGGTAGTCATATATTGCTTCCATCTTCAAAATTATCCAGACTGTATGTAATTCAGTCAAATCTTCTAGCCAGCAAATGCTCACTGGAGCACTTCTAGAGTTCAGGAAAAAAAGATATTTAAAGATTCTTTCACTATTTCGGCTGATCCTGCAACTGATTTTTCTAGTTAATAAAGAACCCCATGGAGTTAGGTGCTAATCTCCTTCGTACTAGTGTCCAGGCTTCAGGAAGAAGAAAAGAAGCCTGTACAGAGATAAGAAAAAAGCAGGAAGAGGAGAATGACTGAAAGTCATGAAATAGTAAGGGAAAGTAGTGACAAAGGGTAAAGCAAACATACATAGCCTCCAAGTAATTTGAATGTATCACCTGCAGACCATGCAATGAGCTCCGGTATTCATGAATCACAACTCTGTTCAGCAACATGATATAATGATTTGTAAACACTTCCATGTGTGTGCTTTAGCCTGTCAATTTCTCTGTCTCTCCACCTCCTCTCCACTATCTGCAGTCCCAAGCCCTTCAGCTAAGTGTGTTTTAGTGCCATTTTAGTGCCACTTTAGTGACTTGCTTTTTAAAAAAATATTGTAGCCAGTTACCTGTAACACACACATATAAAATGGAACTTTAAAAGTTTCAGTAAGGTATTATACCCACTTGATCTTGCAGCTGTGAGTAACGACTTCTTTGCACTGCTGATGCAGCACTCATAGGCACTCCCTGCTATTTCTACACACACACAAACACTCACACACAGAGGTATAAATATATAGAATCGTATCATAGAATCATATAATGGTTTTGGTTGGAAGGGACATTAAAGATCATCTAGTTGCAACCCTCACTGCTGTGGGACACCTTCCACTAGAATAGGTTGCTCAAAGCCCCATCCAACCTGGCCTTGAACATTTCCAGGGACAGGGTATCCACAACTTCTCTAGGCAAACTGTTCTAGTGCCTCACCACCCTCAGTGTAAAAAATTTATTAGTTATGTCTAATCTAAATTTACCCTCTTCCAGTTTAAAGCCATTATCCCTCATCTTATCACTATATGCCCTTGTCAAAAGTCCCTCTCTGACTTTCTTGTAGGCTCCTTTTAGGTACTGGAAGCTTGCTGTCAGATCTCCCTGAAGCCTTTTCTTCTCAAGGTTGAATAGCCCCAACTCTTAGCCTGTCCTCATATAGAAGAGGTGCTCCAGCCCTCTGATCATCTTCATGGTCCTCCTCTTGACTCACTCCAACAGGTTCATGTCCTTCTTACAATGGGGGCTCCAGAGCTGGACACAGTACTCCAGGTGAGGTCTCACCAGAGCAGAGTAGAGGGGCAGAATCACCTCCCTTGACCTCCTGGCCATGCTTCTTTTGATGCAGCCCAGGATGTGGTTGGCTTTCTGGCCTGCAAGCCAGCTCATGTTGAGCTTCTCATCAAGCAACACTCCCAAATCCTTCTCCTCAGAGCTGCTCTCAATCCATTCTCTGCCCAGCCTGTATTTGTGCGTATATATTCCTATATGCGACTATTTCAAACACTGTACGTACTCACATTTGGACTCTTGCATTATATTAATGTTCTTCTAATATAGGTCACAGAGCATAGCACTCACAACTTAGATGGCTTTTGGCATTTCTGTGAGTATGAACACAACAATTTCTTGCTATTAATACTATACTATTATAACATGAGATGTCCTGGGGGAATAAAATTACTTGTGCCCTTAATAAGTTGTATGAAGTATCTCCCTTGCATTCATTGCTAAGGGAGAGAACACAAACGAGTCAGTACAAGAAGAAAAAGCAACTGTAACAAATGAACGCTACCTTGGAAAAGTGAATTCTGTCCTTATTTGTGTCTCAAATTTCCCACTATAGTGTTTCAGTGTTTCATATTATCCTTCAGCAAAATAAATTAACCTTCTAGGGTGCCTCACGCCATCACAGCTGCCGTGCTTTGGGTACTCACAGTAGTTCAGACCCACTGCTAATACCTGCTCCATCTAGCAATGTGTACCCATGGGAGACAAACTGCATTTCACAAGGAGACCCCATTCTAGCAAACTTGATCCTACTAGATCTTTACTTTTGAGATTCTGGCTTGCAATTTTAATACTCTTTTTATCTAGATCAAAATCCCTAAAGTTATCTGGAACTGTTCTTCAGTGAAACGTCATGGTGCAGTGAGGGCTGGGGCTGCCAAGGGGATGGGGAGGCAGGACCCGAGCACAGTAATTTGGCCAGCAGCTACAGGGCCTCACTAGGCCCACAGTGCTTCAGTGAGACACCTGGGCCAACTTCAGCTGGGACTGCTGCTCATCAGGCCAGTTCATGGTGGTGCAGCAGGTCCAACGTCAAGCTGAATGGTTAGTCCTGCTGCTCAGGGCCAGGTCTGGTAAGGGTAGACTGGGTGGGACACAGCCCTGGGACCACTGAGCAGGTCAATAGTGACAAAAAGGTCCAAGGCCAGTTTGATCCAGGGACCAGATTGACAGAGTCTGTGGCTGAGCTGGAGGCTGGTCCTACACTACAGCAGCAGTAGGACTGAAGGCTAAAGGGTGACCTGAAATGTGGCTCCCAGGACCATGGGCAAGGCTCGGGTGGGGTCCTGTGTCAAGGCCAGGAAAGCCCCTTAGCGCACTCGGGGGGGGCCTTGACATGAAGTTCATAGGATCAAAGCTTCTATATTAAAAAAAAAAAAAAAAACCAACCAAAAAAACAGAAGATGCTTTATTTTTTTCATTTTTAATGGGAGATACTGAAGCAACTGCTGGTTAAACGGATGTGAAGTCTAAAAGCATGTGCAGGCCTGGCTCAGATTGCCCACGAGGTTTTGATATTGTTGGCTCGTTTAAAAGAGTGCCCTTGAGGAAGTACAGCATGTCCCGCACAGCTGTAGTCCAATCTGATGGGATAAGCTAGGGAATGTGTATTGCCAAAGCACTTTATGAAAGTCAGTCCCTCTTGTATTTGGGTTTCTAAGAAAAGGAGAGTGAGAATTTATTTTCAGTTTTATTAAGGTTAGCAATTAACTATGACACCCACAGATGGACTGTGATGGCCAGAGTCCAGTGCAGCAAGCCCTCCCACCCACAGAGCACCTACTGAATTCAGGGTCACGTACTTTGGGCTTGTGTAGTTTCCGTCACGCTTTGTGCAAGCCTTACAAAAGCAAAGCTCCACTTGCATCAGCTCATGACAAAGGGAAGTTGCCTCCTCCAAAAAAGCACTCGGAGCCTCATTACAAAACCTAAATTTAACTTCATTATTTTGCTGAATTCAAAGTGTACAGAACTACAACACACACCAGCAAAAGTTGCCTGCCTAATTGTAACCCGTTCGTAGGATTCCTATGCAGAAAGCTCACCCAGCATATAATATTTGAAAGCACAACAGTATTTATTGCTCTA
Source organism: Tetrax tetrax (assembly GCA_009806455.1). Classification (NCBI taxonomy): domain Eukaryota; kingdom Metazoa; phylum Chordata; class Aves; order Otidiformes; family Otididae; genus Tetrax; species Tetrax tetrax. The sequence continues at coordinate 323,527 of WHYT01015800.1, forward strand.
TTACAGCCTTGCATAAACAGTTACTAGCATAAGCAGTTACAGTTCTTAGCATAAGCAGTTAGCAGCGTATTGTTTTCCCTTTGTGAGAGTCTTACCAACCCAACTAAGCCAGAGACACCGCCAAGCAGGAGGATGATGATCAGCGGAGTCAGAGCAGAGAAGGGAGGTAGGCGCAGCACCTTTAGGGAGTCCCCTGTTGCTCATAGAGTGTGCTCTGGGTCCCTTCTCTCTCTATCTCTGCGCTGAGCCGCCTCTGTTTATACCCTCAGCAAATTCAGTGGCAGAGTACTGACCAGGTGTTGATGCACGCGCGGCCAGTGCATGCAACAAGGCCTGCCAAATACGTGCCCTGCTGGCTAACAGCAGGATAACAGCAGTTCCTGGATAACAGCAACGTACTGCTCAATAACAACCCTCCTAGCTCCCCTCTCCGAGATAACAACTCTCCTAGCTCCCCTCTCCAAGGTCGTGTTCTTACAGCTGTGTGCAGCTTGTAATTTCCCCACAGTGGCCCTACAAGGACCATCACTGAGATCCCTCACACATGCCACCGCATGGTCTGTAGTTGGGACACTGTGGTATTCCACAGCCCATACTCTCTTAAGCTTGTCATTTCCCACAGTGGCCCTACACGGACCATCACTGAAATCCCTCACACACTAATCCAGGCTTTTCTTGTAATTTCCCTGGACAGCCTATTCAGGATTAACTTACTCAGTCCAGAGGAAAGCTACCACTTCTCCTGGAAGGAACTGAGGAGCCACATCTGCCAGAATGTGCATACAGAAGTTAGTCAGCATCTTTCCGCAAGTTTTTTGTGATTGCCTAAAGACATCTCTCACCCAATAGCAGGGATTTGGACATTTTGTCTGATAAATTATCATCATCTATTACCATCTCTACCTTTCAAATACTTGGATAATATTCTATAGTCTTTACAGAAATTTCGAAACTCTGGGTTTGGGCCAGGATTGTGATAAGGCAGCCCTTAATCTAAGGCCATCCTTCCTTTTCAATGAGCAGGAATAAACATCAGCACAGTGTACACTTATACATCTCTTCTGAAGACCTGAAGACCACTTTCTGACCCCACCTACAGCCTTAGCATCCCTGTTCTCCTCATCCAGTTTGCCATGCTACAACTTCTCCCTTCCATGGTTCACTTTTTAGAACCTCTACACATCTCAACTCAGCTGCTATAAGGCTGGATGTAATACACAGGGATCCTTGAAACTCCACAGCAGAGGCTCCTACTTAAAGCCAGCTGTGGAATTACACAGCCTTAATAGACACTCTTTAAAGCTCACTATCCTACTCCAAGTACTCACAGATTTATTGCAAAACTGAAGAGACTGTAGCCCCCATTTGCCTTTCTGAGCTGACAGCAGTGTCACTTATGGTAGGTCCCAAAGCTCCTGTCCTCACATGTGCTGCCTGTGCCTAGCTTGGCAGCTCAGAAAGCAATTGCATGCTTCTACCAGGCAGAGAAGAGAGCCTGTTGGAGCTCTTATATAAATCTGCTCCTGGAGTAGATTTTTAAAATAACCTTATAAAATATACTTACAAAATAAGTGCATTTTTTCCAGGTCCTAATTTCTGAAAAGCACCTTCCCAAAAGGATTTTGAGTGGGTACTAAACATAGATGATAACTCAAAGTACAGATGCCATTATTTTACCTTATTTCACCACAGTTTATGGAGTGTATAGTACGTGTACATCTGTTCCCTATGAAATGTGCTGTTCCCATTGAGCATGCTATGGTAAATGGGTACAAACCAGCAGAAAGCCAATGTTGACCCATCCAATCTTATGAGAAGTTTGAAAGCTGCGCTTCGTATCTACCACCTGTGTGCGAGTAGCTCAGCCCTGTGCTATTTAACTCCTAATGGCTAGCCCTGTACTTCAGTTGATCCCACTCCAGGGAAATACAAACCATGTAGACAGCTCTGCTCCCACTGGAGTGTAGGGGCCAGGTCAAGTCTTGCCCCGCAAGTGCGCAGCTATGCAGAACTTAAGTCACAATTTGTAGTGAATGGGATTTGCAAACACTGCTCTAACACAGCCTGAGGTTAACGGCAAAGTAAATGGTGGCAGAATCTGAGAGTTTGTGTACAAAATACTCTCATGAAGCACTGGAAAAATAAAGTTCCACAAGTGACTGATAGAAATGGGGAATTTTACAGACTGGCAATTTCAGGAGACCTGAGAAAAGATACTCCAAAGGACTCAAACTTGTGGGATGACAGATTGCTATCTGAAAGTATGTAGGAGACACTAACTGGGAAAATTGCTAAATTCAGGTTAGGACCTGTTTTTCTAAATTGTCACCAATTGTCGAAGCTTCTGGGAGAAAAGAAGGTAGGGCAGGGAGGGCACAAAATCTAAATTCCAACTGTTGAGGATATTTTCACAGAAATCACAGATTGTAGTGACATTTTTTGCTAAAATGATGGACAAAAGATTAAATCAAACAATCTCACAGTAAAAACTGAATACTACATAAAAGTATGCAATAATTCACTGACATCAATTCTGCCATAATTCACTGACATTGGTTCTGCAATAATTCCGATTACAAGCTTTATTCATGTTTGTGCCCCTTGTTTTTGATGCTGTCCAAGGATATCGAAAGTCAGGACAAAGTGGTTTAAATACTAATTGAAAACAAAATATTACATTAAATGTGCTAGTGTTGACAGCTGTTGGGTTTTACAATCACTTAGAACAGTATTTTTTTGCAATAAATTGTTTTTATACTTAACGTGTTTGAAAGTAAAAACAAATCCATATGACACCTGACATTAACAATGAAAGAACATACCAAAATAAATCCCAAATTCTCACATAAAATTTAGAGTTGAATTCTGCCATAGAATGTTTGAAAACTTCTGAAAAGCTATTGAGGAAAGCAGGATATGTTTTGGATATCCTGTGAGGAGAAAAAGAAACAACATTCAAGCTATTCCAAATGTATTATTCACTTGGGTTCAATTTCAAGGCTAGCAGCTCAGTCAATTTATTAGACCTGAAATCTTTAAGAAAATATTTTTAACATACTTTATAGCTGTATTCAAACTAATTGCATTTTTGATAAAACAAGCATTTTTGCCCAGGATCATACTCCATATACCAACTTTTCACAAGGTTTATCCAAGCAATCAGTGCCTAGAACAAATAGCAAATTTCACTGAGAACATTTCAAATGATGCCACATACCATCTAGCAGCTGCTGTACTAGTAATACCATAAAATAAATACCAACTTCTTTTACAGTGATCTTCTTTCATGGATTTGAAAGCATTCTGCAATGAAAGACAAGCACTGGCTGCCAAATTTGCCCCCTGCTCATGTGCATATACACTTCAGTGGCGGCTTATCTTGTCATTGCAGGAGACAGAGCAAACAGCAGGTGGAGGGAGCCAGTGCTGCGAGCACGCAGCCTCTCGAATTCTGCTTCACAATTTCAGGCATCAATATGAACTGAATGCTTGAGCCACCCTCACCCAGCTTGCCTATCGGAGTGCTGACTGGGAAAGGCATGTGAACTGTAAAGCTTGTCTATTTTTCTCAGCTATCCAAGGAAACTACGTGTCTTTCCCTAATAGTGTGGCCTCTCACGTATCCCTGCACCATCATTGCAGCTGCAATGCTGCTACCACGACAGCTTTGATTCTAGTAATACAGAATGCTAACTTTGCTGCTTGAGTTTCACTAATGTAAAGACCTGGTAGGACAGGTACGAGCCATTTCAAAGTAAATTGGTCAGCGCTGAACGTAGCAAAAAGAGCAAGTATTAACAATCTAGCTTGATGATCAGAGCTTCCTCTCAGTTTTAGGGTAACCATGATATTCTTACTAAATATTAATCTTCATCCATTTAAATATTAATTTTTTTAATAAGTCAGTGTGTGTATTTTAAACATACTTATCAGTTTGTTAGTCTTTCATTCACTTGAAAAATCTTTCTCCTTCTTCCTTGAAAAGTTATTCTCATCAACTTCTTGTACAGCAGGCAGCCACCAGATAGAGGCTATTCCTCCTATTAACCATAACGTCTTCTGTAAAGTGTGCTCCTGGATTGGTTTTCTTAGACTGATCAGGACTAGTCCCACCTGTATCCTGCCCCCTTAGTGGAGAAAGCACCTTAATCGTCCCCTTCATCTTTCACTGCAGGCAGCTCTCCCTTTTCCATTCCTCTTCCTGCCCCTGCGGTTTATCTTTCCTGAAGGTTATAGCATTCTCCAGAGATTTAATCAGACAGTGGTAATGAAGACTGGTCTTAGGAAATTAGGTCAGATATCTGTAACTTTCAGGATTAGCATCACAGATGCCATCATGTGAGTTCAAGCATAGGTACATGGCAGTTGATGATCTGCAAATCAGTATTGGGTTTCCTGATATTAATATTCTCTTCTTGTTCCCTAGTGTCCCAAGAATGCTGGTCCACGTATAGTCCTCTTTTGAATCCCCGTGCCCCCGAGCAACTTGATAACCAGGGAGGTGGATAAGCAGCATGTCCCTAGCAACTTCTTCAGGTTTCTGGAGGACGAGGGCTGGTAAGTGCCTGATTTCATTCTGAAATTGCCCTGAATTCAGAGGGTTGATCACAGGATATGATCACTGACATGACACACTCAGGGAAGAACTTGCCAAAAGGCTGCGTGGTGAGTCCCTTTACAGAAGAAATGTTTCTTAGAAAGACCTCACAAATCAGATGTATAAAGCCAGTTCATGGGTAGAATATGTCTTGCTCAGGGACCTGGCAGCCTTTTCCTGTACCTTTCCAAAGAGTGGGGTATAAAGACATGGCTACTGTCAAACTCAGTTAGCAGAATAATCCACTCTCCGAATGCCTGCAACAATCTTTCCTTTTGTCTAACCACTTTCACATCCTTTTAAAAGTCTTTTCTTACTTACCCCAAGTGCCCTTATCAATGTACTTAGGTTCCCATAGCACATTTATTAAACCTGCTGCTGTCCCAGTGCAATGTCTCCTAACAGCTAATCTAATTCCAGTTGCTCTGGGTAAATGATTTTTCTACTGTGTCTGCCTCTTGGCTCATTCTCTACCTGGCTAACAAGAAAGTTAAGAGCAGAATAAATGGAAGCCCTGTGGCTTTTGTATCGATGGATGAGCTGTTGTTCTTCTTCCTAAATGAATCTCACTTTCAATTTGTGTGCACGGCTGAACTGGGTCTGCAAACTATAAGGAATGGCTCCTCAGGTGTCTAGGCTGTGGATTATGAATTTGCCAAGAACAGCTGGAACATGAACAAAGATAGCAAAGTGGACTCAACATGTATACAGCACATATACAAGAGAGGTAACTTAAACAGCTGTGTCACAAGCTTTTTTCTTTGACAAAGTCCGTATATATATAAAATTTAGTTATTTGGGGGCACAAGACTCAAGGGTGAGGAGCAAGACACAGGAAGATGAATCTGTGAAACTTGGGTTTTGCTTCCAGGTGTGCTTTTTCTGACAATTAAGTTATATTTAGAGGCTATCTACTGCTATTATCCCAGCCTCCTGGCTCCTTCGTTTGCAAAGCAATTCATAACTACTGAAATAGTACTGATATGCAACTTGTTTTGGTGTGAATCCATAAAGTGCATCAAGGATATGGCCCGAGTAAGCAAAACTTAAACCACTTGTTCCCTTCTGCCACCCTTAGCCATGTAGATCTTGCTTGCCATGTACCTTAGGAGAGATGAACTTGTTGGCCAAGTTTTGCAGTTCCTGTCAATCAGCTCAGTTCCACCACCCAGTGCTAGACTGAAAAGACAGAACTTGGGGCCACTGATCAGACTCTACCACGTTTCTGTCTCTGCTAAACTACTTTGGCACTATTTTCACTAGTGCTTTCTTCATTGAAAGGAACAAAAGAAAGTTTTCCTTCTAAACATCCTAACTCTACAGGCTCAGAAACAACACAGTGCTGCACGTATGATTCAGATGAAGCTGGCAAAATCAAAATGAAAAACACTGTATTAGTAATGCACATCCGGCCATTGGCGTGATGTTCCAGCAGCATAAATAAAAAGTACAAAGGACAGAGGTTTGTTAAATTAAGCAATCCTTAAGCTACATGAACCATGTATCCAGTTTGGCTAACCACAGGGACACAAGAGGCTATTCTGAGAAAAGGCAGGAAAGATGCTCAGCATGCACTCAGCAAACAAATATTTTCCTAGTATATATAAACCAAGAGATTTGCTTTTCCTTTCATATATAAAAAAAAGAATTCCTACTGATATCATGTATGCTTATATCAAGCACAGACTAGACTAATTTTGTGTATTGGCTACATAAAAACCTTCCTTGCTTTTAATGATACCACTATTAAAGAACTCTGAAAGTAACCTTAATCTCTAATTATGTTTTTTAGTTCTTTAGGTAATGTTCTTGTTATTATTTGTGAAAACAAAAACTTCAACTGAAGAAAAAAATCAGACTGCCCTTTCTTCCTTCCTCTCCTTCCTCCAGATGAAAAATCAAATACTGAATTACACAGATGAAGGCTTTAGCCAACAATTTCAACATCATGAGAACAACAGTCATCACAGTTAACATTGCTGTGAGGTATGCTATCCAAAATACCTTGGGTGGAACAAACAATCAGCATTTTCCCTCTTAAAAGGGACTCCTCCTTTGTCAGATTTTGAATCCCTCAATGGGCAGCCTCATGACTTCAAAAGGATTATGTGAAAAACAGCATATTTATCAAAAGAAGGACAACACATTCTGACTCTATAGACCATAAGTAGGGCACTATGAAGAATTTTGATCTCTTGCTGCCCTTGAGGTATTTGTGCACAGAGCAGACCTCTATAGCACCCCGGAAGTCAGATCAGCATATTTCCTGAATGCTATACTAATATAAACATTTTTGAGGAAAAAATAAATAGTTGAAACAAAACAAATTATATGAAAAGTTGGTCCTATTGACATAACTGGAAAAAATATCCAGTGGCTTGAATCAGCCTTCTACTCTCTTATTATGTAATTAGCCTTTAGCTCGCCCTGAATTCACTCTCTTCCTTCTACTGCCTAGACCTATACAGTATTATCCTAGTTTGGAGGGAGCTACCTACTATTAACATAGTTCTTAGTTGCTCTGCAGCTGAGATATTTGAGAGTGTTTGATATGTATCATAACTTTTTTTTGAGCTTGGTTCTTTGCAATAGCCTTTATTGAGCCTCTTTTAGAATCAGGATCATAGAACAGTTAGGGTTGGAAGGGACCTTTAAAGGTTGTCTAGTCCAATCCCTCTGCAAGGAGCAGGGACATTTTCAACCGTATCAGGTTGCTCAGAGCCCTGTCCAACCTGGCCTTGAATGTTTCCAGGGATGGGGCATCAGCCTCGCAACCTGTTCTAGTGTTACACCACCTTCATTGTAAATAATTTTTTTCTTATATCCAGTCTAAATCTACCTCCTTCTAGTTTAAAACCTTCACCCCTTGTCCTATCACAACGGGCCCTGCTAAAAAGTTTCTCCTCATCTTTCCTGTAGGCCCCCTTTAGGCACTGGAAGGCCACTGTAAGGTCTCCCTGAGCCTCCTCTTCTCCAGGCTGAACAGCCCCAACTGTCTCAGCCTGTCCTCATAGGAGAGGTGCTCCAGCCCTCTGATCATCTTCATGGCCCTCCACTGGACTTGCTCCAATAGGTCCATGTCCTTCTTATGTTGGGGGCTCCAGAACTGGACACAGTACTCCAGGTGAGGTCTCACGAGAGAGAAGTAGAGGGGCAGAATCACCTCCCTTGACCTGCTGGCCACGCTTCTTTGATGAAACCCAGAATACTGGGCTGCAAGCGCTCATTGCCTGCTCACATTGAGCTTCTCATTGAGTACCCCCAAATCTTCTCCTCAGGGCTGCTCTCAATCCATTCTCCACCCAGACTGTAATTGTGCCTGGGATTGCCCTGACCCATATGCAGGACCTTGCACTTGGCCTTGTTGAAAATCATGAGGTTGGCATGGGCCCACCTCTCAAGCCTCTCTAGATCCTTCTGGATGTTATCCCTTCCCTCCAGCATGTCACCTGCACCACACAGTTTGGGGTTGTTGGTGAGCTTGCTGAGGGTGTACTCTATCCCACTGTCCATGTCACCAGCAAAGATGTTAAACAGCGCCAGTGCCAGTACTGACCCCTGAGGAATGCCACTCGGCACTGATCTCCACTTGCACACCGAGCCACTCACTGACACACTTTGAGTGTGGCCATCCAGCCAATTCGTTATCCTCCCAGTGGTCCATCTGTCAAATCCACATCTCCTCTTTAGAGACAAAGATGTCATGCAGGATACTGTTAAATGCTTTGCACAAGTCTAGGTAGATGGACTTTTGATGTAATTGTCAGCATTCCAGTGGTGAGCAACAGAAAAGTAAACAAGATCAGAAAATCAGGCAGCATTAATATTTTGGGGGGCACTTTTACGCTTTCCACTACTTTAAAGATCATGCCTGATACTTCAGATGTCCATTGCTAATCCATAACTTAGAAGATAAGAATCAGACTCCTGGAACACTTCATCTATTTTCTTATTAGGACACTATTCCCTTTCAATTTTGTAGTCCCATTACCATCCTCCTTCCTCCTTCCCAGCTGAACCCCAGGTTCCTGTCCCAACACGGTGAAGGAAAAGCTCTCTGCTCCTACTTTTCTTCCTTCTTTATCTTACACAGAAATGCTGATGCCAACACCCTTCTTTCCCTCCACATGCAGCTATGGTTTTCCAGACATGCTGGCAGTACAGGAGCCAGCTCCCAGTCTTCAGGGGGATGCGTGACTTGCATTCTTAGCTGTCTGGTCATGCCTGCAGCTCCCATTCCTTCTCTGTCTCTGCATCAAAGGTGACAGACTTAGTAAAAAAAGATCCAACAAACTAAGATCTTGTAGGAGAAAAGGAAGCAGCCAAGAAATTCAGGATGAGTGTTCTTAGGAGAGGATAACCTCTTTCAGGTTAGTGCTTTTCATACCCAAGTCCTAGTGCTTGCAGACTCCAGGTCAACTCTAGAGATGGCTAGAGGCAGTATCCACTATGATTTATAGTTTACTTTCAGGTCCTGTTGTGTGAAAGGATGACAGTCTTTGTGCTGCTGTGAGCAGAGTGGTCCCTTCCCTCTGCCAGGACATCCATTCTTCCCTTTTACTTTGAAGGTGTTCTCTTTGTTTGAGGAACATTTCTTTGGGATGCTCTGGGTCAACGTCATGTGACCAGCATTGTTTGCTGAACTGGTCCTTCCCTTGTCTGTCTGAAATGCCTCACAGTACATAGTGAGAATCCACACTCGCAGAGTGGAAACCCCCGGTTGAATAGCCAGCCGCCTCGTATCGGTGCAGCTGCAAACTGAGGAAGGACACTCCACACTACCTCGGATGAATGTTAGGTTATAGCATCCAGCCAACAATGTAAGACAGGATATGAAACACTAAAGCACTACCCTGACTAACACTAGTTAGTGAAGATATGATGGCATTTTTCTATGCAATTTTAAATGTAATTACAATCCAGATGAATAATTAACTGCTCTGCTGCTGCTCTGCACTTTTGAGCAGTTAATGTGTTCTATCCCATGTTTCAGCCACAGACAACCGTGATGAATTGTAGTGTCTGAACAATATTTTGCTTTTTAAGATGGACAAAAATGTGAACTGCATCATGTTATGCTAGGTAATTTGCAAATATTGAAATAATACAGTTCTCATCCTGAAGCCCTTATGAAAAACAGAAAAAAGCAACAGAACAAAGTAAGAGAGAGAATGCTAGATTCCTTGCAAAATTCAGGTTAACTCTGCCATCTTTGGCTTTACAAAATGTTTTCAATTGGGTTATTTTAGAAGGGGATAAGTTTGTAAAACATAAGGGAAAGAAGAGCCAGGAAAGGTGGGAGCAGTGGATAAGCAGATGCAGGAGCTGGAACAAGCAGCTAGGCATCAAGAGGAGACAGGCACTATCAGATGAGCGCTCCAGAAAGGAGGATTTTCTGCAGCTGCTTGGCCACACTGAGTCACCGGTAAGTTCCAACTACATTTTTTCCCCATGAAAAATCTATCTGTTTGGGCAGCACTGAGGAAATGCCACACAGGCCTTAATGTCTCTAGTGCAAATGCCCCCCGCCCCAGCCTTAGTGCAGCACTAACTATATAAGCAGTTTTCATTTTGCAGATGTTGAGCGAGCATCAGTCCCCAATCAAATAGGAAATAAATAGGTGGATCACTATAGCAAGCACAGTTCTGTGTTCTGCATCATGATTATACTACAGTAAGGAATGCAGACATAGTGTAAATTACTATCATCCTGATTCAGTGATATTCAACACTTACTATGCAGAAAGATTCATAACTTACATTTGCAATAGAATCTTATATTTATATTGATTAACTACTATGTACATATTTAATACTAGTTATTTCTTTTACAGCTTGGTACAATACTTCAGTATCTAAGACTTTAAGAGACTCAGTGTGGGTGTAAAATATTGGAGTTGTGCAAGGAGGTTTCAAAGCCTCCAGAACAGAAGGGGTTTGTGCACAAATGGTAGGCAAGGACCTTTTTTCTTTTAAATCAAGTGACATAAACCAAACATTAAATATTAGATATTTGTACTGCTAGAGGAAAACAAGTAACAAACAGACACCATATTTTGCTTCTCTATCACAGAAATAACCAAATACTGATCTTTCTTCTGCTGCCTTCAGTCTTAGTGCTAGAATGTTGTCCAAGACATGCTTTCAGCCAAAAAGTAAATTTTGCTAGTTTTATTCACCATTGAATGACATCTTTTCTTTACTAGGTTAATCTTTGTACTGCTGACCTTGGTGATTCTGTATTACATTAAAAAAAAAATTATGAATCAGTGTAGAGCTGACATACATAGCTAGCTGCTTAACCTAAATTTTGCTTCCAGATTGTATTGTCGGGAACGAAATATGAATGAAATAATTATCCAGAATATGCAATCACTCTGGGATTCATGCCATGAAGTATCATTTAGGTTAAGAGTCCAACAGGACTCAGAAAAAGTCTTGAACCTGTGGGGATAATAAGAACATCCAAAATAAGCATTTCTGAAAGCCCACAGGAGTTTGTGGAGGGAGTTAGGCTTCAAGGCAGTTATCAACATCTAACTAACATGGGTTAAGAAGAACATTTCTGTGGCCAGTTGATTCTGTAACATTTTCTGAAGCAACTGGTAGAGGTCCCTGTCAGAGAGAGCACGCTGAACTGCTGGCTATTGGCACGATTGTATGTGCCACTCTCAGATTTCTTGCTACAAAGGGGAGATCTGTTTTCAAATGTCCCAAAATCCAAAGTAAACATTTCTGACAGTATTGAAGCTAGGAAAACTATTTCTAAACGGCTACTTGGTGAACATCAATATTTCTCTTTGCAAATTGACTGTTATCTTTGTTTTCCCTGCTATATCACATGAAAAAAAAATCCTAAAATACATGACATTTTTCCCATGTAAACAAATTCATTCCTGTGAGAGGAATGTTATACGATGACAGGGTATGTGAGATGGTTGCAGTGATCACGTGGTAAGTGAGGTCACAAGACACCATCTGCATTAGGGTTGAATGCAGTCTACCCAAATGTTTTTGGGGATCCCTGTGATGGAATATTGATGGAAACCAAAACCACAAGCATTAGGCAACCACCTGATGCTATCAGGGCCTAAAGATTTGATATGCAAAGTATACAAACTCCTTGTTGTTACTAACACTAATTTAGCCACTAGTTAAACTGGCTTTAAATGGTTTAAGAACAGTGTAATTCGGGTAGTATGCTCATTTTCCTGCAGTTTGGATGCAAATATATTCTGTGCGCACAGCAGAAATCTTTACCTCTTTCTACACACTTCAGGGACCATTTCTTTCCAGCACTTCACAGGGAGAGATGACACAGGAAATGTCAATACTGAGACACAGCAGCTGACTTTTCAACACTTTTTTGCAGAGGCAGACAATGTTCCTTCAGAGTTAAGAAAATCTTTTACTTGGGTCGCTTTTGTTTGGTTTGCTAACAAAGGAAACAGACTAGTGTTTACACTTCAGTATCTTTGTTTTGTTTCTCAAAAAAAGTAATGTAACCATGATATATGTACAGATGGCCATTCTACAGGGAAAAAACCCCAAAAATGACAAAAACAAACAAAAAATAATCCTGTGCAGTACTTTTGAGATACCAACTGTGCTAACTAAGGCAAAATAAAAAATGCTATGGATCCTGTCTTAAAGAAATTGAGCCACTGTGAACATCCTGTGAACTCTGAAGGAGCAGTTCATTTACATCTGGATACTCTGCTTTAATTGGAATAGTACATGCTAGGGTCCCATAAGCAAATTATAATTTTCCACGTCCATGAGTTTCTCAAATAATAATTTTAAAAAGAAATAAAATTTTGCACAATAAAAATACTGTAATTTTATTTCAAAGGAAAGATCAAATTCTGCTGCTAATACACTGGTGCAGCTTCCTTTCCACCAAAGTAACTTAGACCAGAATCTGATTATTTTTTTTCTTGGAAATAATGGTTTTGTTTATTCTCTTTTTTATCCGCTCTTTAAAAAAAAAAAAAAAAAATTGAATGAAAAATGATCCTTTAAGTGTTTTTGGAAACATTTTGAAAAGAACCATTCAAAAGGTGTTCAAAGCCTGAGAGATCTGAAGTTAGGCAATAGCTGCAGAGCTGTGACAGTTAACATGGGCAATACCGAGTTAAAACTGACCACAGCACTGACCAGTTCCACTGATCTTACTGGAATTTAACCCCTCATGCCATACGTTGGATGAAGTGATATCTGAAAAATCCACCTGTACAGACATCATTCTGTTCAAGAACATTATCAGCAGCGCATAGGATCTCTTCTCATTAGTGAACTTCAGGGACAATAACAGGCACTTTTGAGTGCTGTGCCTATGCCTTCTACTCATCCATCATCTGGCCAACTTAACAAGTTAACTAAGCATTTAAACAGTGAAAGTTCAGTTCACCATATATTTCCAAGACTCGCATGGGTCATATGGGTCATCAAAGCATATGAATAGTGCTGGGCTACTTACAGAGAACTAGAAGACCAAACCACAGGCTCTGTTTTAGCACCTATATTTAATCACCGCTACCTGTTATAGAGCTGTTGCCTAGGTTACTGTCTTTGTAGACAACTGTGACGGAAAATTAATGCATTTGATTAACACTTTGAGAACTGGAAAATAATGGTTTTAATACATACTTAAAGTTAAAGCTAATAGTAACACCTGACACCTCCTGTTTAATGGCCCTTTTGCAGGTACTTGTAGCACTGCCAAGCTTCAGTCATTTGGGACAAGATTTTCCATCTCAGGTGTCTCCATTGGACCAGTATTGATTTTTTTTTCCTTGTTTGTTTTGGGAATATTACAGCAAAAATAGCTCAGCTGCTTTCAAGGACAAGGTTGTGGAAAAATAAGTTCTGTCCATGTGAACTAACTCCAATGACCTTAAACTGAGTGTTTCAAGTTTCAGATTAAAACCAGGGATGGAGGGAGGGAGGAGTAAGCACACTTTGTATCAAGGATGTGCCTTTTGCCATCCGTCTGAAATCTGACCCTAGTTGATTAAGTTTCATACTGTTGGGGGGGTGGGGAAGGAAGTTAACACATGTTCAATAGATTAAGATTTTAACCATATAATTCCCCCAAGATTTCATCCCCAAGGGTCTGAATATGATCTTCTCACGACCTGCGCTCCGAGTGCTAAGTCTGAGCACCTAAAATGAGGTCAGCAAACACTACTTCTGGTCTCCCAGTGGTCCTTCTGATTTAAGGAGTTAAAATTAGAGGAAAAAAAGAATCTGGGGAGAGGGAACGGGGTAAACTGTGATGGCAGTAAGCCACAGAGTACTACTGAGGGGGATGGAAATAAGAGATGGGATAGATAGGATGTGGAAGAAGGGTACAGAGAGGAAGGATGAGGATTGTCAGTGTAAGAATAACCGACAGAGTAAAGACAGGCTTGGACAAGGAGCTTGAGAGATCTGAGATAAGGCTAACCATCATCTTAAATTTTACATTTAATAGTCTCATCTCACAGTTTTCATTTTTTAATATATCTTTGTTGTATATAATTGCTTGTGGAGATGAGACAATATTACATGTAGCTGTGTTTCACTCTCCTTCATCCTAAAGCTCAATTTAATAATCTGCTGAAGCAAATGTTGATAACAAAATATTAATAGGTTCCACTTAACTTCTAAGAGAAATTTCTCTCTCAGAAACTACTTCAAGAAATGTTACTTTGTAAACACATGTCCAAAACCTCAAAATTGTTGTAAATTATTTTATTTTAATCATTTAATCATTTAAATAAATAATCACTTATTAAATAATTAATCATTTATTTAATCATCATTTAATAATTTAATCATCACTTTAATCAAAGTCTGTGACAAAACTGGTTTAAGTCTTCAACTGGCACTCACTCTGAGGACAAAGTTATCTATCAGCCAGCCCAGTGTCAATCATCCCTTCTGTTCTGAGAGTCTTTCTAATAATTTCTTTTTTTTTGATCTTGGCCTCAGCAAGATCAGTTTTTGGAGACTAAGTGAGTGTGACCTGCCAAGCAATTTGGCCATGATTAAATCTTCCCACAAACAGCTTCAGAAACTGCTGTTGGACATGTTCAGTGATTGTCTCATCAAATGATGAGCAGTATCATTTCAATCTTTCACAACACAGATACCAAAAATGGTATGATACCACCGAGTATTTTGATATTATTAAATGCTGTTAATAAAGTGGTTGCTAGAATTCCAGAAGAATGTAGATGCTTTCCTTCTCTTATTGACACCCCTGACCTCCTGAATATGTCATGGAGGCCTAGGACATGTCCTTGAAGGATGTCATATTATTATACAAACTGAAGAGTTAAGTGGTATTGGGCCATGTCTTCCACTCCAAGTCCTCCCTGAAGTATAGCAATTACATGGTGTCTTATCCCTTTAGAATATTGTTCATCATTGCCTATGCCCTACTGGTAGATGTTTCTGGGTTTTCTTTTCTACTAGGTCGTCCTGCTCCCGTGTTTACAGAAATAGAGAACATTGCAGCTAGAATCCATATTTCTTCCCCGTTGCTTATGTCTTGTGTTGTTAAATACTGCAGTGCAAAATATCTGGGTCACATAAATTTCTCCCCCACCTTGTCCTCTCCCAAACTCTCTCCTATTACCACTGCCAGTGTCCTAGCAGATGAACTGCTGCTGTGTTGAGAGCTGAAATACTGGGGAAAAGGATCAGTCATACTGAGACAAGACATTTTCTGTTGGAACTAGAGTATTGTGTCTTAAATAGTGCCAGTAAAACTATATTTTATGTTCTACAGGGCAGTTCTGGCAAAACTTCTGGCAGAATTTCAAATACTGAAAAATTTCAAATGAAAACTAGATTTATTTCGATTCAGAATAATACTTAATAGGAGCTGAGTTTGCATGCCTCATGCTTTCATTTTTCTCTATGGGATGGACTTAGATGTTGGGCCAGACAATTATCCCACCACGTCTTGCTGTGTCCCCTTCTGGAGAGGTCAAAGAATCAGATGTTAAACAGAAAAATTCTATGCAAGTACTAATAACCTAGTTCAATAAACTGAATTTGTTTTTTTAAATTGAGATTTATTTTTTTTTTTCCAAATGTGTATCAAATAAGACAATTGGAGGACAAGGAAAAGTAAATAATCTGGCTTTTCAGTATTTTCAAATTGAAACTCAGCAACATTTGATGAAAATATAAAAGCAGTGAATAACAATGAACTAGTTACACAAACTTGTGATAACTTTATTCACTCCTTGCTATGTCTGCAAAACCATCGTTAGCCTAAATCAAAGACACCATGCCTGGCATCAGTGCTTGCTACCAAAGTGGATGACTCTATGAGTGCTAAAATAGGGTGGTGTCCAAGGTGTAAGTGGAGATGACATCTAGTGCAGTGGCACCAGATAAAATAAACATTATATCAAGATAAACTGCTTCCTATGGAAAAATAATGGCTATGATAGTGTTTAGGTGATCTAGATTTTAACAGAATGAGAGCAATTATTTTGTATGTAATCTGTTTTTTATGAGAAAGAGAGTAAGAACACCAAACCTCTAAAATTTCTAGTTTAAAAACTATTCATAGTACCAACTCAGCTGATTATTTTTTTTTTTTCTGAGAAAAGGAAAAAAGAGATCCCTAATATAGCCATAAGATAATTTGCCATTGGTACCGTATTCTGTACGCTTTATTGACAGTATTGCTGAGAAGAATAACAGTGACATAAAAGATAACGATGAAAAATTATATTCAAATACAAGAAGGAGTGATAAGGCTACCAAAAAAAAAAAGGAAATAAACCCAGCTGCCTAATATTTAAAAGGAATGAACTGAAGTTAACAGGAAATACAGAGCACTGAAGCAAATGACCTACCTGAATACTGCCAAAAATCATTCTACTTCTACTGCTCTTTCATAATACGTACGCCAAGATGTAATCCAAAAAAATCTCCATGCTTATGTTTTTCAGATATCTAGATACTGACATTGCTACTAGTCTCTCATAAATTCTGTAGTGCAGTATCAGCAAAGTCTGTAAAATTGAGGCTAACACAGAGAATAAAAACTAAACAATGTAAAGGCAGATACATTTATCATTTGCACTACAGATCAATCCATAGTTTACAATCTCAATTCCTTAAGAAAAATTTGCATTAAAAGCTCCTGCTGTCACTTTAGTGGGGGTTTTAATTTTGTCAGATCTGCCTTCATTAATGACAATTAACTCCACTTGGAAATTGTTTATATAAAAAACAATGTTTTCATGTCATTGACAGACAGTGGTGCCAAGGCAAACTCATAAGAAAATTAACGTACCTTAGTGGATGTCCCACGGTCAGAGAGAGAATCACTGGGATGTTCATCCCACTGGGAACAGTGGGATATTCTTCCAATACAGGATGCAGATCAGTACAGCACCCATATGGATGTGGTCACACAGATCTGGCTTGATGTGGCTCTTTGCTAAGCTACCTGGACTAACTGTAAAGATGTCTTCTGTCAATATGAAGTGTCTGAGGAAGTTATTTTAATGGTAAGAATGGCTCTTGTTGAATGCACTACCTCCAAGGCAGTGCAAACAGATCTGCCGTTTCTGTACTCAACACAGAGAGACATTCCACATTCCTACACTTTCTGGGCAAAAGCCTTACATCCTGCAAGCCAGCACAGTATAAATTGATTTTACAATATTATGATGATTTACACCAACTGGTATAGGGTCCAAGACGGGCCAGAAAATAAAGAAAAAGAGACAGATTGAAGATGCAGGAAAGAGGTTTCAAGCAGTGTCTGGAGGTACTGCATATAATTCAGAGGACGATCATTCCAGAAGAGGAAGGCTTTAAGGCTATCAACTTGTCTGGCACTTTTCATAAGCATTAAATTATCTTAATCAGTAAAAGTCTTTTTTTTTCTAAGGTGTTATGTGAGTGATCCAACCCTGACTGATCTAAGTCCAGAAACATATCATAAGATACAATTAAGAAAGAAAGCCGAAACAGGAATCAAGAATCTCTGAACCTTTAAACCCTCTAATCCTATTTGTTTTGGAGCTGGGATATGGTTTTAGTCGTACAATTAATTACACACAGGAATGGCGATTGCTTTCCAGCAGGACGACAAAAGGTTTCACTCTGAGAGGTCACCAAATCCTGTCTCACTTTGTACATTTGCTTTTACTGGCTGCCCTGCTCTCTGTGCCACCTCCAGCACCAGGAAGCAGATGTGACTTCCTCTCCATCCGGCCACAAAGCAGGAAATGCTTGACTCTTCGACAGCCGTGAACAGACAGCCAAGAGCTGCGCTGGAAGAGCAGGACAGGAACTGACAGGCTCTCAGACACCGCAGCTACTTCCAACCGGAGGGCCGTCAAGATTGCGTATGCACTCTTGCATCCTACCCAAAACTGAGCATTCTTGAAAAATTAGAAATATTGACCTCAGGTGCAAATGCTAGAAATAGGATTAATAAGTCTGGAAATCTATCTTGAGAAAAATCACTCTCTCGTATTAACGAGACACCGGGTATGCCAAGAACATGCTTGCTCTAGAGTACGTGCTTCCTGTCCACTTTGTTCTACAGTGTTTTTTGATAGAGGTATGTACTGCATTTTCATTGTGTGGCCATCCCTAGTTATATACAAAATTTGATTTTTCTGTCTTGCACTTCCATACAAGGGAGGGGCTTCTCATCAAGGTACAAAATCAACTGGGCCTCATTAATGTATAAATCTATAATGCATTCAAATTCCAAATGACCTACTGTGAGCATTGCAATATGGGATATTTCCAGGCTCTAACATGATATTGCATTATCCTGAATTTCCACCTTTGTTGCAATTAATTCTAAGCAGACCTATAAATACAAATACAACTCCCCCATAGTAAGAATACTAATATCAACTAAACATAGTCACAGAATAGTTCACAGAGTAGTTAAGATTGGAAGGCATCTCTGGAGATCATGTAGTACAACCCCCCTACTCAAAGCAAGGATATCTAGACCAGGCATGTCCAGATGGGTTTGGAATATCCCCAAAGATGGAGACTCCACAGGCTCTCTGGGCAACCTCTTTCAGTGTCTGATCACCCTCACTGCAAAAAAAAGTTTTTTGCTATTATTAAATGGAATTTTTTGTGTTTCAATCTGTGGCCGCTGCCATTTGTGTGTTCACTGAATACCGCTGAAATAACAATAATAAATAAAAATAATGCTAATATAAATACAAGAAATATTAAGAACAAAAGAGATAAAGAAACAAACCACGAGTCAAACAAAATGGGAGATATTATGGCTAATGACATTTATGACACTCTTTGATTAAGGACAGAAGAGGTTATTAGACCATCTCATGTGATGCTATAAATCACAGGCTAAGAATTCTCATCTGGGGATTCCTTTACTGAGACTGTTAATTTTATGTTGTCGAAAAGGGCATCTGATCTTGATAGCACTGAAAGCAAAAACAGTTGCATATTGAATTAATTAGAAATTAGAAACCATTCTTTGCATTTTGTGATGGGTTCTGCTTTCATTTCAGCCTTGACGACTGTTGGTGAGATCATACATAATCTGTTTTGCCTCTAAGTAGCTGGTCTCTGGCTTTGTGCAGACCAAGAAACAAGTGGCTGTTCATTCTCCTCCAGTATGGATAACTGTATTTTGGGTGTATAATGAAGAAGTCTTTGTAAAGGAAGCACTTAATTTTCTCTGCAGGCAGGACAAGGAGGTGTTTTTCAGCATCACTGGAAGCAATTCTTTAGGCTAAGCCTAGTATGTGATTCAAGCTAACTGGACCCCACCATGTATCTTCTAGGAAGTCTATGATTACTTTGTGCCTGTGCATCATTTCTTCTGTATTTCCAGACTATTGATTTACACTTCTGCGTTCTGTGGCTTATTATAACTTTTTTTTAGTGTGAAAAGTGTTCTCAGAACATTAAAATCAGCTATGCTATAACACGATCTTATCTCTTTGCATGTGCCCTTTAATTGCTGAAAAATAAATTTCCACAGACATAAGTAGCAGCAGAGACTCATGAGTATAATGCAAGCCACAGTACAATATAAAAATGGGCTTTAGAGCAGTTTAATTCCCTTAATCAAAAAATCAAAATAACTTGAATCAACTTACTGACCAGGTAGGAACTGAAATGAAAGTACTAGTACATAAACAGCCTCTGTTCAGCCATATCACAACTATTTTTACTTTTGCATGTTGCTAAAATATTCCCAAAAGTGTTGATAGCCCTTAACAAAACCAGAACAATCATAAATTAGTGTCAATTAATTCCTTGGCATTTAGTAAAAATTAAATCATATCATGAAAACTGAGGAGGCAAGTAGTTATATTTGACATTCACTTCTATCATTGTATGAAGCACTCAGAAGCTATTCCAGTTTTCAAAAATACATTGACATGTATTGCTAAAGTGACACATTAACAAATA
This sequence comes from Tetrax tetrax, assembly GCA_009806455.1. Lineage (NCBI taxonomy): Eukaryota > Metazoa > Chordata > Aves > Otidiformes > Otididae > Tetrax > Tetrax tetrax. The sequence goes on from WHYT01015800.1 coordinate 343,562, forward strand.
CCTGCCCTGAGGTACTGACAAGAGGTAACTATTCATTTTATGTGAATTACTGTTTACGTTCTTCTAAATCCCAGATAAATATCTGAAATATTTCAAGCTCTCCAGTACTAGGGAGGTAAATAATGAGAAATTAATTCACCTATTCATATTCCAATCTCCTTTTCTATTACATAAACACAGTCTAAATAGTGTGTGAATCCAACTCTGTGTTTGTGATTATTTGCAAAGAGTAGGTAAAAGTTTTTAACACTGTCCAGAAGTATAGCAATTCAGAGCTCATACGATTTTGGTTTTGCCATGTTTGACTTGCATTAACTGTGATGTAATTTTTGTAACGTGGACTCAGACTTAGTGATAGCTAACTTGAAGATAGGTGATAGATCTAGCCCCCTTCCATTATTATTTAGAAGAAATCTTACTGAGAGCTGTGGATGGAAACCAGCAAGCAGGGTTATCAGTTTATGTATGTGAAATTTGTGACACTGACTGGATCAGATTCTGGCAAGTCCAGATGAAAAACTTTTTTCAATGCAGTTGTAGAAAAAAAACCAAATTAGTTCAAAGATACCGAATCAAATTACAACAACAAGGATGACACCTAATATATTTTCATCTAAATCTAATATGATAGTGGAATATTAGGAGCATTTCAAATATCTCTGCTGCAAGTACCTAAATTAAAAGTTACACTAGCCACCTCTTAGAAGCTCAGCATTGAGCTGAGTTCTTGTTTTCTGTTATTGTCAGATTCAGTCATGTCTAAAGAAGCATAGGTTTTGCCATGAAACATAAACTGAAACTTCACCAGTCTCTTGCTGTCAACATTTTAATGTATGTGTGGTAGATGTGCTTTAAAGAAACAGAATGTTAAGAAACCTTCTGCTTTCAGTGAAAATGCTTCAGAAAACTGCTGCAGGTTAGTGTCTCAAATACTAATATGAAGCCAAGTGTCAAGTGACAGTTGATATCACAATACTTGTATTGTAAAGGTAAGGTAAAAGTTTTAGTTTACAGATCATTTGGTCATTGATGAGCTGATGAAGGTCAACATTAATTCTTGCAGGGGTTAATTCTAGGAAGGGAGGCCTACACAAGACTTTAAGTGCCCTAGTCATCCTAAGGAAGAATGCAGCATATAGAGGACAGTTGTTGGGCTGTGGTTATATTTTCTGCTCACTATGATGGGACTTGGTGCTGTATGGCATAAGGTTAAGAAAATTACCAATTTCCTGGAAGAACAGTTATCATCATTACTATAGTTTTCTTGTTTAGGTCAGAATCACTTCTGTTTCCATTTAATCTGACGGTCGATGGTTGATTATGAACAATTTCTGTTCCATTATATTCCAATGGAAGTTCATGTATGTCGTAGTTTAGCCCCGATCCGGACCAGACTACGCAGTCTCTCTCTCACTCCCCCCACCCTCCGAGAGAACAGGGAGAGATAATTTAAGAAAAGAGAGATAATTTAAGAAAAACGACTCGAGGT
>WHYT01015801.1:0-23236 GCA_009806455.1 Tetrax tetrax
CTCATATACTGAAGAATTTGCAAAGTTGTGAATGGCACAAGGACTGCAGTTAAGGTAGCTGATATGACCACATGCTATTCCGGTTTTTGCTACAGAGTCTCTGTTCATGCCAAGCAGGCCATTCAGATTGGATTTCTTAGACCTTAGTAATTATGCTACTTTTGCTCTTTTTCAGACATCCAACTTGATTTGCTTGTAAAGCAAGCAGCTACTAAATAACCAGCTGCAGCTACAGACAGCGGGAGCTGTTCCTGGTATTACACAGAATTTGTGTGCCTCAGTCCCCAGCTCAGCAGGTTTAAGCACTAAAGTCTTTAAGAATGCAAAAAGTCACCCAAAATTGACCTTTACAATCCCACCTCAAAGAAGCACTGTGAAAAGAGACAACAATTGTGAAGTCTTACAAACACCCATTTAGAAATAATTTTTATTTCAGAACAGCATTGAACATTATAAACGTAAGACACAAAGCAACACACGGAACAGTAAGGTGGAAAACGGTTGTGAGTAGCTTTCCATTAAATATGTACCATAAATCTACACTGCAACTGGAGTTCTGTGGAAAAAATGCAAGTGATCAGGACATTAACTGCAATTATCCATATACATACGTATACCCACTGAAGAACATGTACATCTGTGTTTGGAGGAGAAAGAACAGAAAGGAAAAGCAGTGAGATACAAATTAACTGTGTAGTCTGCCATTCTTTAAACTCCAAATGCTCACCTAAAACTAAAAACCCCACAACATTTAATACATAAGAATATGTAGATCAGGAAGGACAAGAATTTAGATGGCTCTCAGATGAAAGGTTCATTTTTCTTTTTAATAGAACATGGCTCTCAGGTCCTAGAATACAATCTCCAGGTACTCCATTTGCTGCCGTGCTTCTTTCAAAGCAAATCACAGTTTACAAGATTTGGATATCAACAATTAATTAAACCCAAAGTGGTAAATTATGTTCACAGTCCACTTAAAATACTAAAAACTTCTTTTGCTGCTAAAGTTTAATAAGTAAAATCTGAAAAAGCCACTGATTTTTAAAGGCAATCATTTTCTGAATGCATTTGTTCCTTGGTTAGAATATCCACAGATTTGCCAAAGGCTGAGGAGAAACTAATGCTACGCAGACGGAATAGGTCATCTCCTCTACCTCTGCACTGCGAATAAGGAGTGGGTGATGCTGACTCACTTTCTATGTGTATCAAAGGCGTGGCTCAGGATGAATCTCCCTGCAAAATATAGTAACCCTCTGTCCAAAATAAAATTCAACACCTGTCAATCATTTCTAGAGAAGAAATATAAATTAACAGAATTGCTGACATGCTCTCTCCTTTGCTACATGCAGTCTCTTGAGCCGTATTGGAAAAGCTTGGTCTTAACGGTTTTTAACTAGCATACAAAAGAAATCCAGAGAAAGACTGGAATCCGACTTGTAGTGCACATTTAGAGTGGATGTGCTTCATTTAAAACAAAAATTTCCATTCCTGCAGAATATATTTCAAAAGAAGTCTTCTCATATAAGAGGTAACAGAAGAGGGAGTGTTGAAGAACAGTATGCCTCGTACGGGTCTTGAAAAAGAAAGAATTTACAGCAACTAGATGGACTCTCTGCAGTTTACAGCACTCTCATTCCGATGAAGAGTTGCTAAAAATCCACTGTTCCCACTTTTAATATTCTGTGTAGTATCAAGGGAAAAATTTAATTTGACAGTGAATTAATCTGTTCTTTTGGTTCTTCTTACAAGAGAAGTAATTCTGCGGTAGCAGCAACTGTGTAAAGCAAGCATATTGCGGGATTTTTCTTCCTTCTTTCATTACACTTACCTCCTAGATTGTAATTTTTTCCTGTTACTGTTCTTTCCCATTCCGCGCTGGTTTCTATATCATACTCATTTTAAATTAGATTATGCTGTCTACAGACTTGATGAAATGTTGCTATTTTCCCTTTATGTAATTTGGTAAATATGATAATCTGATATATAATGAACTATAAAACCCTTTTCTGGGTGCCAGTATCACAATTTTAGTTTAGTTTCACGCTGTGTTATGGCCTCCATATCCTTGGAGATGGAGAATAATCACAACTGTAGTAATCAGAATCATTTACCCCAAATAAATGCTTATATGAGAAATCAGGAGTTTTCCTACCAGAATTTTTACCATGTTTCACTCCAGTTCTCTCTCCAGTTCTCACTTTGTGTGCTTATGAAATTTTTCTTGACACTGGCAGCAGCTATGCAGTTCACATCTGTTGATTTTGTACTTTTGAAAAACAGATTTTGCATACTTTATCTCACAATCAGCTGTCAGAATGCAGTAATATTTAGTTACAAAATTAAGGCAAACACCAGCTTTACTGAAATGGCAATTTTGCCTCAGTCTAAGTCCAACTGTTTTCTAATTCTGCTTTCTACTTTTGTCTATATCTGTACTCTTTGCCATTTCAAATTTTCAGATTGTCTTTCCATCTCTTTTGATCTGTGATTCTACTTCTCATACACTTCTTGTTTAAAACAGCACCTAATTTGTAAGAAGAAAAAAACTGCACAGTTTTAATAGTACTACATTTAATATTTATTTTTTTAATGTAGCTGCTACAACACCTGACTCTTTCTGTTGCATTAGCATCTGCTGAGAAATATGTTACTTATGTTAGATTTTAGTCTCTTTGCAAGATGAGACAATTACCTGTTCTTTTGATGCATGTATTCAGAATTACAGATCAGCTGCTTGTCCTTTATAGTAGGACAAATCTCTGCTTCAGTATTGGCGTTTTTAAATACACTGAATTTCATTTGTCGTCTTTGTCTTTCTAGCGTGAAGTCTCTCTGTAACTCCACATCGCCCTTGTTTCTACGACCCTGAATAACTTCACATCATGAGCAGAAGTTACTCTTTTTACTATCCACTCCCTCTTCCAGACCATTTATAACAGCAGTGCACCGAACAGCATAGATTCCAGAAGGGGCACTCACACAGAAACTATTTTATCACCATTCCCTTTATTCAAGTACTCTCAATTTTGAAGTAATTTCTCTATCCAAGGACCTTCCTTATCTTACCACAGACTGAGATTTAAGAAACTTTAACAAGGGTTTTGGTTAAACATGTCCACGGCATCCTGCTTGTCCACCTGCTCTTGACTCCTCTGGAGAAAGCGGGAGCCTGCCACCAAACCTGCCGGTCTGGAGCTCTCTGCCCTTGCCCCGGAGCCGTGCCCTCCTTCCTAACTGTCCCATACCGAAGCAGTCTTGGGCAATATGTTATATGCCACAGACAGCTCAGCCATTTCTTTCTCATGTCTTTCAGGAGGAAGACTACATTTGCTCGGGGATTTGTTGTTCAGTTTGCTTACTCCCCCCACCCCCAAACTCTTCACAACCCAGTTTAAGGCAGTTTCCTTCTGCAAGGGAGCAGAGCTGGACTGAAGTGAACTTTCCCAACCTCCTACACTGTGGACACCGTTACCTAAAAACACTGCTTTTTTCTTCTATGACCTTACTTTCTTCAAGTGGCACTTCTATAAATTAATCAGTTTCTAGTATTACAGCAAGCTTCTTGTTTCTGACGCTTGAAAAACAGGCTTTATTAGTTTTCACGCACCTTGTAAATGGTTCCCCAAACTCTTGTTTCAGTCTCCTTTTGGTGTTTCAGATTAAGCTTACCAGAACCTAACATACTTTCTATTCCCTATGCTATTTCAACTTTATGAGAGAAGGTTATCTTCCTCCTTCTATAGTTCCATTCATCACACCATCTCATCATACAAACCCTCTCGATCTTTCACAAGTCAACCCACTTTCAGGTTACGTGGCAATTTCAAGGCTTGAAGAAGAATCACACCACTTGCAGCTGCTCCTCTTCATTTCTTTGTAGGGTTAAGGAATATTCTTACAGACCTCCCCACCAGAGAGGCTTCACCACAACTACAAAGGACTTGTTTTGGACAGCTGCAACATTCCTGCAGGAAGGAAGGACGGGCTGATGGATATTGGAACAATTCCTCAATAGCAGCACTTCCAGTATCTTAACTTGGGTTCAGCACATAGTTTAGGACAAGTCGAAACCTGTTTCCTTGTAACAGTCTGGTCCGAGACATTTTTGCTGCCTGATGAAAGTGTCAAATTATGTACTGGGATACAGACAACCTCTTGTACAAACCTATCATCCTCTCTAAAAGGAGGACCACGCATGTCTCTGGTCTTTCTGGAATCTGACAGTCTTACAATGAAATTTAAAAGGCAGCTCCAGATCCTTCAAATTATATTATCTATGAATAAAGTCACTGTGGGCAATGATTTTATTGTGACCTTGATGGGACAACAAAGTTCAACCGGGGACGATGTTATTGTGTGTATGTGCATATATTTACATATTAACGCCAGAGCATGCGGCAGCCTCAACCGAAAGCTCTATCACCCCCCCGTCAGCAATCACAGCTTTCATTTTTGCACTTCTGCACCTCACTCGTGTGCTGCATTCTCCACTGGAAGTACCTAATTAAATACATAACAATTTTCCCCCACTGTATATTGTGCTAAAACAAGATTTTTCAGTTTGTGAGGACTCAGCAGTGTTTACAACCAAATTAGACATTCCTCCTGAAAATATACTGTTTTGGATTAAGGTTAGGCATTAATAAAATTAATTTATTAATTAAAAGCACAGAAAATAACACTGCATTTTCTTTAATTTTTGTTTAAAAAAATCATGTATCCTATTCAGATATGCAACTAGGATTAGCTTTCATATTAGAAATATCTATGTGAAGGTCCATCTGCACTCAATGTTATCCAGGTCAATACTGACTGACGGGAAGTCACAGTGATTGAAACAGAATTTTTGGAAGTAATAAGCTCCTTATACCAACAACACTTGTAAGATTTCAAGATCAACACATTGCAAATGTGTTTAACCTGAATCTTACAAGTGTAAGGCCTCACTGTCAAAAGAAGTATAAAGTCATGTTACCTAGCAGAGGTGGTATGCAAGTCTCCATACGCAAAAAAAAAAAAAAAAAAAAAAAAAAAAAAAAAAAAAACTTCAGGACAGCTTTACAGAACAGAAATTCTTAGCAATAGCCATAGTCATAAATCAAGAATTACTTGTATGCATCTCAACAGTGCTGAGATTAAACTGTACCTAAAATAGCCCATCAGCTTTTCTTTAAAAAAGTTTAAAGAATAAGTGAAAAATTTATTCTCTAGTGTAACTTTTACGGAACTTCATTTTCAGACTTTGTTATTCATATGCATTTGATAATTTCCTTTGGTTTCTTCAAGTTATAAGGTAAAATTTGAATAGATTATTTGCATCCAAAAAAAAAACCAAAACAAAAAAAACCCCAACCAAATGAAAATAATCTTAAGGCACATCAACACTAAACTTAAAGCTATTCACAGCCAAATCTTGACACTTGTTATACACCAAAGATAATTAATATACAAATATTCCATATCCATTTTGACAGGATATCTCGAGGCTGACGTTAGTATGAATTTCATATTTTCAAATATCTGAATCATCAAGGCTTGAATATTGTACTGAACTCTCAGACATGTAGATAATTTCAGTAGCTGTATACATATGAAGAATTATAATATATTAATTAAACCCTATAATCCATATCATAACTACTAGTCATCAATCCTATATTACCAGCAGGAAGTGTTTACCATACATAAAACTCTAACATGATTTCCAAATGAAGAAAAATATTTTCTTGATTAACTAGTAAACAAGTTAGGAGAACCTTATTCTATTAGGTTTTTCAAGCTGTCTTGATACTATCAAGTTGCACTGTTTTTTTCCTCCCACTTCTGAAGTACATACTTTCATTTAGGGCATTCCAAATTTCAAATTTATTAAAAAAAATTCCATTAGACTCTACAGCTAAGTCACTAAATAAGGAAGCTGATTCTGCTTGATGCTAAACACTTGTAGTATACCGGCTTCAACAGAAACTATAGATGTTCTCCAGTCCCGAAAATTGGAGAGTAGCTTTAGAGATTAAAAAAAAAAAAGTTTTTAAAAAAGTTTGAAAGTTGACAACAGTTAATCTATTCTGTGTATGTCTTTATTTGCTTTTGAAAGATCTTGCCACTAATGTATCTTTTTCTTTTCTATCAAGATTTTTTTTTTCCATGTTAGATGAATGCTTTAATCTGAGTTCGCCATGCATCCTTAAACATGACTTGCAAGAAGAGTTCACCAACTACTGCAGTGAGGAAACAGAAAGGCTGCCAAAGGCTCCTTCACTGGAAATTACTAAGCATCAGGCGGGGAGCAAGAATGGGAAGGACGGGGGAAAGTCTTTGTGGCGAGTTAGTAGGGGTAAAGTTGTTGCAGAGCACAGACCAATGGGTGCCCCATTTCAACACAGCAAAGCAACACCAGAACAAGAAGACAGCAGAGAACATTCGGTCAGGTCCAAGCTCTTTCTGCTACAAGTATTATACAAAACCATCCTGTCATCTTTCTGCACAAGTAATCGTAACATCCTACCTCTGAGGTTCTGAATGTAGGCCACGAGACATTTGATATGGTACTACAAATGGGTGAAACTATTTATTACACATGCATCCTCAAAAACCAAACCACCAAAACCCCAAACCCCAAAAAACTACAAGGCTATTCCCGACTCATACACTCAAGGGGGTGGGTTAGAGCTTGTAGTCTAGGAGAGAAGACCAAAACCTGTTGTTAATTTCTGATAGGCTTAAGTACAAAATTTAGCACTATTGAAAAATAGCAATAGACAAGAATATGAACTGAAATTTAGCATATAGGAGTAAACACTACAGGCAGCTTATGTTAACTTCACTGTGCTTCAGTGGAGACAGGAGACAGAACAAAAGTTGAGACTTTCTGTTGACAAAGTGTCAGAAGAACTCCTCTTACTCACTAATAGGCAATAAATATGTATTTTACCTTATAATAATTCCATCTGATTAAGATAGTATGATCATATTTTATTACCTTGCTTTTTTAAAGAAAAAATATCCTAAATAGTTTGGCACTGAACCTTTGCTCATGCAGAGCTTCTTATTCCCAGGTGTTTCAAACCCTCCTCGAAACTTTTGTCTCCAAGTTCAGCGTAACAGGTCAGTACTTTTTCATTTCACCTTTTTTTAAACTTAGTTTTTAGTTTGTTATCTATTCTTCCTTATCATTTACATTTCATTTTCATTGACTAGCCACATAATTGCATATGGTCATATCAACAGAGAATTCATGCAATATCTGCCTCAGCTGTATTGTACTTGTTCTTTACTATTATTATAGCGCATGTTTTGATATCTATATCTAACTATTTAAAGAGAGACATATTTAATACTTCTTCTTTACCTACTGCCATGGACGCTTAGTCTCTTTGATAATCGTTTCTTGACTGCTGTTGGTTCCTATCTAAACACCTGGAAGCCACTGATATGCCATAGCTGTGCAAAGTGACTTTTCATCTTTAATCTGCAAGCAAGTAGGAAATAAAAACACTGGGGCTATAATCAAAATTGCTAGTTCTCAAGATTTGCTCTAGATTCATTCAAAGGAGGAAGAGAAAATGATCCAGTTTCAGGGGCTGGGGTTTTTCCCCTTTCAACCTGCACGATAGGAATACAGAGATCTTTTGCAGTATCAAAGCAGTAATCTGACATTTCATAAAACCATTTGATGAAGATTTAAAAACCAGTTAATAATAGAAAAGTATTTTACAACCAGAGGTTAGGAACAGTTTCACAAAGGGCACAGGAGGCAGGGGAAAGGGTAGGAAATAAGATAAGAAATGCTTCAAAAAAAGAGTATTTGGCTAAGGGGACCAAAAAACCATCTAGATGTTACAGTGGCATCTGTCTCCTCGTAAGTGTGTAAGAGGACTCTTGACAGGCTACCATTCATTACCTAAGAAGTATGGCAAGTCCCTTCTTCTACCTGACCTTTCTAATTTCCTTTGAATTGGCTTATTTAACTTTCTATAGCCTCTGCACAAATGTACATGTGGAGGAAGGATGTAGGTCACCACAGAAACATACTGATCTGTCACTTCAGTACTCAAGACACTGAAGTACGTGAAGTACTTTGAAGCACTAAACTTTTTACTTGCCTTTAGTAACAAAAGTGTAGGACAATACTTAATGAGAATAAAAATTGTTTCTGTTCACATTACACACAGGTATTGACAATTAAAATACGAGTACTATGCATATAAAGGTTTTCTCCTAAAGGAAATTTTGTATCTGTAACACAAATTAAGCAAGAATTCATAGGAAAAATAGAATATATAAAGTATTTTAAAGCAAATGATGTCTACAGAGTTCTATATGCAGAATCTAAAACTGCAATATTTATAGGTTTTAGAGAAATTCGGAGGAAGCATATAGACTTCCCAGTTATAACATGGCAATTACTACTCATGGCAATAGAACGTCTGCATGCTACCTCCATAAGCTGCATTTACGTTAGGTATTGGCCTCAATAGTTCAGCTCTTGAAACTGTATTATACAATGAAATGTGCATTTTCAGGAAGCTGAACTCTTAAAAGAAAAAAAAAAAAGATTTTTTTTTAATTTTTTTTTTTTTTTTTTTTTTTTTTTTTTTTTTTTTTCTTTTAGTATTTTAAAATTAAAGCTCAGCCAGGGCTGGATCAGCTTGAATGCTTTTCCAATGTGCCTATTACAGATTGCTTAATTACCTAGGATAAACAACATCTGCTTAAAGAATTGCCTTACTTATACTTAATAAACACCACTGCTGTTTAAGTTTGTAATTCCCAGTTCTTCAGAATTTCACACTGCTCATGTACTCAGAGCTGTAAAACAGTCCCATCATTGAAGTTCTCGAAGTAATAACCAGCATAAAGGACCAGACTTCTCGTTTAAAGTAACAGGTGAGAAAAGCATTTACTTTTAAACCACAGACTAGTTTTAGGAAGAACAACAACAAATCTTAAGAAAACAAAAGAATTTGCTCAGCATGCAATTAAAAGGGCCAACACGAGAAAGAGACCTTCCCAAGGGCGACATCAGAGTCCCAGAAAGCAGCGTGATACTGATACAAGCACATACAACGGCAAAGTTCTCTGTATCTCTGCATAGGCTGAGGAAAGACTTGCATAAATATTTCCATACAGTTCTCTTAAGTAGGTCAAGACAGTACAGTTACATACAATTACTCTTTGAAACAGCTTGGAACTTCCTGAAGAATCAGAATTGACTTTTTCAAGTACCTCAAAAAAACCAAAAACAAAACCAAAAAAAACCGCAAACCAAAACCCCACAACTTACATCCCCCCCCAAAAAAGGTCTCAAATTGAGCTACAAAATGTTTAAGACAGTCAACCGCTTACTTGTATGAAACTAACAAATTCCCAAAAGCCACACAAGCACCAGAACTCCTCCTTCAGTGTAAGATCAGCCCATGAACAACTCTACAGCTCTGAATTTGAAGGTTAAAAATACTGCTTACAAAAAAAACCTCCCTCTGCCTGAAAACTGATGTAGGAATATTCCTGCAATGCTTTCAGGGATGAAGCTCTCATCCTTGCAGACAGCTTAGGCATCTAGCACTACAAATTTTAAATTTATCTTTAAAACTCTGTTTTCTAACATCCCTCACCCCGCAAAAGGCATAAACCATGCAGATAAATCAAAGTGCAAAAATGAAGAGGCACAAGGTTTGTCTGTGAGGGTGTGTGTGTTTGGGGTGGGGACTGGGGAGGAGGGGAGCACAAGAGATGTCATTTTAGCACCAATCTGGAGAATGCTATGTCAAACTTGAATCACACAAAAATGCCTAAACATCATTAGAAACAAGAACAATAGTATTCCCTTAAAACCAATGAAGTAGACACTTTTAAGTAGACACTTAAAACAGTGTCGTACTTCAGAAGTTCTCAGATCGCAAGAGACGTTGCTTGGTGTATAAACACCAAGCTTCAATTATTCCTCCCAAGCCCTGTGTAAGGGGTTATTGCCTGGATCAAGTTTGTTGCTGTGATTAACATTAAGAAGAAAATGTACCATGAAGCTGTCAAGGCTATGGAATAAAATAAAGACAAACTAGGATTTTCTCACAGATAAAGAGATATTAAAGACTAGATACCACAAGAAGTAGTGGGGGACAAGCAGCAATGAACTTGTTCTGAGTAAAGGATGGATTCTTGTCACAGAATCTTTCTGTTATTTGAAAATGAAGATGCTCATTCTACAAAGTTAAGACTGCCAAAGGGCTACATCTCAATTTAAATTACATCCCAAAATGTTATTCATTCCCCCATGTTTATCGCTCAAGTAATTTTCCTGACACGAGGAGTAGAGAGAACATCAGGAACTATGCTTTCTATACAATTCCAGGAGAAACTCTGGTTCACGGTCACCAACAGCTTTAGCTTTCCACTGGATGCCAACGCTAACAGCTTCTTACAACACTTACTTACTGCTGGAACTTAGTAGTTATGTAGGACATCCTAAAATGACAAGTTTTCTGAGTTTTATTTTATTTACTCAAGCTTAGATGTGTCTTTTATGAAAAGAGGAAAATAAAAGAGCCACAAAAAGAGACTTATTCATAAGAAAAAGTGTGTGTGGGTAATAAATAAACAAAGCCATGTAGTGCAACCTGCAACAGTTCAAATGGGAAGTCACAGGTTCTGTTTCTTCTAACACACCCCACAGGAAACATGCTTTCAGTTGTCTTCCTCCTGAAAGACTGATGGCAGGGAGGAGATTCCCCCAAAAAAGGGATTCTGCCTACATCTGTTCATTCAAACATCACTGAAAGCCTCCCTGCATATTTCTTCTATGAAATGCCAGGTGACATCATATTGATTTATGACAGTTAAGTCTGGAAATCCTAAGAGCATTAACACTGCAGCTAAATAGTGTACAACTGATAATTCTGGGAACATTGCTAAGATTTCTCATTATAAAACTGTTTTCAGTTCATAATATCAAAATACTGAGCAGAAAAATTCCAGATTTGTACTTTGTTGGGGTTTTGGTATAGACTGTTCCATTTACTTTGGTTCTTACAGGCACAGAAATAGAGAACAGCTGCGGAGAAAAGTCCGTGAGTAGTGTACCTTATTTTCAGCTCATGCCAACAAGATGCTTACAGACTCGGAGACCTGGTAACTTGTGGATTGAACCCACATGCACAGTACACACAAGATTCCTGCACAAGGAAGTTGTATCCCGAAAGAGAGGGCAGAAATCTACTGCTTTATGGCCTCTTTTCAGACAGCTGTGCATTATGAAACAGTGTTCAGGGAAAACTGATATTCCCTGACAAGACATTACAGATGAAGTGAGCAAAAGGGAGAAACAAGAAGTATTTTTAAAAAAATTACATTGACAGTTTGGAGCAGATAAATCTCCCCTGACTCTCTGCCAAGTTTATTATCTCCTAGAAGCCAATCCAGGCAAATCAGAGCTCTCTTGATCAGAAAATCAGGAAAGAAACTGAGGTACATTGGTTGCTCACAGTCCTGTCCTATCCTGTGTCCCGTGCCATTGTGATCTCCCCGTCCTCCCATCTTCCAGCTTAATTGACACACACAGCCTTCTGGCAATTCTGTTTATTACATTTGTACATGAGCTTTTTATTTTTTAAATCTTCTTGTGTTCAGTAATATCACTCTATCCATGCATTCACCTACTTTGTTTTCTCTCCTACAGAGGGTAAGCCCATCTCCCAGATCCTAAATTAATGTAAGATACGTAAGAAACTTCTTTAAGCAACAGTTTCATTTGAAGTTTTCTTACAAATACATTAGCCTTTACAAGAGCATACAAAATACATACACGTATGTACATACATATATATGTGTATGTACAGCAAAGTTTGCATTTTGATGTGACGGAAATTTCTGAACGAGCCTCAAAAGCATTGTTTTGTTCAACAACAAGTGAGATGATTAACACCAGAACTATTTGCTCTCATTTGCATAGAACACATGGTTCTCTGGCTGAAAGGATTTACAATTTTTCCTGGCATACCTCTGACACAAGAAACGGCTGAAGATCTGTCAGTCCAAATCTGTATCGCTTCGGGATGCAGGTTGATGTAACAACTTTACTCTTGCTGAGCAGAAGAGATTTCTGGGGTTAGCACAGATATCTTTTGTGGGTCTGAGGAGATAAAGATTTCTGTACTTGCCTGTCTTGGGTGCCTAGGAGCTTAGCTCAAACTTTGCTGTACATACACATATATATGTATGTACATACATGTATGTATTTTTAAACCAGCAAACACACGGAGCTCTTGTTTAGGCTGCACGTCATTCTGTGAGGAAGAGTAGAAATAACTTATTGCACACACTTTGCGCTATGATTCAAAACCACAGGCTTAACAGGATGCTTATCTGGCTTTTTTTACCTCTTCAGTGTAGCAGTAGAAAACTAGGAGACAAGAGAGAAGATGTGAGCCCATTGTTCAGAAGTTCCCCAAACAGAACCTGTGGTGACGGCAGGTGTACCGTTCCTCCTCACATGTTTATGGGACAACTATTTCTGGCTACACAGTCAGAATCCACTGAATGTTTATTGTTCTTAAGGAAAGCTGCATGGCTGAATGGCAGTAACATAAGGGAAGCTCCATCCTCACTGACCAGGGCACTGCTGCCACTGACATGCTATTTGGAGTTGGAAGATGTAGCTAGAATATTGAAAACAGGAGGAAAAAGAAGGAAGAAAGTTCAGGACATGTATCATCTAACAACGGTCCTAGTCTCTTCTGATAACTCTCCCCAGCTAAATCATTCACAATTTTAATCTGAAATGATCCTGGTTCCAAGCCTTTTATAATCCCTAAAATAACCAGTTAAGGATGCCAAGTGCAGGGGGGAAAGGAAAGCCCTCAACAACAATGTTGATACGAAAAAACACTGGTGGAATGATAGTTTTAAATGTAGCCTGTTTAGTATACTGATTGGCTTAAAGCATTCGATATGCAATATGAAGAGCCTTCAGGATCACAAAACACAGAAATTCTCTTTCTGACCCACTTCTGTGTAACTTTGCATTACATAATGGCACGAGGGCAACAAAAGGAGCTAACCCCTCTCTTTGACAAGGGCTCTGGCTCATTTTGTATTTGTTAGCAGGCTCAATAAATATCTGAAACAGGACTGGAAAGCTACACTAACAGCCTGACATTCTTCCCCACCCTTTTGTCCCTCTGAAACAGAGGAGATTGGCAGGGTTTATTGTTGCTCTGCACTGTAGAGTAATAGGAATTAATGCCATCATTGCACTGGACTTGGAACAACTTTATTTCAACACACTTTTTAACCTCAGTATGACAACAGCATTGCAGAGTCTCTTGACTTGGCATACAAAACTTCATCCAAATATTCTCATTTATTAGCACTGGTTATTTTCAGCTATGAACCACTAAAGCCACAGATACACAATATAAACTTTCATCTTTCTAACAGTGAATTTAGGACACAATTTACCTTCTACAAGATTAAGCATTTTAAATATTTCTATATGCCAAACACTACTGCAATAACTGCATCCAAGCCTGCTCCATAGAAAAGCGAATGGTTTGCTATAAATGTTCACAAGTTTAATTAAAAATACATAGGTTTTAAAAACTCAGTATGTCAGCAGCAGTCTGAATTTGAGATCATTTAGAGTAACATACATTCAAATGGTATGTTTAATCCATTGCCAGATGACAATCAATTATAAACAAATAAAATTCTGCAAGCAGAAATGTATCACCCTTCTCCTGTGGAAGCCCTGCAGCAACGGGCAGATTACAAAGCAAAACCTACGAGCTGCTGTGCCAGATTGTGCAGGGCAGAATGCATGATGCAGCAGTCTCCATTTGCACCAACGCTTGCACACATCTTGTAAACTATTTAAAGTGGCTCTGCTCTTGCAAGGACATTCTGTAACTTGTTCGGCAACTGAGATAGGTCCAGCTTCCTTTCCTCCTCCTTCCTGCTGCTGTTCGACGTGCTGATGAGGGAGATGCAGGCACAAAAATGGAAGCTAGTACAAGGGATGGTAGTTTACACTGAGAAACACAGCTCATAGTCTGGATATTTTGAAATCCCTCATGCTACCAAACTGACAGTGAATACACATAGCAGACTTACACCGCTGATTCAGGGCGCTACTCAGCTGTAGTCTTCAATCGTGCTCCATAAGGAAGGAGGATGTTTATGGAAGTCAAGGAGAACAGTGTTTTGATTTGGCCCAGTAGCTTTACATTTTACACACTATGCATTTGTACCAGTAATAGACTGAAGAGAAAAAACATGCAACATTTAAAACTACATTAGAGTGCTACACTATATTAAGTGTTTGAGCCCCTTAAAATGAAGCACGGGAAGTTAAATACAAGCAGAACAAGTGCCATTTCTCAAGTTTTCTTTCAATCTCTTCTGCATTCTTAACCAAATCTCTTTTTTTTTTTTTGCTTTTTTTTGGGGGGGGGAGGTTTTAAAAGCTATTTAATTGTAAATGCTTTTTCTTGTTTAAAATGAACTTTTATGTGCTCTTCTAAAAATCTGTTTTGCTTAGTGCAGCTGCTAATTAGTAACTAGACAGCATTCGATAGCGTTACAAGTGAGCAGTAGCTTAGTCGAAAGAAGCACAAATTTATGGATGAGGAAAGATTATAATAGAGACAGCTAAAAAGTAAAAAGGCAGAACAACTTAAGATTTGTAAGAAGAAAGAAACCTTACCAAAACCAATTTCCATGAAATCTCACCAAATGCCTTCACAAGGTATGGGACAGCAAACATGAATTTCATACCAATATGAAATTTTTGTAAAGCATGGGCATACCAGGTTAAACACTAACACCCATGCCTACTAACAGAAATATCACAGACAGTGTTTGACAAAATATTAAATGATATGAGGAGATTTTTTACTGAGAATCCAACACCAGTTTTATGGAAATACTCTCCTTTCCAACTTAAAACAAACAAACCCTCAAAAACCCCAAAATGCCACCACAACACTAACATTAAAATTGAGATCAATACATCTCAACTTCGAAGAGAGACAAACAGAAGACTGTAGTTTAAAAAAAGAAAAAAAAAAAGAAAGGTCAAATATCAGTCTGAATTTCAGTATCTAAATTTAAGTATTAACCTTCATTCTACCCTCTCATTCCTGCATCTTATCTAAATTAGGAGACACAGATCATCACTATTTAAAATGGAGCTACCAAGTCCAAAACCAGTTAATTATTTCAGACTGCAAAACACACGCTCTTCTGCGCTGACTAAATCCCATCAGGACTCTTCCACTGGTATTTACACACAACCCTATCAGTTACCAGACCTCCCAGGTGAGCACCCCAGACAACGCAGTTACAGACCAAGTCCATCTCCACGCGTAACCACAACACTGGTCCAACACCTTTACACTTCCACACCTCACATTCGAAACTCCTCTCACTTTCAGAGTGGTGTAAATACACAGCACTCCACCAACAAGGGTCTAGGATCATTACAAACAAAACACTTTCAGCAAAAGCCCTTGGGCCACTGGAAGGATGAGCCAGGCTAAGAGGAGGCAGCACTGGTCTTGCTGGGAGGCTTTTTCCTCCACAGAATCCCTGCAACAGAACGACAGTCTTGTCCATATTGCTGGAAGTCAGGCCCTTCCTCTCTTCAAACTTTCCTTAAGGAACATCACAAGATACAGGGGAATACTGTTTTAATGTCAACAGAGGGTCTATCTTCCCAGAACACAAAGATCCTCCAACAAATTAGGACACAGATTAGTGTAATTAATTAAAGCAGCCCCCTTGTCCTCTCAGAACAGGAACATGCCCAACTTGTTCTGCTTCCCAGCTCCACTCCCACCCTAAGTAGGCAGTTATTTACATACTTGCTTTGCCTCTTCCATTCGTAAGACAACTCTTTATACTGTAGGATCTACTACTTTGGCTGCTTTTCACCCAGGAGTTCAAGAGCAGGCTCCCAAGCACAACTGTAACTTCAGTGAACAGAAGAGCAGCTGGTAGAAAAAAACATGAATGACAGTTTCAAATCTTTCTTAAGGACTGTTCTCACCAACAGGGAGGGGCTGGTGGGGAATGTGGAGCTCAAGGGCAGCCTTGGCTGCAGTGACCATGAAACGGTGGAGTTCAAGTTCCTTAGGGAAACAAGGAGGGAGTCTCTACCCTGGATTTCAGGAGAGCAGACTTGGGCCTCTTCAGGGATCTGCTGGGCAAAGAGTTATGGGATACAGCCCTGGAGAGAAGAGGGGCCCAGGTAAGTCGGTTGATAGTCAAGGAGCACCTCCTCCAAGCTCAGGAGCGATGCATCCCAACAAAGAAGTCAGACAAAAACACCAGACGGCCTGCATGGATGAACGAGGAGCTTCTGGACCAACTGAAAAACAAAAAGGAGGCCTACAGAGCCTGGGACAGGTAGCCTGGGAAGATTACAGAGAGATTGTCCGAGTAGCCCAGGATCAGGTAAGGAAGGCTAAAGCCCTGAAAGAATTAAATCTGGCCAGGGACATCAAGGACAACAAGAAAAGCTTCTTTAGGAACATCAGGGATAAAAGGAAGACCAGGGAGAATGCAGGCCCTTTCCAGAAGGGAATGGGAGACCTGGTTACCCAGGACATGGAGAAGGCTGAGGTACTCAATGACTTTTTTGCCTCAGTCTTCACCGATGAGGGCTTTAACCATATCGTCCACATCACAGGAGGAAAAAGCAGGGACTGGGAGAATGAAGAACTGCCCACTGCAGTACAAGAGCAGGTTTGAGACCATCTAAGGAACTTAAAGGTGCACAAATCCATGGGACCTGATGACATACATCTGCGGGTCCTGAGGGAATTGCCAAGCGACTGTCTGTCATATATGAGAAGTCATAGCAGTCCAGTGAGGTTCCTGCTGACTAGAAAAGGGGTAACATAACCTTCATTTAAAAAAAGGAAACAAGAGAGACCTGGGGAACTACAGGCTAGTCAGTCTCATCTCTGTGCCTTGCAAGGTGATGGAGCAGATTCTCCCAGAAACCATGCTAAAGCACGTGAAAAATAAGGAGGTGATTAGTGACAGCCTTCACTAAGAGCAAATCGTGC
This sequence comes from Tetrax tetrax, assembly GCA_009806455.1. NCBI lineage: Eukaryota > Metazoa > Chordata > Aves > Otidiformes > Otididae > Tetrax > Tetrax tetrax. The sequence goes on from WHYT01015801.1 coordinate 17,070, forward strand.
AAATCGTGCCTGACCCCTGTCTTCTATGGCGGGGTTACAGCATTGGTGGACAAAGGATGACCAACTGACACGGTCTACCTGGACTTGTGCAAAGCGTTTGACACTGTCCCACATGACATCCTTGTCTCTAAACTGGAGAGAGATGGATTTGACAGACAGAACACTGTGGATAAGGATTGCACTGGATAACTATCCTTGGCTGGATGGCCGCTGTGATGGTTTAGCCCGAATCACCACACAGTTTCTCGCTCACCCTCCCCCTCCCAGGCGGGATGGGGGAGAGAATTGGGAAGGAAGGAGAACTCGTGGGTTGAGATGACGACAATTTACTAAAATAACGAAGGAAAACTACAATAATAACAGAATATAAGGATATTAAAATATACAAGGTAAACAATGTATGTTTTCTCACCACCCGATGTCCCAATGACCGGTACAGCCCGTCCCGAGCAGCGATCACGGAAACAAAACCGAGCGGCAAGCAAAGGAGCAAAAGGGAGCCAGCAAGGTAGAGCCAGCAAACTGATGCCAGCAAACTGAAGAGAAAGATGGATGCCAGGAAGGCAGATACCCGCCCCGGCCCCCACTTATATACTGAGCATGACGTTTATGGCATGGAATACTCTCTTTGGCCAGTTTGGATCAATTATTCTGTCTGTCTTTCTCCCAGCTTCCTGCATCTGCAAATTAGCAAGACTTGGAAAGCAGGACGGTGTCCTTGGTCTCATTCACAACAACTGATATCATCAGGGTGTTTATCAACATTCTTCACACACGAAATCCAAAACATACCAGCTACTGAGAGGAAAAAATTAACTCCATCCCTGCCAAAACCAGGACAGCCGCACTCAGAGAGTTGTGGTCAATGGCTCGATGTTCAACTGGAGACCAGTGACGAGTGGTGTTCCTCAAGGGTTGGTATTGGGATCAGCCCTGTTTAACATCTTTGTCAGCAACATGGGCAATGGGATAGAGTGCACTCTCAGCAAGTTCACCGACGACACCAAGCTGTGTGGTACAGTCAACATGCTAGAGGGGAGGGATGCCATCCAGAGGGATGCATTGACAGGCTGGAGAGGTGGGCCCATGCCAGCCTCCCGAAGTTCAACCAGGCCAAGTACAAGGTCCTGCACATGGGTCAGGGCAATCCCAGGCAGAAATCCAGGCTGGGTGGAGAATGGATTGAGACCAGCCCTGAGGTGTAGGACTTGAGAGCGCTGGTTGACGAGAAGCTGAACATGAGCCGGCAACTTGTGCTTGCAGTCCAGAAAGCCAACCGAATCCTGGGCTGCATCAAAAGAAGCATGGCCAGCAGGTCAAGGGAGGTGATTCTTCCCCTCTACTCTGCTCTCATGAGACCCCACCTGGAGCACTGCGTTGAGCTCTAGAGCCTCCAACATATGGATGCAGACCAGTTGGAAAGGGTCCAGAGGAGGGCCACAAGGATGACCAGAGGGCTGGAGCACCTTTCATACGAAGACAGGCTGAGAGAGTTGGGGCTGTTCAGCCTGGAGAAGAGAAGGCTCCGGAGAGACCTTACAGCAGCCTTCTACTACCTAAGGGGGGCTTATAAGAAAGATGGGGAGAAACTCTTCAACAGGGCCTGTTACAATAAGACAAGGGGTAATGGTTTTAAAATACAGGGAGGTAGATTCAGACTGAATATAAGGATTTTTTTTTTTTTTTTTTTTTTTTTTTTTACAATGACGGTGGTAGAACACTGGAACAGGTTGCCCAGAGAGGTGGTAGATTCCCCATCCCTGGAAACGTTCAAGGCCAGGTTGGACAGGGATCTGAGCAACCTGATCTGGTTGGAGATGTCCCTGCTCCTTGCAGGGGGGTTGGACTAGATGGGCTTTAAGGTCCCTTCCAACCCAAACCATTCTACGATTATGACTGCAAGCACTAACTTAATTAATGAGCTGGTGTCTTAAGGACAAACAGGAATTGGTGAACATGAATGCCCAGGGAATCTCCGCAAGCACGTGTGCTAGTAGTACATCAACAAATGAGCACAGTTCTACTGTGAGACTACACAGTCTGCTGCAGAAGCATTTTTCTTTCATATATTGAAGTGCCTTAGTATGATACTTGAAAGCTTGACAAACAAAATATTACAGCTTGAAGAACTTGGATAAGCTGAGTATTTCTTTAACTTTCTGAACAACTACACTGCCTAGCTTTTAATGACCTTTACATGTACTAAAAGCTTTATGGCTGCCAGACCTGATAGCACAAGTATCTAAAGTTATTCGTCATTATGATTTCAATAATTCATCTGTTTGGGTACGCTGTCATTATTTGTCATTCTGTACAATGTGAGAAGAGGTTATTAATACAAGCAGACAAAAAAGGTTCATACATTTCTGCATGTGCCTATTTTCATATTGCTCAAGCCAGAGCATTTCCGGATGTGGTCTCACTATGAAGATCTAGATTTAAAATCTTGGCAGGTATGATTTAGATATATTAATACCATAAAAGCATTAATTATACTGACAAAAGCTGCCTTTCAAACTTACTTTTATTCAGGAAATACTATAACATGTACTACCATAAATTATTATTTTGCTAATATAAACTGAATTTAATTTAGAAGCACCTGCAGTTATTAATAACATTGCTTCTAGTTATGCCCCCAGTGCACAGTTGTTCTCCGTCAAGAGTACTACTCTGACTAACACAGTACTTCACCAAACTACTGCAAAGCATTCGGAGGAACTCACTTCAGGTCAGGATTTACTCAAACCATGAACGCAAGTTGTTTTGACTTCTCTTCTGAAACTGCATTCACGGAGCTAATTGATAACTTGTGTTATACATTATAAGAGGCATCTCTGGAGTGTCACAGTTGGATTTAACACTAGTAAAAACTATCATTCAAATTCGCATTTTGTGTTTCATTTGGTAAATAACCTGGCTCGAGTGCTTTAACCTTAACTTTTCAGGTAAACAAAATAAACTAAGAACAGTCTTGGCAAAAAGTTTAAAATAATTATAAGCAGTTTTCAAAACGGCTTTGCTTGAGGGATTGCTCTCAACAGCTCCAGTCCATCACCATCCTTAAACAAACAAAGTTTAATTTCCCCATGACTTTACAGCAGCTTGAGTTGAACTTAACAGTGCATTTCCTGTATGCAGCTAGCATTCTCTCTACAGCCTGGGAACATTTTACCATCTCTTGCATACACTGCTTTGAGTAGATTAAAGTTATAACATGTTCTACAACTTTGTTCTGAACTTTCAGCAGAGATATCCATACGTTGAGAAGGAATCAGGATAGCCTAGAAAATGCCATTCATCAAAGCCGAGTTTTAGCTTCTTGTATTTACCTAAAAGGAACCTGACCTTAAGTCAGATATAAAAAAAAAAAAAAGGCAAGCACCAGGAGGTAACTACTGTAACTACTGCTAAGAAATTCCTAACAATTTGATAGTTATTTGGTCCATGCTACTACTAAAAATGGCAATCAAAACATTTGTTCCATGGGTTCCCTTTGTCCATAACTCATGGAACAAGTCACATAGCCAAAACAGTGAGCTATTTACGAAGCTATGAACCAAAATGCAAGTCAACGTGAAGTGAAACATCTTTGGATCAAGCCTTAAAAGAACAATTGTGGGGAAAGTTTTCAAATTTGGCCTTAGACATACAGAACTTCCTCAGTTATTTACTCTACTGCAAGAAGCTGGTGACGATCTTTGTTTACCAACAAAACAGACGTGATTCCACATTAACCTCTGTGGTACTTTCAAAGATTATATACAAATGGCAGTCAAAAGCAGCAAGTAATACACTAAACGTTAGACGTGTATGCTCCTGCTAAGTACAGAAAGCAGGTTATCGTTCTAGTACAGAATTTTCCATAGTAACCTAATGCCCAACAGCCATCTGCTGTAAGGGGTTGAATGATACTGACAATACTGGAGGCTGCAAATTACCTAAATGGCTCTAAGTTACAGAGTTATATCCAAAAGCACAGTAAATGGGAGATGCCCTACATAATGTGTCAGTGAAATAAAAACCCCTTTCTCTGTTGTAGTCAGAGAACACTCTCCACTTCTTGTAAGCCTGTGTCATAGTTTCTAGATCTTCAGTGATAAAAACATACACTAAAGACCGTAAATTAAAGGAACAAGTCTCAACTTCCTCAAGGTGCGATGCTATCTTAAGTTTACCTTTTTAGCCTGATAATATTAATCTTCAGAGTTTAAAACACAGTAAGGGCAGGGAAAAAAACCCACACTTTTAAAAAGTTTTCTACTATTCTCTTGGGGTAACCCAAATAACAGGCTGGTATCTAACAAAAGTCACCTTCCTGTAATGATATTCAAACAGTCTCAGTTTCCTCTAGCACCCTTTGCTCCCAAATTCTTAGATGCCTTGCATGGTGTTGTTCAGAGATACAAGAAGGATGTTACTTCCCAGCACACAAGAGGACGAAGCACGGTCCTCTGGAGTCTGCACCTCTAGGCTTCCAGACCTTGCGTGCTTCGCTCCAAGACGCGAGACGAGGCCTTGCACCATTAGCCGGGAGAGAACAAAGCCTTCGACATGAGGTCTATCACAAGCTGAACAGAAGGATTACAATAGTGCACAGTCACAAGGGGCACAGATATCCTATATACTTAGTTTTCCCATCATGATTTGTTTTGCTATACAAGGATCCTCAGTGCAACAGAAAATACAAAAGTCCTTTGTGCAGAGGGCAAGTGTAGCTGAAACAGTGCCAAGACGACTGACATGCTTTTTGCTCCATCTGCCTGCTAGAGACCAGACGAGCAAGCAGCCAGCTGTCTCTGCTGTCAGCCTCTAATGTACAGGAGTTCCTGAAAGCCACACAAAAGTCTCAAAACCCCTACCCACACACAAAACAACAGCAAAGAAAACGTAATGCTGTTCTCCGGAAGAGACTGGAAAACAGAGGGATCAAGAGGAAGAGTGCAAGGAACCTCAAGCAATTAATATTTATTTATTTATTTAATTATTCTTAGGGAAGACGACGGGGAGCCTTACATCACGCTACAGCAGCAAGTAACGGTGACAGCAGTAACTCAGCGTTCGACAAGCAGTGGCAGTACTCTTACAATCAAGGAGATTCAGCATAACTCTAGCAAGACATTAAGAAAACAATACATGCAAGTCATTGCTTTTAAAAGGCAATTATCTCATGGGCTTTTGGAAAATGCTGCCACTATAAGCAAACTTGGAAACAAACAAATAAATTCGGGAGGGGGGGGTAAGGAGTGGGTCAAGATGCCCACAACAAAAACACTACTGTCACCTTTTCCTCTTGCAGTACAACAGCGCATTAAATAGCATAACATCTAAACAGACATAACTGTAAAGGAAATCTTACAAATCCATTTAGTCACACCTCTATCAAACCATGTTAGTCCACACTGTTTTCATCTGCATAAGTGAGAGATATTAAGTGAGAGATATACTTAGCCACTGGAGGGCTCTTAAATCTGAAGATGTACATATTGATGCTCTACTCCAAGTACTTTTCACTTATCTTTTCAGACTTGAGAAGCACAAACTGTGAGCCTTCAAGCAATGCTACTATTACACTTTAATCTCAAACTTGTATACACACTTTGCATTAAAATTAATATTATCTCTTACTTCTCCCAAAACTTCACATTGTTATATGTCATGGTATCATGATTTGTAGGTTTTTTGGGGTTTTTTTGTTTTGTTTTGTTTTTTTAAGAAGACAGGAGTAGACGAGTGATCCAGAGTGTTGAATATTCATGAAGCTGGAATTATGTCTCAAGACTTGGGGCGAGGGGGAAAGCTGTACTTTTTCCAAACTTACATTCAGTTCTTGGCAGAAAAAAAATTTTAAAAGGAACAAGAAGATATAAACCAGTCTGTTTTCACCATCCCCTCAGGTTCCTTATTTTTCAGCTGTAGTGGTTTCAGATTCTTACTTTGCCACCTGATTACTGGAAAACAGATTTCTTCTTGGCAGTATGTGCCACAACTGCATTTTCCAACACATAATGCAGCACAAGCTTGCCCACTCTACTAGTGATTTGAACTGACTCTCCAATATTTAATATAGACAGATAGTTTGGGAAAGCCTCACAAGAATCTCTGTTTTCAATTGCATGCTCTAAACAGACATTGAGACAGGGGAAAGAAGACTTAAGACATCATTG
>WHYT01015801.1:53588-70866 GCA_009806455.1 Tetrax tetrax
AGAAAACAGTGAAAGAGCATAGCAAGAATGCAAGAACTGGGAGGAAAAAAAAAAAAAGAAAAAAAAAAAAAGACAAAAAAAGACAAAAAAGACCAAAGAAACCGTTTAGTTAACTCAAGAAAACTTTTGGGATGAAATGCATGCAGCCTGGTCTCAACTTGAATTTAGTTCTTCTAGTGTAGATCATACATTTCCCCCCGCCCCCATACCCAATCAACATTGCAATGCTGGAGTTATACCAACAGAGACTGCTCGCCCTGAAACAGTTCAACTACTATTACACACTACTGCAACAAGAACAATCACATCCCCCAAAAGAAGGAATAAGTTTAACCAATTTACAAACACCAAAACATTTTCCTATCATGCTTGTCCCTACATCATAGAACAAATACGTTAAAATCCCTACAACATCCATAACTTGAAGAGATTTTTAGTTTACACTGTTGAAAGTGCAGAAGAGAAGGTAAAAGAACACTCTCCCAAAACTGAGAGGGAAAGAAAAGAAAAGAAAAAAAAAAAATCAAGTAGGATACACTTCCTTTGGAGATTCCAACTTAAATAAGACGTATTCTTGGAAAGCCTATGGCACATATTGTGTGCACTGGACTAGACCTTAAGTAAGTCTGTTCTTTTCAAGAGTTTATCAAGCTAGGAAAGAACCAGATTTCCTGAATCAAAGTAACTATAACTCTGTTGCTTGTGGCAAAGTAATCTGTAGGTGTGCAACCAACAACTGAGATTGTAACTCTTCACCAACTTCTGCAAAGAGCTACGTTCTCCTCGTTCTATGCTGAACAGAATTGCACCACACATGGATGTTCCTCACCAGGTAACTTCCTCCCCAAAAAACTCTGTCCCGTTTCATTTAAGATTATGAAATATTACATGTTCATACCCAGCAGAGCAGGTATCGGTTGATCCATGGGTAGTACTCTCTTACAGTACTACTGTCACCAAGTGGAGTCGCCCAGACAACTCCCGCACAACACAGAAAGCAGACAGGCTCCTGGGGCTGGCAGCATTTCAAAGCTGGTCCCGGCCAACACCAGTGCCACTTGCCAGCTGTGCAGCAAGGGTCAGGTTGGGCTGTGCTTCCAGAAGGCCAGGCACCTTAGGTATGCTGAAGAAGGCAGTACATAACCAAAGAGCACACACTCAGCAGAAAACCAGCTCTGAGGAAAAGCAAACGTGTTGGAGCTGCTGCACTTCAAGTTACGTCCATTTTATACTGGCTACCAACAGCACTACCAAGAGCCTACAGAAGAGTGCATTCAGGCAAGGAATGGGAAAACGATGATTATTTCACATTGTCATCATCACTTTGCAAAATAGCTGGCAACTACAGAGTTAAAAGAACATTGGCTATCAGCATAGTTCCTTTCTCCTTACTGACCCATTTAAAGCACAGCAACTGCTTTTCCTCCCTTCTGGAAGATCCACTCTCTAACTGATGGGGACGTGGGCAGGGGTGTAGGGGTGGTGCATGGGGGTACTGTTTGCTTTAAAATCAAAAGTACTAGAACTGTACAGTGCCATAAAAAGTGAAAAAGCAGCCTTTCTTGGCAGTGACAGAGGTTTAAGGTGCATTAGCACGTGAGCAAGGATCAAACAGTCACCTTCATCATTTATTCCACTCAAACAGCAGCAAAGAACTTCAGTAGTAGCAATGCATGTTTTCCCCTTCCACCCCAGTCAACAGCATGCCATGGTTAAAGTTGGCTTCAAAAGAATAACTTCTCAGACATCTTAGGGCAGGGGGAGGAATCTTGTAACAGAAGGATGTTAACAGTACGCTCACTTCTTGATGAGTTTTTAGCATGCAACAATGGTAGAAATACATTGTATAGTGGGAATATCTATTTTTCTTCCCAATACAACAATCTGCTTGAAAGAAATCTGGGATACCAAGAGCATCTCCAGCTTACTGTGGGCAGTCTGCTGCACATGTGACTGAGAAAGCGAATCTGGCAGCATCCAGCCCCTAGAGAAAGTATGCATTAATCAAAAGCCAGAGGTCTGATATTTGAAAAGATAAGTAATGCAAATAGTCTACAGTTCTACCCGAGTAGAATTTTTACTTGCTGTTTTCCTGATATAACCCCAAGAATCCAGACATTCTACAGCCCTTTACGCACCACACACAACTCAATAGTGGAAGTGGTGTAAGAATCAGCTAGTAATTCTCTTCCCAATTTGCCTGTTGGGCCAAATAGCGACCTCATAACATCTCCTAGATTTCCCCAGTACTACCTGTGGAAAGCCCTCACAGATACCAATGCTACTCACCAACTCTTTCACAGCAATGTACTTTCGCCATGGGAGGGGGATGCAGGCATACTCATTTTAAGCAAAGACAGAGTATAAGACATATGGTCAAGTTACCATCTAAAAGAATATTTAGGAAAAAGGTTGCATATATTCTCCAAACTTAGAGATGCATTGCATGCATGTTATCTTAACTAAGTAAAGAAAAACTTACTCAACTTTTTTTCTAACTTTTCTTAAGCAACTAGTATTTGGAAAAATTCCTCAGAACACAAATACTGTAAATTTCGTAATTCATTCACAAATCTAAATAACTGTGTTCCCTCTATCCCTAGTTAAGAAACAGATACCAGCATGACGATCTAGTCTGATATACTGAGTAGCACAGATCATAGAAGTTTCGCTCACCAACTTGAGAAGTCCACAGCTTCTGGTTAATCTGGAACCTACTATTTAGACGGGCTTTTTAAGCCCATTTGAGATATTCACTTAGGGACATAACAAGCCAGCTTTTGGTAAATTCCCCAATTCTAACTGTCTTTTAAGATCTGGCACATCAAAGCAGAAGCTATGCTAAAAGCAACTACTGAGAAGCAATATAGGCCTACCTTTGCCTGCTAGAACTACCCAACTTCAGTTTCCACACCTTCCTTTGAGCTACGAAACTTACACCACTTCCTACCCTTCTTTCAGGTAAACTCAAACTACGTTTCTTTATTCTCAGCACTAATAGTTTTACTGCAACTTTAACATTGCATTTCTTGGTAGCGTGGTTTTGGGTTTTTTTTTGTTGTTGTTGTTCGGTTGGTTGGTTTTGGTTTTCTTATGAACACAGATACACTCTCTCCTGTATATCATGCTACGATGGCAACCATTCTGAAGAGCTGGCACAAGAAGTAGACATGATATTCTAGCTCCGGTCTTCACCAGTGACATACACAACTGCAGCATCACTTCTGTGGGACTTTCCTGCAAACAAGGAGCCATTTGGGAGAGTCCTGGAAGTTCACAGTAAGTTAGCCATCACGAACCTCAACATCTTCCAGCATCACTCTAAAGTATACACACATTAACAGCAGTGAGCAACAACTGTCTGAAGAACTTCCCAGCGATTTATGAAATTACGTGCTAGCTGAAGCTAGCCATTCATGACTGAGATCTCCAAAAGGTCAGTATGAAAAGTTAGAGAGGATTCCTTCTGAGTAGATAATCTAACTTATTTACTGTTACATATTGGACAAATTATTTTCAGGCCACAGGTTTCTTCAATATTACGTTTCATAAGTCTAGCTATCAAACATGTGGATTTGAATTCTTCGAAAGGATATTTGGAACAGCTAAAAATATGTTTTAGAAAAAAAAAGGTATTTTCTAAAGACTTAAAATTTACACTAACATAAAAGGATCAAAAGAAAGCATCGCATAGACCATTTTTACTCAAACATCATATTTTCAGACTATTGAAGGAATATGGTGACTTTTAATAGATCATCTTGTGCAGATTTCTGTAGAAATAAAAATCTCTTTGATTAATAAACTGCTTAGTCCATTAAACTAGTTCTTTTCAGTGGCAATTTGTAGAAATTAATATAAAACTTCTAATACAGTTGCGCAGATAAACTTAGCTCCTCTGTAGTTTTAAATCACCTGACAATTCTCAAGTAAAAGCCATGACACAAGAAACAGATACAAACTGCTATTTCAAAGGAGACAGATACTACTCTGATACAGTTATGGGAAGGAAGAGAAGGAAGCACAAATATACTTGTCAGGCTGCATAAATTTGTATCTGCTGAACAAGACACTGAAACAAAACCAGCATGAAGTTTGAGAGATGGGAGTTACAGTTCCCTCTTAGTCTCCCCCTGAGAAAACCACACCTAAAGGGATGGTTCAAACAGTCCCATCACTTCACCTCAGAATTTGAGATTTTACAAGAGACAGTTAGAAGCTGAATTCCTACAGGAGATAACCTGTGTGTTTCACCAGTCCACTAATTTATTGCAATGGTGCAAACCTACTCCTGCTCTAACGTAAGTCTCTTCATCTCCATAAAGTCCAAAAGACTGCAAAAAAACTGGTCTACAGTATGAACATTAAGAGATGGAGCAATTTCAGCTAGAGCTTCACACAATGTGAGAGACTTAAGTCATCCATTTGTGTAAGCACCGTTCTCCAGGTTCTTGTCTGTGTCTCCCCCCTCCCCAATCACTTCACTAATTAAGCACAGAATGTGTCCTGTGGTTAGCGAGCGCTCTCAATATTGAGGATATAGCAAAATCCAAGTTGTCTGCATATCCAGTGAGAGATGCTCTCTGGCTATGAAGAGCCTTTAAAAAGAAGGTATTAATATAACAGGAAGAAAGAACAAGGGAGTAAAAAAAAAAGACACTTTTGTGTCTAAGTTGCTCAGTTACACATTGACTCTTCCTTCTAACCAGCAATTACTCTAACCACGTTGAACTCAAGGCCATTGCACTGAAAAATTCACTGCTATTAAAAAAATATATATAATCTCAGTTCTTCATAGTGGCATCTTGCACCTCAAAGTGGCTTTTCCCATTACCAGACCTCCTCGCTCCAACGTATCACACATCAGTTTCACTTGTGATCATCAATTTAGTACAAAAGCTCTATTTAAGCAATCAACAGAAATTAACATTTTAAGTTAAAATCTAGTTGTGACCAACTCTGATAGCACATGCAACTGAATAAGAGAAATAGAACAATTTCATTGCTGTTTCCTAACAAAATTTCAAGATCACATACTGATTGCGAGCAGCTCATTCATTTCCCGTTATGAGATAGCAGAAACCTCACTTGAGTCAGACGGGTCCAGCGACAGCTCAACGCGAAGATGTTCTGAAGGGAGGTGCACGGGGCAGGCAGGATGCCTGCTTCTCAGCTGAACTGAGATACCAGTCTATGCATACCAGAGAACTGAGAGATACTTAAGATCAGGCTGTTACAGAAAGAATTGAGACAGGTACTACTTTCAAAATGTAGCTTTTAGCACTCAGGAATTTCAACCACGATTATAATTTTCGAAAGAAAGTAACACAGGAGAGGACTCAAGGAGAGTTTTAATAGCAAAAAGAACATCAAGCAGTTTTTCAACTGTTAGAGATAAAAACAGCATTAGGGTGAGATGCAGCTTGTAGGTAACAAAACCTAGATCTAGGAATTTATACATCAACTAGCTACCTGAGTTCCTATTATGATGAATGGTATCTAAAGAACTGTTCTGCTCATGCTAAAGCAGATACCTCTGTTCAGTCAGCTGACCAGCTCTCCAGGTCCACTGCTAGATCTCTGCAGACTATAATGGGAGCACAGGCAATGAGCTCACACCCTGGCATCTAAATTTAGGTGCTCTTGTCTGTGAGCCAGCCCTACGGTTTACACAGCCAGAGCACCTAGGCACGCTGATAGGCCAAACATACACAGGCTGTAAGCAACTGCTGGGAGAACGGTCAAAAAAACCCCTTTTCTGAACATGAACTTATGAGAAAGTGAGAGTCAGTATAATAAGAAAGCCTGCTAATAGAATACAAGTCGAACTCCTCAGCTATGTTCCATAAAAGTTTCAGTATGCGTGAAAAGGAAATGGTTTCTAGATAGAGATAAGGAGGGAAAGATTCTGCCCTACAAATGTTGTCTTCAAAATAGCAACACATCTGAATGATTTCCAGCACACAGCTGGTCAGGAAAAATATCCCTCATGAACTGTGTGAGCAGGGAAGGGCTGACAAGGATTTATCTTTTGAATATGTAAGCGTTATAGCTGTGCCACATTTTTCACTAGTTGCTATATATGTACATAGCACTGGACTTAGAAAGTAGAAAACTAAATAAATTAAGGTTGAGTGAAAGAAAATATATTCTTAAAAAAAACCCAAAACAAAACAACAAAAACCAAACAACCTTACACCACAAAAGGCAGGAGAATTTGAGTTAGGGCATGCTCAGACACTGTAACATGACAACAGAATATCACCTCCCTGAATTGCTGTAAATTGACCACTTGTTCTAAACCTGTTCCAATTGTGAGACAGAATAAACACAGAGGATAATCTTTGCATCCTATGCTTTCCATAGATCTACTTGTTGACAGAGCCAAGGACCACATGAATTGCTTGCCCACAGAATAACGCTGGGACCACATGTTCAACAATTATGCAGGCTAACATCCTTCTCTCTCTCAGCCCCTCAATATCACACCGTTGCAGAAAAGGACAGAAGAGCAAAAGCCTAGGCTATGTTCTTGATCCTTGAGATGACAACAGTTGGCCTATTCAGGTGCTCTCTGTACCCAGCTTTTTTGGTGACCAGGATTCTCCAGGGTAGAGGATGACCAACATCTCTCTAATTCATTAGTTCTTTCGCTTTTCGGTTGCCTGACAGCTTAACCAGGAATGATTTTCAGTCAAGTACCAGGATGTAAAAGTATAGTTTCAAGTAACAGTTACAGGGATATTTGAATGAAAAATTGCTGTAAATAAAATGACATTGATTATGCATTGTTCTGTCTTCTTGAAGTCTCACAAAAGCTGTCATTTCCACACTTTCAGTAAGACTCCATGACCATCATGACCACCAGAGCTAATGCTTTCCCTAAACCTTCGCTTATTGGAATTTTATTTCCTTCATCTAATACTCTGTCAAGTCATTCCCAGCAGTAACCTTTCTGTTGTTTCGCCTGAGCACAGAAACTTGTAAGTATTTTGATTGCTCTGTATTCCCTCTTACCTACTCTGACAGGATTGGCTCCAAGAAAAAAAAAACAAAAAACAAAAAACCAAAACAATCAACAAAAAAAAACCCAGAAAACAATTCCACAATACTAGCAGCACAGAGCTCTAGTAAGTCTTCAGTAGTTGCTACTTAAATAGGATCAGTTTTAAATGAACTAGTGAGGTAAGTTCTAGTTTTCCTTTTGGAACTAAGTATTCTGCAACATAACCAAATGATAATATTTAGCTAAAGCTCAAAGTAGAACAAAAACCTTGGGGCTGTCACTAGCCAGACAAGCCAGAGGGCTCAACTCCACTGTCTCCAGACAGAGGGAAACCTGGGGCCAAACCCACTTCTTTCACATCTTAAAATGAGACACACATTTTTACGAGCTCAAATCTATAGCAGGGCATAGCGGCTTACTCAAATGTAGATTTCGGTACAGTCTGAAGGAATGCTTTACACCAGTGGGCTCCAGGCCTCAGAAGGCAGGCTTTCCAGATTAGCAAGAAGATTCTGCAGTGTGGCAGCAAGTTCCAGGGGCAGATGAGCTGAAGGACCCCCACATGGCAGGCTTCTGGTCAGCTATTCCATCAGGAACTATGGCTTTAAATGCGCTTCTGCCTGTTCCTTTACAGTCTAAACCATTCTAAATTAGACAGCCTTTAAGCACATTAGAGTTCATTTATTCCCCCAGGCACTTCCATTTAAGACAGTAAGAGAAACGTAAGATTGGACACGTTAAGTTTACATTCCTGAATTGTCAGCTGTTGGTATTACTGAAGTATATAGCTGCCTCTTTAAAATAAACTGCATTTGTGATCAACTGTGAAATTAGATCAGTAGCACATAGCTAAATTGTTTTGCTGTTTCTGTGATGGAGTTTTTGCATTGCTTAAGTTCTACAAACAAGAGCACTGTTACCTCCTTAGTAGTCATATTACTTAAAAGACATGCTGCTTAATTGCTGCTCCCTGTTCTGCCACTAATTTATTCCCTTGCTTCATCTCTCTATTGCATGTCTTCCCACCTGAAGCTGGCAGAGGGAGAACAGTTATTTTGACCTTCTTGGAAGACCCTAAGAGCAACTAGGTGCGAAACAGCAGGTTTGTTTCCTTCGACATTTCTCCTCCAGTTCGGCCTTTTCACTTCACAGCTGGTAGAGCTGCTTCTCCAAATCCCACCTTCACACCACTAGAAGTTAAAACAAAACCCAAGAGAACACAGGAGATTTGGCAGGCAATAGACTAGCCATAGGAGCATTAGTTACTAGAAAACCTCCCTTAACATCACAAGACTGAAACAGTCTTGAAAAGGAGAACATAAAGAAAAGAGAAACTCTTACACAGTGTGTAGTTTCATAGCCTGACAGAAGAGGAGGGAAGCAGAAATAAGAGAAGAGAAGCTGCCATTATATAACAGTATAAGTGGCATTTTAAGAAAGGAAGGTTTGATTTACCAATTAAAAAAACTGGATATTGCAGAAGTGAACATTTGACTGTTGCCTTTTAGTTCTGAGTAATACAAGCAAAGGATTTTCTGGTATTATTTACAAGTACCCAAGATTAGTAGATGAGAGCTCATAAACAGCTCTGAAAAACATGTATCAGTTTCACTTAACTGTGGCGGAATTGTTTAGAGTTTTGCTATACTGTGAAACAGTAAACATTGTGGCACATTTTTGCAAGCAGATATTCTAGAGATAACTTTCTAGTTTACAGCCTGTAAGAGTGAGGGAGTTTTAAGATGCAAGTTCTTGCTGTCATTAACATTATACAATTAAACCAAGGACACACCAGAGACACAACAGTCAGAAACGTAGGCTTCTGGACGCAGGTTGGTGACACACAGGTATGTGAGTGCAGCATCCAAAGTAGAGTATTGCAGGTTGCAATGGGAATGGGAAGGGTAAACAATCGGGGGGAACCCACACAAAAAAAGCCCACCATGTTGCTCAGCCTGCCTGAGATTCTGAGCAAAATTATCTTGATAGTGTTCACAAAAGCACTTATTCCTTAAAGCACCAAGAGATGATGATGGCGGCAGTAGGTTCCCCAGAATCACTCTCCTAGAGCAGTTATTGGTAGCACTAAGCAGACTGGAGGCTGAAAACGTCTCTCTGCAGCACACCCAAAACTTGAAAGGACGCAGCTAACAAGGAATGAAAGCCATTACTGAAACCCTGTCAGAGTGCTTCCTAACCCCAAATACCTTGTCTGCCCTTCTGCCAGTGGCTACTGCCTCCCTAGCACAGTCAGCTAACGCGGGCACAGGTCCAGGGCTTCACTACTTCATTTTAAAATGACTCTGCTGAGCTGGAGCCTGTTAGTTCTACCTCGTGTGCTGGGCTGTGGGCTGTGACCTGTGAGGCTGAGGACTCCTTAACTTGCTTCTGTGATGGAAGCAGGAGCCTGGTGTTTGTGTCCAGCACAGGAGCGGGGCAGCTGCCCCTCTTCAGCCACCCCAGCTCATCCCAGTTGGGCAAAAGAAGCGGAGCCCTGCCCTCCCCAGATCACTCGCTCTGCTCTCTTCCAAGGCAGACTGAAATAACTCAGTTCTCCTTTAAAAAAAAACAACACCAAAAAGCATCCAGCTCATCAGCAAGTCTTTGTGTGAAAGTGTTTTAAATCTGAAAATTGGGTGCTGAGTGAAGCATATTTATTTTCAAGTGTAATGAACAAGTTTTTAAGCACTTATCCACTAAGCTATGAAAAGAGAAAGTAAACAGTGAAACGTGTCGAAGAAGCTGAAGGGAACTGCAGATTTAACACGGAGAACATCAAGTTTCAAAGTCTAGTTTAAAAATAAAGAAGTACACTTATGCTTTCAGAATGACTCTTAATAGGTTTAGTAAAAAAAAAAAAAGTTATCTCCTTGTTGCTTAATGTTGCTTTTAATCTCTGAAGTTAATGAGGGCGAGTTATTTCCTAGTTTGGAAGCGCTTAAAAACAGTAAAACCCCCTCCTTACTTAAAAATAAACTTTGTAAAGTTTGATTAAACAGAAAAATCTCAAACAAGTGTACACGTCAGGTGGAAAATACTAGCCGAAGTGTCAGATTAGGAAGTGCTCAGCCTGCGAGGTGCGGGGTTCAGGGACGTGTTAAGCTGTTTTGGGCAAAGCCTCAGAAGGCGCAGGGTAAATCTACACAAGCTGAAAACCCACAAGTCTGAGAGAAATTTCCCACAAGCCTTGTGTGAAAGACTGCCTCCTTACACTCAAGTCTTTGAATAGTGCTTTTCTTCTGAAACAAAGTGTATGAGGTACAGCGAACAAACTGTAAAGGTAACTAGGCCTTTTGTCATCTAGTTCCTCCACCCACTTGTACTTTCCTGCACAATAGCTCGTTTACAGATTCAGACCACTCCAGCCCCACACAGAAACAATCCTGTATTGTGAAGTGAATCCACCACAGGAGTAAAATCTAAAAATACCGCAGAAAGTCTATAACAATCATTTAGTAGAATTCTACGGTTCTTCCCTTAGAGACAAAGGCTTTCCCAATTTGAACGCGTAATAACAGACTTAGTCACTCCTTACTTGCATATGACTAATAGGCTGCAAAAGCAAAAAATACATATGTACCGTACAGTATATGAAGCTGTTCATCTCTTAAAATAAAAAGATGATTTCCACCAAAGCAAAAGTAGTTGTAGTATAAACATCCATGTTGTTTCCCCTCCCTGTTCGCCCTGTCCTCTCTGGGGAGAACAAAGCACTATGTAACACAGACCCACTTCTGCACGCGCTACCCAATCCAAGCTATACGTGTGTGTTTACATCAGTGGATAGGTGCAGCAGCTACAAAATAGTGATGGTTAGAACAAATAGCAGATCACATGGATCAACCAGCAACCTGCCTAGTCAGCCGTACATTAACACAAGTAAATCACGGGAGACCAGTCAGGTTGTTGGGAAAGTCTGGAAGAAAAGATGGATAGCCTACCTACACTCGACTTGCACTTTCACCTCACAGAGAATAGTTACTCCATCCCCCACAAGCCACTATAATAGAATAAAGATAAACGCAGGGATTATGCCAAGTTGACCCCAGGCTTTGTTCTTTCCCTCCAAGCACATTCAGTGAAAAGGTCTAAACACACATCTGATTTGACAAGCATTCAGATTCACAAAGAACGTGGTGAAAGTGAAATCATACTTGGGGCATTCATGGGTCCCTATGTCAAAGGTCATTCAGCAGCATTTCAGCTGCAGCTTGCTAGGATTTAAAATGAACTAGTTTAAACTCTCATCACCATGCACACTAACATATAGTTTGTGCCAGCCAAGACTATTTCATAGCATGTTTAGCTCAGAGACAATATAATTTCTGGACAAACATTTAAACCTCACAACCGGCACCATTTCATCTAGAAAAGACTGATAATTTTCCTTTTTAGTCAGATTCTTGATATCAACTCACATAATTTATCTGCAAAATATTTAATTATTACTAGAAAGAAGGTCTGAACAAAGCATTTATATGCCTTTCTCCTTTAAAAAAAAAAAAACCTACAGTTTTTTCTACCTAGCTAGAGGTTGATCAGTTGATTCAAGCAGAAAAAAAAAAGTTACATTTAAATCACTTAGCTAAACCAGAGAGCTGAAAAAGCTTTATTAAGTAACTCTTCATTGATTTTTCTCAGCTTATCAAATATTATTTGAGTCTTCCAACCTACATTAAGGACGCTTAAAGAAGGTGTATTATAAACTGACTTGAAACAGTAGCAGGCCTGACAGCTTCAGGGCTACGAAAAGTGAGAGCGCAGCAACTGAAAACCTGATGAGAAATAACAACAGCACGGGAAAACAAATGTATTCTTCCAAAGCCTTTGTGCAGCTCACTCTCAGCTACAGGCAGTGCAGTGGTAAGCCCAGCTGTCGATTCAGCAAGCTGCAAGACTGTCACTCCAAAACAGGTCACAGTTCAGCAAACAAGTTGTTATTTGTTTTTACTGCAGATGAAGAGATCTGCTCACTAAAAAGCAGCATTTCTGAGGCAATGTTTTCCTGGGAACAACTATATGCCTTTATGTATTACATATAATACAGCACGTAGCATCAGTAGACTTCCTTACCAGAGAAAGCCTCAAACCCCACGTTATTACAGGAGGTGGTTTCACGTAGGGATGCTGATTTGTCACAGCTGGTAAGCAGACACATTTCTGCTACTTTGTTAGCAACCCAGATTTCCTCAAAGTTGAATGGTAGGACATCAACATCTCCTACTACTACCCATAGCTCCTGTGCAGGGGCATTTTGAGTGCACCTGCCAAAAAGCAGCCTCTATTCCACGAGGTTTCCAAAGGCATACAATTTGGTAATGACAGATACAGGACCCACAACTGAACTGCTGCTCAAGGAAGCAGCAAGACCCCATTTTTAGCGGGCCATGCACCATTAGCTGACAGGAATTAGTCGCATTACATGCTCTCATCTCATACACTCAAGCATCAATTTAAATAACCTTTGGGCAGAAGACAGCCTTTATCCTTTTGACAAATGGAAAAAGGAAAATCCTGTCAAGGAAGCACAAAATGTGCCTGTTCTTTTTGGCTAAGGAAACGGGCCCTCTCAGACCTCCAGATGCCCAATATGACTTCTTCATCCGCACCCTTCCCCCATGAATAACTAAGAATCCAATTTAAACAGAAGATTGACATAATCTCAAAGACTGAGTATTTTGTTCCAGAGCCCTCATGCCTAAATGGAAACCCACGTGTAACAGGCTTTCTATGACTGTCCTGCTTGCAGAAATGGAGAAAAACATCAAAAATAAGGACACACTTCTAAACGGTTTGGGACAGGAGAGATGACTAAAAAAATCCTTGTTCTTCCCCACGTGATGCTATGAGGATGACAATACAGACATCACAAGGCAAGGCAGACCTCACTTCTCTCCAGATCCCTTCTGTCCCCCAGTGGGAACAAAGCACATTGCTTTCCTAACGCTGGCAGGTCGTGTCCGGGATAGTACGGAAATCCCCCCTATTCTACCATGCTGTGTAAGCAAACAGATTTGCCGTGTTGGTAGAGTTACTTACTAGTTTTAGAATATTCTGAGTTTTGTAGATGGCTGTAGTGGCTACCAGATAGTTTACAAATCCATGTGGTATTTATTAGATATCCTCAAAGCAGTAATATCAACATGCTTTTAGTTGTGGTACCCCCCCCCCCCCCTTAAAATCATCTTGCTTGGAATAGAAAGGGGAGAAGAAAGGAAAGGAAAATACACTGTAGCTCTGCATATCTTAAAATCTTGAAGTTCTTGGGCAGGTAGATGAGATAGCACGAGAGAGTTCACCAACTCATCCAGGACTGAGAGCAACATTGTACTGATGCCTTTAACTTCTCATAAGAAGTACTCAATTCTAGGATAAGGAGAAACCATGAGACTTTTTAACATTTATCTCTGAAGCACATCTAAGAGACGCTTATTTCTATTCACAGAAAATAAATCCCACAAAACTGGAGTCACCAGGATTCACACAGGGCCTAGAACACATAGAAAAGATGGCAACAAACTATCTCAGCCAGATAACAAAAACACATACACCAATTCTTACACTGCAGAAAAACACTTCTGTTGTACCTATGGAAAACAGTACACAAGTAAAACTGAGGTAGCTACATGGTTCTGGGCTGAACTAGGAAGCAACAGCAAATCACTGTAAAACCTATGAGCTTTCACACGTTAACAGCACTGCGTTTGCCAAAGCTTAAGGCAAGGTTTGGCCATCAGGATTCATGAAAGCAAAATTTGGGGGAGCATACAAGAGGGCATCTTCCGTGCCTGTATCCTCCGGGCATTTTATTGTGTATCAAACATTGCACCTTCATTTGTACAAGGCCTTCTGCAACGTCACAGTTTATACATTAGAAAGACATTAGGATCTTGCCACCTGCTCCTCACTACTATCAGCAAAGAAAAGAATTTGTCCACAGGAATTTTTTAAACACGTGATACTTTGAGTTAAA
This sequence comes from Tetrax tetrax, assembly GCA_009806455.1. Lineage (NCBI taxonomy): Eukaryota > Metazoa > Chordata > Aves > Otidiformes > Otididae > Tetrax > Tetrax tetrax. The sequence goes on from WHYT01015801.1 coordinate 67,568, forward strand.
TCTAGTGATAAATATTCTGAATTGGCTTTTAAACCTGAAAACATGGATTTCCAGGTTTGAGATTTCTCCCCCGTGCCACCTCAGGTACTCCATAGCGCTGTGGCTGATGGCCGTAATTATTGCGTCCTAAACTCAGGATTCCTACTCTGCTACACTAGTACTTGCCAACAAGAAAACTATCTTAAGTATCAACCAAAAAGCTCTGAAAATTGACAGATAATCCTGTATATTAGTAGTAGGGCTGTATTTTACTGCTGTATTTTTAAATACAGAACCTCAACCACACTAGTTATCTAAATATTTATTTTCAAACTAACCAGTGTAAGACCCAGTTAAAGTTTTCAAAAATTCCTAGTTACAGTTAATTTGTCCAAAAGGGACATTTGGAAATGGTCTACAGCTTGGTCAGACAGACTGACATACTGTATACTTGACACTGATTAAGAGCAATCATACAACCTGAGGAAGCAGGAACAGTAAGCTCCCTCCCACCCATGGTATACCCCATCACAAGCCTTCTTTTATGAGTGTATGGAATAATTTAGCACAGATCCCTTCATATCTGCATGCTTTCCTCACACACGGTATTTGAACCAGCTACTCCACTGCTGTAGCCTAAATACCACAGAAAACAGCAAGTAAAACTATCTGCCAAAAGAATAATTTTTCTCTATTACCTAAATACCTTTAAGATAATGAAAACCATATTTCCTACGTTTCCTTCTGGATAAGTGAAGCTGAGCTTTCTCCTGTTTTACCATTCTGCCTTTGGTATTCTGCAACTTCCCAAATCCATCCTGAAAGCCAGCCGTGGCACAGCACTGTAGTCGTGTCAGACCAGGTCAGTCCAAGGCAAGCAATACATTTCTCAGTATAATGTGCAATCACAAAAAAAAACCAAAAAACAAACTAAAACCAATAAAAAAACAACCCAAACACAAGAACGACAAGAATAGTTCCAGATTTTTCATTCATATTCATAAATGCAACTTCCCTAAGCCACATTAATGTGCAACACACTGCTTTCAGTAGTGCCAATTAAGTCACAGATGTTGAAAGATTTGTAAAATATGTAGCTACCTCCTTCCCCCATAAAAGAGTTCATTTTCTTAATTTTACTCAAATGTCTCTGTGTTACCTACCAGTGATTACCTCCCTTTTCCACCTGCAACTGCAGAAACTAGTGACTTCCTCCTGTAAACCACAGCAATCACATGGGGCAAGGTAAGAGGAGAGGCGAAAAACCCCACAGATCCTCTCCTAACAAACTAGCCTGGAACATACTTTAGTTGTCACCATCTACAGACTACCCACTGTTTGACATAGTTAACTAAGCTTTTGTTTTATCACCAGCTTCCTTCATAAGCAGCTACAGCCTTCAGCACCATAAAAAGCTCACATGATCACAGAAACAACTCTGAACTGCAAAATAAAAATGCATGTAAAGTGAATTAATATTGCTGTCAAGGGAGCAGCATTTATGGAGCTCTGTGGTAGAACTGGTCTCAAAAATCACCCTCAGTTGTTTCCTTTCTTTGGGGGGGGGGGGGGGGGGGGGGGGGAGCAGACTTTACTGGTAGAGAGGAAGGGAGAGAGAAGTACACGATGTACACATTTTGAGAAAGGGTTTTCCCTTAAGGAAAATCAATTCAAGAGACAGGAGAAGAGTTGGTGTGTGAAATGCAGCTAAGAGGAGATCTTCAAGGGATGCTGTCCATATAACAGATGGAATATACATCCAGAATAGCCACAATGAGATCTGGCAGCAGCTAACAAAATGAGAAAAATAACACAAAGGCTACTCAAACAATATTCCCATTTTATTTATTACAAGTTGTAATTTGTACATTTTGCTGCTAATGCATAGATTTCCAGAGTCCACTTAGCTTGTATCCACAGTGACATACTGAACAGACTCCAGTAAGAGAAAGAGACTAAAACAAGTATCAGTCAAGAGGTTTCTTTAACATCAAGCATTTTAGAACAAGTTTTGCATGCTTTAACAATTCTTCCATATTCTATACACTGAATTGCCTTGATGCTGACTTGCCAGTTAGTTTAGAAGCGCATGTTTATCAGCTGTCTTCATTTCCCGAGCAGACGCAATCCAGGAAGATCCTCCATTTCACAGAAATTGAAGTAGTGCACTTTTTTTTGGGGGGAGAGCACCTTTTAGAGCTTGCATGTCATAAAACAAACAATCTTCTTGAAAGCTGTAACTGGAAATTAGGAGGGCAAGAGCAACCACTACTGCTTACAGACACAGTAAGCTGTAGACAATTAAGAGGTTTTTTTTAAAACATCAGATTCCTACAGTAGGTAAGTATAGTTGTCAAAATCCTTGACAGGAATCCTAGTTATTTTTCCTGCTACTGTGCTTCCACACACAGACTTGTGCTTCTGCTTGATCCAACTCATTACAGCTTTATATTTTACGTCCTCCTCCAACATCTGGATTCTCTCTCAGTCAGCCATGTTTCTGGCCCAGTTTCCTTCCAATCTGTATTAGCACATCTTCCAAAAGACTGAAACTCGACACACTTCTGCAGGGCAGATTATGTAATCCTATAAGTAATTTAAATACTAGAAAAAAAAATAAAAGAAAAACACCTGCATGGTGAAAATGAAACCGAACCATCATGCTTTTACTCCCTTCCTTCCCCTCTACATATATAGCAATCAGGAACAGCAAGAAGTACATCATCATTTAGCTCATCAGTATTTCCCTGCTAGAAGGATTGTCAGCACTTCTCTGTAAAGCACCTAGGAATACTTTTGACAGTTGAAAAAAATTAAGTTTATTTTACACCCATTAACACGATGGTAAACCGAAGGCTACTCTCTCCATCTCCCCAATACAGATATCGTCCATGGCAGCCTTGTCATTTTTTGCTTTATAATGGAGTCATTTTATTGTATGCAAGAAGCCTCAGGCATTCTGTGCAGCCCATTACTCTTTGCTGCCCACATTCGGATGGCTAATCTGCTATCAGCCAGAAGCTTGACAGACAAAAGGAAAAGGCAGGGAAACAGCCCACATGGTTGCCTGTGTGCACACACACTTCAGCTACACGGTGTTCTGTCAGTAGACCCAAGAACCAACAAAACACACATTTGATTGCAGTCCTACTTAATGCTTCTGTGGTCCAAGGAAGACACATGAGTTCTTTAAAGGTAGATAGGCTGGGGAGACATTAAAAAAAAAAAAAAAAAAAAAAAAAAAAAAAAAAAAAAAAAAAAAAAAAAAAAAAAAAAAAAAAAAAAAAAAAAAAAAAAAAAAAAAAAAATATAAAAAAAAA
>WHYT01015801.1:70916-83804 GCA_009806455.1 Tetrax tetrax
TTTTTTTTTTTTTTTTTTTTCCTTTTCTGAGCATAAAGCTACAGAAATACCCTTTATGGGTTTTTTTTCCCCAAACTCCTACACATATTGCAAGCTTTGGTCAAAACCTGCATTTTTTTTCCAAGCTTCTCATACTGGTTACACAGGGAGCTGGATCTATAGTAGCACTAACAGTTTTACGATAAGAAATTCTCCTCTGAATAGAACTTTTTCCTCCTTTTTCCTCTCCCTTAACATCCATTAACTTTCCAAACCATGCCTGACAGTTGCCTGCGTTCTACACTGAAAAACTGTTACAGCTTAGGATACCAAAAACAGTGCCCAGCATTTAAAATTAATTCCTTATGGGTCCTTTTACGAAGCTACTTCTCAGGAAACGCTTCAAACCTACCCAAAAACTGTTTGGCTCATTTCAAACTGCTTCACTTGACTAAACAGCTCTACTAAAGAGCAGACCATATAGGCTCTAAATGGTCCCTTATCACATAACTGCTGCTTTGGTGGTTCAAATAGCTCCTCGAAAATAATGACCAGCTGTCCAGACTCCAACAGACACCACAGCAGGGGTATTTCTTTACCAAAAATTGTTTGATATATCTCAAAGGAAATCACTGACAGATATGATAATGTTATTAGCAATTAATCCGGTTACAGGACAAGAGATGTCTATCACTTACCAAGACTGTCATTATTTATTTTTTATCTTGATTTCATGGCACCAGGAACTTGATGCTGTTACTTGTCGGCAATGAAACTACCAGAATACTGAAATTATAAGCAACAGGTTTGGTTTTTTACTTTAAAAATAACATACACTTTCCTGACCTGTTCAAAGTAATGAGAAAGTACTTAAGTAGCTCAAAAACTCCCATTACAAAACCCAGTTATTTAATAGCAATGTCCCTGTCCCTAGCCCCTCACACACAAATACAACACAATTCTACATGATTACTAAAGGCCTGTTCTGGGTCGTTACTGACCTTACTGAAAATGGTACAAGTTTAACTCCTGAGCACCAGCCTAAAACAAAACCAAGGCCAAATTTCATATTTGTGGATTCAGTACATTCATGACATTTAGCAGTTTATGCAGATCTTCTACACTTGCATAGCTGGCAGAAGCTTTTTCCTACTTCACCACAAACCAGGTTTAGACCACTGCTAGAGCTCAACACCCCAGTGAGGTTGGCAGGGGGGAAGACCCAGGAGAAGAGGAAAGAAAGGGAAAAAACTTTACACAGTTCTGGAACTAGTAAGATCTGTTTGGGCCCCAAACCCAAAAAGCACTCACAACTCATTTTCTTTGCAATATAAGCAGAAAACAGTGAAAGAGCAAGAATGCAAGGACTGGGAGGGGGAAAAAAAAAAAAAAAAAAAAAAAAAAAAAAAAAAAAAAAAAAAGTTTAAGTAGGATATCTATTAAGACACATTAAGGCACAAACCTGGAAGACTTTACTTAGCAAGCGAGCATCTTGGAACTTGAGAAGTCACAAATGTCTTACTATTCTGAGGATTTGCTACACAAGATCATAAAAATGCTTTAAAAATACTGGCAAAAGTTGGAAAGATGAAATAAGGGCTAAATATAAGCAACTGTAAACTATTAGAACAAGATATTTGGCAAGTTTTCAATTTCAGCACTTCAGTTTTCCTCCCCGCTCAGACCTCTGATTTTTTTTTAAAAACCATTGTATACTCTTTTCTATATCCAAAACTATTGTGACACCACACATATGCAAAACCAAATGCAGTCAAATTATTTTCATATCATTCTGCATAACACAGAGCTTTTAAATTTTATTTGTTTTTAAAGAGTTTGGGGTAATTAAATGGAAAAGGCTTGCCACTTCATATCAAAATAAAGAAAATGCCTGTATCTGCTGGAGTTCTTAATTATGTTATTTATTTAGTTTCTGAAGGAAAGCCTCTCACTAGAGTCAGAGGCAGTACTGGTAAAGATTTTTTTTGAGCATCAGATCTACAGGCAACAGTTTCCACAAAATATCTTGTAAGAATTTTCTGTCAGGATCATAAAGCTCTGTTGTGTGTCATGATTTTTATTCAGCTAAGTCTATTTGTATCCTTTGCAGCTGGAAAGCTAAAATTGTCCCTCTTCTGTGAGCTGAATTACCTCACAGAAACAGAAAGTCTGCCACTAGTTTTAGTCACTCACATGCTGAAGTACAAACCTGGTTTCTCCTTTTAAGAAGTCCCTCTCCATCATGCAACTACCACACCAGCTATGCAGGCTGATCCCTGAAGGCATGATTAATCACGAGGGGAAATACAGAGAACTACAGCATGTTGTACTGAGTTATGTGTCACTGGGACTATTTCCCTTTTCCTATGCTACAACTACCAATTCAATTTTGCCTCTCATTTCTGTTTAAGTTACTATTCTACTTTTGTGCAGAAAGAGTCTCCCAGCATTTTGATGGCACTATAGAACTGATTCTGTCTTACTTCTGCTATTTGTTGTAAGACATATTTAGGGTTTCAGGAATACAGTATGTCTGTCAATTTAAATTCTAGAAAAAGTACAAAGTAAGCGTCACCATGAAAAGCACAAGTTGTCAGAATAGTCCTTTCCATAGAATTACTCTGTGGTTTTAGCATCATTACAACACTGTTAGGAACAACAGATGTGTAGCTTGTATCACTACAGGGAGCATTCAAGCCAGCCTAATAGATTAAAGTATTTGATACAATAACTATGCATATGTATGTCTACAAAACAAATTTCTGTTGTAAATGCAATCCACTCTCAGAACTCAGTAGCTAGAACGTATCAAGACAGGTTATTATAACAAGACATCCAACAATCTACTCCTATCTAAAGTTTAAAGTTGGGAAGAACAGTGTTTTCTTGCAGCTTTGAGTGACAGAAGAGCTGAAATCCCCAGTGAGTCTTGTCCTGCAGGAAGAGCACTTTTCTCCTCCTGTGGCCATCTGCAGCACCTTCTCAACAGCAGCACCATCCCTGGCAGCACTCTACAATCTTATCTTTCTCTCCCACATGTACAAGGTAAGAGGGGGGGAAAAATACTCCATTTGCATATGTAATTACGGTGTAGTTCAGCAGTGAGCAAAAAATTACTGGAAGTTGAGAACAGATATGCCCGATGACCACACCTTAGTTTTTCAAATGAAAACGCTTTGCAAGGAAGGGGAAGGGACAGCAGCAGGGAAGGAAGCCAGTCATTACAGCTCCAAATCTGCTTCAAAGTCCTTATTCACCACCTCATGTTCTTTGCAGGGCCAACTCTACCTAGGTCCTTCCTGTGAACAATAACATAAGAATGAATCCAGTAGTATGTGACTAGTTCTATTTTGCTTGAATTTACTGAATAGCTGTACCAGAAATACTTGGGGAAAAAAAAGGAAAGGCTATGAAGAGACATAAACAAAAAAGGACAGAAGACTAAACAGGTTACAGATTCTAAATAGTACCTCCTTTTCCAGTTTAAAACTTCAGATGACTTACAGTAGGAAGCATACAGGAACTTAAGAGAAAGAATAAAAAAAGACTAGAAGGTGGCAAGAAGGAAAATCTGATGCATACCTGAAAGGACACATAGCAGAAATTCCTCAAGGCATTGAGGAAAAACTATTTAAGAACAGGTGTATTTAGGAAAAAGGGACCACTCATCTCCCTTATGTTTTTGGGCATTAAGGAAAACGTTATGAGATTGGGGGAGGAGGGAAGGTGTTAGGAAAACAAACAAAAAACTCAAACTGCTTCTTTAGGTCAAATCTACCAGTTTATCAAAGAGTAATCTAATCCCTGTAATTAAGGTCTGATTTTTATGTTCCTTAGTTTGCATTTTTTCAGATGGAACAGATTTCCCCAGGCCTTTTTCAATCATGCCACATTTGTGATGTTTTGTAATTTCATTTTGCTTTCTCCCATATAGACTCTGTGGACAGATGTCTCTACAAAATGGAACAGAAAACTGCCCTCAGTGTCTGTCAGACAGAATTTGAGAAGGGATGTTTGCTGAAATAACGAAAACATTTCATATCACAATAACTGAAGGTGCTCCCTAGCATCACCGGCCCAAGAGGCATTTGATCCTAACAAGGACAGGCACACTAGTTCATAGGTAAAAAATACTTTCTACCACATCAGACTCTTAACCCCTTTATTTCAAGTGTTGTCCATGAAAGTCACTCTCAGGATCACGGTGAAAGGCCAAGTTTATAAGCCATTTATCTCCAGCACTCTTGCCAACTCCTCCAGTGTTCCTAATCTAATGCTTAACTTGCAAGAAACTCAAAAACATAAGAGCTTGCAGACAGACTGAGGATATCTGCATTAAAGCCAAAAAACATACTTAAAAGGAGTACATAAAAATAGTTAAGGAAGAGTTGTTTCTTTTCCTTCAGATATACTCTGGTATCATACAGGGATCTTAATGTTTAAAGAAGTAACTTTACATAACCTTTCACTCAAGAAGGACTGCTACTCATACTTACAGATCCTAATTGGATAGGATGGAACATCATCTCAGCACAGGACAGAATTTATCTCTTTTACTCTCTTTCCTCAGTCATAAATGAGCCCCCTAAGATATCTGGAAGAATACATTTATCATTAGACATTTTCATTTACTTTACATAGTTCTCCAAAAATAGGATAGACAGAACACATTGAAGGCAGAGCAAGGAGGGAGATGCTACCAAACAGAAAGCAAACGTTTGTAAGGGAAGCAACAAAGGATGACAGTTTTCAGGTTTTAACCTTTGGGTGACAGCAGTTGTTAACCAAACTGCTTTGCAACAACAGGGGTAAAGTCCTCATATCAAGGAGACTGTGGCAGCTGGGAATGACAGCTGAGAAGAAGAGAACTGAAACAGGCTGCTTTCAAACAGTACTGACTTCTCAAAGATTAGAAAGCATATTTTTAGTTAACTTCTGTTGCTCTGAAAAAGCATGCTAAAAGATACAGTTTGCCATTACAGTAATGGCATTGGGAACAAGCACAGGGTGAGGTAAAGTAAAACCGACTCCTTTCTTCCCTATCTGGGGTTCCTTTGGGGACAAACGTACAACTCTAAAGAGCCCTGGTTAATACGTTCGGCACCAACCAGCTGAAACATTTGAATCACTGCCTGGCTGCTCCACAGGGAAAGATACAAACGTAACGAGTTCCTCCTTTCTGCTCTACCACCACCTATCCTCCCAACACGTGAATGTAAGCTGTCGGCTACTCACACAAGGAATCAGACGTACAGGCCCAGACACAGGGAGAGAAGACTCAGTACATCTATTTTTCACTGCCTAAAAGATGCTTACATACTGTGGTGACGGGAGTAGCATTTTTCTCAGGAGTACTGAAATAGATTTATAAAGCTATGCTGCGTTTAACTGTAGTCAGGATTTTAACTGCAAGTCTCTTGACTGGGCTTCCCATTTTCCTCAACTGTTGCACAGGAATACTACTTATCTGTGTAAGAAAGGGACAAACAGATTATTAAATAAACAAGCTGCGGCTCAACACAACAGGAAAACTGAAAATAACCCTAGTCTTCTTTTAAAAGAGTAGGGCAAGCAAAGATAAAAAAAGTTACAACTGTGAACAGTTTTTAAAAATATCAAACTTCTCTATCTCTTTCCAATAACTTAAAATAAGATGCTAGGAATTAGACAGCCAGAAAAGCAAACCAAGACTGAGAAATACCCGTGCACTTGATACTCAGCTCAAGAAATTGACTAAATCAGAATATCAGAGGCAACGGCTTAGTGAGAGGTTTAAAAAACAAGAACAAAAACCAACTTGCCAACATAACATGGATGCAGAAAGCATTACAAAAAAAACCTACACACACTAAACTCCCTACAGAATCCCCCAACTACTCCAGTGTTTCAAGGTATCACCTAATCAACTGAGGTCAAAGCTATTTCCCACTGTGATCTTCTCACACAGCCAACCAGGGACCTGGTTCATGGCTCCCTGGAAGGCCATCAAGGTGCATCAGAAATAAGACATCAGACCTTCAGTGAGGAGCAGACAACTCCCTTCCCTGTTCCACCCTCCCTCCTTCCCACACACACTCTTTGCCTCAGGCCCACGCATCCCTGCCCCACTCATACATACATCCTCATGGCCCATGGTGTCTTGGGTTTTTTATTTTTATTTTTTTTTTAATTATTAAAGATTTCAAACAGCCTTTCCCTCAAAACGAAAGAGTCCCTATTATACCTGATCTATTGCACTGTCTTGTGACTACAGCTAACCACACATCTTCACTAGTGAAGATACCAAACCGCCCTCCACACTCACCTTGCTTCTTGAGCACCCACCCGCACCCAGAGCCACTTCCCACATGGCTCCACCTTAGCAGCAGCCCCTGGTGACAAATGGCAGAGGTGGTAAAACCTAGACTTGGCATGTGTCAAGTAGACTTTTCAAGTCTGATGTTTATTTACATATATCTCGGGAAAGAGGACTTACACTTTTTTTATTTACCTAGCAATCATTTTCAAATATTAGAAATATCAGTCACATGCTGAGACTCTTCTTTAGTCATTGCTGTCCCAACAAAACCGCTACCTGATTAAATCATCTCTGCCCAGATGGTAACCTCTAAGAAAACAGTCTTCTAAACACCTCATGCATCAGAGTATGGATGTTGATTCTTAAGCCAATTCCCTCCTGCTGTGTTTTACTTTTGTCTACCTACACATTACTGAACTTAAGATTTAGGAATACAAAAAACACCAGAAGACAAAATTCTACTTCTCCAGCACATCATTACATCAACATTGACCACATAGACAGGAAACATCACCAGTGAAGATACTATCTTAATATTACCTAAAAATGACAAAAGAGAAAATTGAGTTTTGCATACTGCCGTGTTTGCTGAAAGTAAAGGTATTTTGAGACAATAAATATGAAAAAAGCTTAAATACTTAAACTGAAAGGAATAGTAACTGCTAAATGTTAAATCTGTTCTCTCTCTTTAAGGCTCTAGATCAAGCTAAATGCAAGGGCAGTCCCAAGGATTAAAAATGGATTGAGACTCAGTCTTGCTATGTACTTCCTGTGTGACCTTGGGTAAGTCACTGGAGAATTTAGTTCTCAAAAATAACAGGCCTATTATAGCTGCCAGAATGAAGCACCAAAGTTTCTGAGACCACAGATGCAAGCCAGGCCCTGCTACTTGCCCATAATGGAGAAGATCCTACCTGGTGAGCCCTTTTGAAAAACGTAGGTAAGTATCCAAAAATTTCAGGAATACTGATATTAAGCACTTGAAGTTCATCTCGGACTGTACTTTGAGCTTTGTATGAAAGCCTACATAAAACCAGAATTATTTCCATTTTTCAAGCTCTTGTTTTGTGTATTTGCGTGAAACCTATCAGGAGTAGAATCTTTACAATCTCCAGAGATGCAGTACGCACTGTTAAATACTGGATTTACAGTCAGCAGAGCACGCTGTATCCTAATCAGCTTGCAATATCAATTAGTTAGAGTTTTTGAAACGAGTACAAACAGCTAATGAGTTGAAAGCAATGAGCTTATATTTTTGGTAAACAATAATGACTGAATTTAGAAGTAGGGATTCTTAAGAGCCGTTTGGCTAGATACTGGAGTTCCAGCAGTTTCCCTCCAATAGAGAGCAGCTGCTCAGAAATCAGTTAAAAAACAAACAAGTAAAAAACCCACAACCCAGACTTCACTGAAGTTGGTTTTATTTCTTTAACACAGTAATAGAGCCTCACGCATGTTAAAAAATCTCTGCCATCCCTCACTGGCATTTTAAGCCCTATTAAAATAGATGTTTCCACATGAAGGAAGGGATTGCACTGATATTTTTCCTTTAGATTACTCCAGCCACTCCCTTCCCTACCATAAAACTTCTACAAGAAGTGACAGGTTAACACCACCACCCGAGTGCCAGTGGGGAAGGAGGCAGAGGACGGCTGTAGAACCCCCTTCCCCGGCGCTGCCGATGGAGGAGCTCGCTGACAGAGAGCGAGGGCCTAACTGAAGGCAGCGACACTGATATTAGCGGGACCTGTAATAAAGCCCAAAGTTCACAGAGACTCACTGGGGAGGGATATCTGCTATCATAGAAAACGTTCAACAAAAAACTTGGGCTGAGTTCACAGAAGTCAAGTCCTCAAACTTTTAACTAAAAAATGAAAAAAAAAAAAAAAAAATCTGACTGACTTCTATGATAGGGAAGCCCATGTCAGAGGGAAAGTTTCATCTACTTGCTGCTTTTCATCAACCATTTCAGCAGCATGCTTACTAGAGTCCTGTAAGCAAGGAAAACTGCTTCAGACAATAAATCACCTTAAAAAAACCTCCCTCAGGTAGCTAATTACCTTAAAACACACTGCTTAAAATAACAAGCACTGATTACTGAGAGAAAAATGAAGAGGTAATGACATTTTAAAGTGTATTCCCATTATATTTCAACAGTTAACAGGAAAACAGAAGGTTTAGTTGTTTATATGAAACTGTTTAACTGTTTCCCTGAACTCAAACAGTTAATTCAGTTGTCCATGTAGACCTGTCCACTGTGCCTGGAATTTTAACTCGGGCTACATTCCTCAATTCCCAAATTGCAAATTTAAATTAATGCTGGAGTAAAAAACATGATAGCTAGCGAAAAAGAAAGCGAGGGAGGCAAGAGAAGAAAGGCATGACAAGGAATGTTGTATCCCAAGTGTCGCTAACACCTGACATCCTGCCAGTAGTTCACACCTTGGAGTTAACAGAAATACGCCGAGCTTTTGCCTTATTCAAAGGCACTTATGATCTTCTTACAGTCCTTACCTTTGTAACAAAACTTTATATGAAATGATTATTTAATAAAAATAAAAAGAGAGGGAATCCAACTGTAAAGCAATCAAAATAGCATTCTAACAAGGTAATCTACATAACCCACCAAACCTACCTCATACCCTCTCCTCACATATACCTGATAGCATGCAGAATTTACTCTGTTTCATACATTCTTCTTCTTACCATTAACCATTAAACACGGATCTGAAGACCTGAAGGCATACTTATGTTATTTTCAGAACATCAGTATAAAAGGCTGATATCTTTTTAACCCTGTAGTAAGGAAAGTTTTAAGTATTTTGCTTGTTTTACTTGTCCCACAGAATTGCTGAAGAACAAGATGTGTTACTTTTAGTTTTGCTGTTTAATAAGAATTACAACAATCCTAGAATATATATAGGAGATGGTAAGAAAGCAATTAATCCTGCAAACCAACTCAGAATACGAAAACCTTTGCTGATACTGAATCTATTTAAAGTCCACACAGGATCACATAGCGTGACAATGCAGATGACTGGCAAAAATCACGTCCCTCTTTTCTCCTCCCCATTTCACATCTTTCAATAGAATCAGAAGAGGGAGAAAAATAGAAAAGGTAGATAGGAAGAGAGACCCCCAGCCAGCGCTATGTTCTTGCTTTATCAAAACGCTGTTATCGTCCCAACACTTCGCTAACTCCTTTGCTGTAGCAGATGTTTTTGTGTACCAGCCAGAAGTAAGGACAATGACACAGGACAGTTTTCTTCAAGTATGAAGGGCCAGATTTTCTTGTAAGTAGAGGCTTCAACGGCAGCGCCAATCAGCTCCTTTCCTGATCTCCTGTAGAGGCCAATAAACAAGGTAGAAAAGGAACCAGTTCTAGAGTTAAGATGGTAAGACTGACTGTCCAGCTACAGTTAATGAATCAGGACGGCAGCCATAAGTTCCGGCTCCCAAACATAGAGAGATGAGAAAAAGAAAAAAAAAAACAAAACAAAACAAAAAAGTGTACAGTCCAAGAAAAGCTGTGTTAAGTTTATCAACAGATAAATAGAAGGAAAGTTTAGAGCAGAGTAACTAAATGCCATAACCCATTATTATTAACTGGTTCACCGGATGTCAAGTGCAATTCCTCCCTAATAAACTCCAAAAAGCATAAAATTTGTTTAGTGTATATGAACAAGCCAGTTGCTGAGCATCTCCTGTATGCTGATCTCTCATTAACAGAAGATACTCATCTATAAGAGCAAAGTACATTTAGAAATTTAGAAGAAAAATAAGTTCCATATCTATTTTAAAGGTTAAAGGGTTAACAGTTTTTCTAGTCATTTTCTTTAGTAAACATTTGCAAGTCAAACATAAACCCACTGCTGAGAAATCTCTATTATCCAGAATCTATTATCTAACTGATCCTGATGCTTCAATGCACAATGACTGAAGTTGGTTTTGATTCTCCAGAAAAAGAAACCAAACCCAGCTTAAAACAAGACATACTACAATTCTACCTTGCAGAACTAGTTGATAAAGACTCAGAGGCTTTTTAAAACAGGTGCAGCAATGAGGGCCAAAAGTGATGAAGATGAACAATACCTGGAATGATACCATGTCTTATACACCTTTTGTTTTCTGTGAGTGATACATGCTGCAGACAAAACATTTCATGCTAAACAGCCTCAAATCTGTTTTTCTAATATTAAGCACAAAGGAAAAACACTGACAGCAAGCATGGTAAATAAATCCCTCCCTTGAGAACGAAAGCAGCAGACAGGAGGGGGCTGACACGCAGGCAGGAGAAAACTAAACACCATCTTTTTTTCTACCTGCACAAGTTGCCATTTGCTGCAGCGATCAAGAATCTCTTTTCCCCGTTGATTTCAAAAGCTAGGTTTTCAGAAAATTTCTCTCTCAAGTCATCTGTTGATATGCTCTAATAGTATGATATTCATATCACTCGATCTTTAAGAGAAAAATCCATTTTCTTTCCTGTTCAGGTAAACATGTTTACAGCTCCTGCCCAGACGCTGGGTGGTTCAGACTCACATGTCACACACATGTCGTCAGCAACAAGAAAAGCCCCTTTCTCCGATCATCAACATTTTTAATAAGGTAAAGAGAAAAGCACTTTCCAAACTTACCTTTAGCACAGCCAAATCATCAACTAAATGTAAATATTTACAGTAAGACAAGGAATTAATAACGTGAGCATGCAAACAAAAATACCTGCTAGAAAACACAAAGCAGAAATAAGAAACCCCTCCTAAGTTCAAAGCAATCAAACCAACTCGTTAGCCCCCGAAAGGCCGTTATTTATCACCGCGTTACGCCCGACACAGTCAGGACTGGAGAGGAGAGGCACCGATCCTGGCTCTCAGCTATTTCGGAGCCCGTTCGCTGCGTCTGGAAACATCTCGGATCGCAGGCGAAAGCCTTCCTATCTGTGACCCTGCACAGGAAATGCCACATAAAACCTAAAATTGCCAAGGAAGGTTACAAAATCTCCTGCTTTACGTCCTATTGCGAAGAGTCGCTACGAGAACCGAACTACTTCTCCATTTTCCAGAAAATAAGTAGAGAGTGGGTGTTACGAGCGTTTATTCCCCCTGCCGTGTACCTTCCAAATGCATCTTAAAGTAACACACGTACCCAAGGGGGGGAAGGGAGGGGGGGAAGGAAAAAAAAAAAAAAAAAAAAAAAAAGGACCACAGAAACCGTTTAGTTAACTCAAGAGAACTTTTGGGATGAAATGCAGAAATGCACGCAGCCTGGTCTCAACTTGAGTTTAGTTCTTCTAGTGTAGATCATAGATTTCCCTCCGCCCCCATACCCAATCAACATTGCAATGCTGGAGTTATACCAACAGAGACTGCTCGCCCTGAAACAGTTCAACTACTATTACACACTACTGCAACAAGAACAATCACATCCCCCAAAAGAAGGAATAAGTTCAACCAATTTACAAACACCAAAACATTTTCCTATCATGCTTGTCCCTACATGATAGAACAAATACGTTAAAATCCCTACAACATCCATAACTTGAAGAGATTTTTAGTTTACACTGTTGAAAGCACAAATTTTTAGCTGAGAAGGTAAAAGAACACTCTCCCAAAACTGAGAGGGAAAGAAAAGCAAAAAAAAAAAATCAAGTAGGATACACTTCCTTTGGAGATTCCAACTTAAATAAGATGTATTCGTGGAAAGCCTATGGCACATATTGTGTGCACTGGACTAGACCTTAAGTAAGTCTGTTCTTTTCAAGAGTTTATCAAGTTAGGAAAGAACCAGATTTCCTGAATCAAAGTAACTATAACTCTGTTGCTTGTGGCAAAGTAATCTGTAGGTGTGCAACCAACAACTGAGATTGTAACTCTTCAACTTCTGCGAAGAGCTACGTTCTCCTCGTTCTATGCTGAACAGAATTGCACCGCACGTGGATGTTCCTCACCAGGTAACTTCCTCCCCAAAAGACTCTGTCCCGTTTCATTTAAGATTATGAAATATTACATGTTCATACCCAGCAGAGCAGATATCGGTTGATCCATGGGTAGTACTCTCTTACAGTACTACTGTCACCAAGTGGAGTCGCCCAGACAACTCCTGCACAACACAGAAAGCAGACAGGCTCCTGGGGCTGGCAGCATTTCAAAGCTGGTCCCGGCCAACACCAGTGCCACTTGCCAGCTGTGCAGCAAGGGTCAGGTTGGGCTGTGCTTCCAGAAGGCCAGGCACCTTAGGTATGCTGAAGAAGGCAGTACATAACCAAAGAGCACACACTCAGCAGAAAACCAGCTCTGAGGAAAAGCAAACGCGTTGGATCTGCTGCACTTCAAGTTACATCCATTTTATACTGGCTACCAACAGCACTACCAAGAGCCTACAGAAGAGTGCATTCAGGCAAGGAATGGGAAAACGATGATTATTTCACATTGTCATCATCACTTTGCAAAATAGCTGGCAACTACAGAGTTAAAAGAACATTGGCTATCAGCATAGTTCCTTTCTCCTTACTGACCCATTTAAAGCACAGCAACTGCTTTTCCTCCCTTCTGGAAGATCCACTCTCTAACTGATGGGGACGTGGGCAGGGGTGTAGGGGTGGTGCATGGGGG
>WHYT01015801.1:83854-151425 GCA_009806455.1 Tetrax tetrax
CCCCGCCCCGCGTCCGCCACCGGCACCGCCGCCTCGAGGGACCGGCCTGCCGCCCGCTTCCCGCCCTGCTGCCAGGTGCCTGCCGGCCGGCTGCCCTGCGGCCTGCTCGGCGTGAGGCACCGGCAGCCGCCCCCAGGTACCGGGGGAGCGGGCGGGGCTGAGCCTCCGCCGGTCCCGCTTCCCCTCGCCCCCGCGCCGGGCACCTGGAGCGGCGGTGGGGCTGTCGGCCCCCGCCTCTGCAGCCCGACCCCCCCGCGGGCCCCCTCGCCGTGACCCGGCCGGGGAGGGCGGCGCAGCGGGGTAGCCCGGGCTGGTCCGCACCGTGACGGTGACCCTGCCTTGCAGGTCTGACCGAGAAACTAACAGGCGGACGAGAGAGATGCTGTTCCCACCGCCCTGAAATCTGTCACTCTTAGTCGTACTTCTTGTTTTTACGAAGAGGAAAAGAGGTATAAAATTCCATGACCTAAAAAATAAACAGGGAGGGGAGCCATTTTTCACAGATAATTAATAAACAACCTTGTTTGGGCTTAAACATATTTAATGTATTAACAATAACATTACTATCAAACACTCGTACTATTTATTTACTCTTGCCTTCCATTTTTCACTTCAGGCAATAAAATAATTTATTAAGTTTCCATTTGTTTCTAGGCTTTCTTATTTCCTCTTTTTTTCCCCCTTACCCTGAGGTGATTCTATAGAATTTATAGTTCTGTGCTTCTGGGGAATGCTTTTATCCAAACAAATTAGATTTCAGTGAAAGCATTTCTGTTAATGGGAAACTTTTAATAAGTAATTGATACATATGCTACTGAATTTGAGGCCTTTAGCTATTCTACATTGTCTTCACGTGCTATGTGTTCACACACTGTGATGTATCACTTCATCTCATGGAAGCAGCGTAACATGTCTCTAGAAAATCAATTGTTGAACACTGGCAATTTGTGGAAGTACCTTACAGCTGAAGCTTCCTTAGAAGTCAGTACAGTCAGAAATGCTTAGAAAGGAGGTATAGGGCTAAACTGGATGCAGAGTTAGGTAAAGGTCTAGAGGGATTTTTTCAAAATTATTTGTACTCTCAGAAATGTACATGAATCATGGATTTGGGTACTCACATTAAAACAGCTGTTGCCCTTCTTTACAAATCATTTGTCTAATGTATCTCAAAAACTTGGTAAATTTAAATGTAATGGTTTTACGCGTGTATCTTTACTCAGTGTGAACTGGCTGCTGACTTTGACAATTTAATGAGGATCAACCTGAGAGTCATTAAAGGAGGCTAACAAATCAAACAGTACAAAGTGTTTGATAGTCTAATAGAAGTCATTTGGAAGCATTAGATGTGGCGCTAGCTGGGAGTACTGAACTTCAAATACAAGGGTAGCTAAGAACTGCAATATGGAAACAACTACAAAATTAAAGTGAAAATTGTCAGCAAAATTTTGAGTGAGTAAATTGCAAAGTTTAAGGCAGAATCTCATTTTTGTCCTGCTTTAATAATTCAGCAGAAGATACCTGTGGCTGTGAAGCATCTTGCAAACAAGGCCTTTAAGGTCTTCAGAACTCCTGGATGTTTTTAATCATTCTATGGATGAATTTAACTGAAACATCATGTATAGATTTTCTTGCTAAGTTTTCAGTTTCTTAAAATTTGTCATGTTTTAGAAAGTAGTTGCAAAAATAAAAATAATAAAGTATCTGCAAACATACTTGTAGATTTATAACAATATTTCCCTGTGCACCCATACAAAATTCCAGGTCTCCCTTTAAGCAGCTTTCAAGTAGCTTGTTTTCATTGAGTTTTGTCACTTTTCGCCTCTGGATAAGAGTTCTTGGCTTTTCATTTTGAGCAATTTATGTTTCCTAACAGAATGAGGAGAAAAACAGTCCCCTGGTGTTTGTTAGTGTTCTTTTTCAACTAGCCATAGTGTGTGTCTGCACATGAGTCTCTTGAGATTTGCAAGCAGCTGGGAGAAACCGGTGACAACTCTTGCTGCCCATTAGTTTCTGAAGAGCAGAACTGGAACTGGCAGGAGCATTGCTAGCTCTACACTGCTATAGTTTTGATAAATGAGAAGAGAAAACCAAAGCAATCTTTGTATATCTTATCTTTGATACCAAAGGAGGTCTAGAAACTAAAAAAGCAGAGGATGGTGTTTTGCATGAAGTTGTTGATTACCCCAGTCACTATTCATTGTAAAGTGTCACATTCACAACTTGTAAATAGGTAAGTGGATGGGTTGGGTTTTTGGTTTTTAAACTTTGATATATTTAATCCAAGGAACTGGGCACTTCACATCCTTGTATACCAAGTTCCCATTATTTACTGTGCCAAAAAGCATCGTGGTCAAGGATGCAGCCACTGTCAAGTTGTTTTGCTTCTAATCCTGGATGCAAATGCGCTAGTTAAAATTCCTGCTCTCTTTGTAGTGTTCTGCAGTACATGAGCACATTGTATATGTAATTTAAACTGGTTTGTGCTGCAAGTAAGAACAAAAAATCCTGGTTTTCTTTATGGGGCACAGTTTCAATCTGACTTCAGTCAAGGATGCAGGAATTAATCAATGTACTAATTTGCAAAATCCCAGTAAAGTTGTGTATTTTCTGCGTCCTGCTGCATGTGGCAGGCTTGAGAATACGTTTCTTTAAAGGAGGAATTCTAAGACAGTGGTTGTCCATAACAATTGTTGTCTCTAGTTACATAATTTGTGGGGGAATTTAGGCAACCCAAATAGGCATACTGTAGTTAAAATGTCAGATTGCATAGCTGCTGTACTTCACCTTTATTGAAATTTATTTCCATTGTCTGAAGATAGGAATTAAAATACTTCAGTAGTCACACTGGAGTATGGAAGCTCAAAACCAGCTAATTATTATTACAGGCAGTTTTTTCCATTTTAAAAATAGTCATGTATGTTGTATTATGGTTTATGATCTCTCGAGTATGTATTATTAAATAAAAGAAATCAGTCCTTATTCATGTTTATGAAGCCAAGTTTCACATCCTATCTTGAGTACTCTAGATTTAATGGTGTTCGTTTAGTTGAATTAATTTAGAATTACAGTGAAAGATGACTCAGTAAATTGTTTCATGTTTCATTTCTGGTTTGTGGAGATTCTTTTTTTTTTTTTTTTCTGATTTCCACTAGTGAAACTTTATTTTCACTTCCATGTATTTTCTTGGAATGTCAGTTCTTGAAATTTACTTTTCAATTGATGATTTTATTATTTTTTTTGGAAATATGCTTTTGCTCCTCTATAGAAATTGTAGTTGAAAGATTTACTGGGAGAACAGTGACCTAGAAATACACAGCTTGACTGCAGCTAGCCAAGGAACTAATCTTGAATAAAATGTGGATTTTAGAGATATCAACATACGGTTTTAGTGCCCTTCCAGATGGTCTTTCAATTTCTAGTTTTACTTCCAAGTGAATCTAATAAGTGTTGAAGGTGTACGCTGGGATGTTGTACAATCTCAAAAAATGGTAAAGGCACTTGAAATTTGCACTTTCACTTAGAGCAGAGTTTGTAAATATTTATCAAGATAAATTACCGTTTTTTTTCACTTTCCACAGCTTATATTTTTTTTTTCGGTTTCTGTACTTCACCGTGAAGGTTTATTTAAAGCTTGAAATTATGATTTCTAATAAATTGTCATGTCTTGCGTGACTTGGGAAGGCTGTACCTGCTTGAAAGATTTAAGTGTAAGGATGTAAACTGCCATAAAGCATCAATGTGTACATAGCTATATATAGCTATATATAGCTATACGTTATATAGCTATATACAATATATATATGTGTGTATATATTATATATATACAATATATATAGGTATATACAATATATATAGCTATACATTATATAGCTATAATGACTTGCCTATATGCAATTGACTTTTCAGAAGTCATCTTTGTTATGAAAAAGTGTTCGTGAAGATCACAAAGGCCTTCAAAACCATTTTATTTCTCTTGCTCTCCTTTTGCCCTACTTGTTGCATACTGTTTTTCTCTTGAAAGCAATTAACCTGTGTTGATTCCTGTGTCAGGTTGGTATGCTGTGTAAAGAAAACGTATGAAAAAATAAGCAGGACTTACAATTACATTCTTATGCTAATTTTAACTTTAGATGTGATCTCTGTTTCAGAGCCTTCACACAAGAAAAAACGATTTTAGAAAAGGAAAAAAAAAACAAAACCCACATTCTACATCTAAAAGGCAAATCTTGCGTGTTCAAAATGGACTTGGAATACAAATTTTGGTACAAGCATTGGATGCAAACAGTTATGATTTTTTTGTTTGTTTTCAAAGTACCTGGCACTCCAGTTGAGAACGTCTGCTTCAATACTTTGTTTTCTGCTACTGGATGCAGTAGCAAAATACTGTATCAAAATAGTATGTTTTGGTTTAAATTACATCTGAACTTTTGACTGATCAAATTACAGTTGTAGTGCAGTTAGATTACCCAGTTTTATTAGTAGCACATTTTCCATTCATCTTTGTTTATGATGACTCTGCATAAGTGTCCTTATCCATTATATTATCTAATTAAACGCTAATGTATTGTGAATATTTTCCCATGTGGTTCATGTTTGTTTCCTTCTGTAACTTACACACTATTTCTGGTTTAATTCTACTCCCCAGCCCTCTTGTTGTTTGCTGTCTCACAGTTTGGTGCGATTGCTCATTTGGCTCTTGTTTGGAATTATTCTTCTTGTTATGATATCTGTACAGCTGGCTCGCTCAGCTCTTTAAATTTCAGCTTAAAATGGATTTCTTAATTATTGCATTGCATATTCTTCTCATTTATATTTGAGTTTTATAATTGCTGGAACACATTCTAATGTTAGAAGTTATTAATTTGTTGTCTCATTTGTCTTCTGTTTTTTTTTTTTTTCTCACTGCAAAATGCATGATACTTCTGCAGGAAATGATTGTTAATACTTAAAGGGAAGCTTTATGGTTGATTTGGTGCTGCCATAGTTTTTGGAGCTTGCAGTGTATATCCTGAATATACAGAATTAACATAAAGAAAAACAGAAAAAAGATGACAGTCTACCAAAACAAACAAATAAATACAATTAAAAGTGTAATTTTGCTTGAAACCTCAACAAATCACCAGTCAGTGTCGTAAGGGGAAACAAAGATACTGTAATGGTTATTTTCTGAGATGTGAACTGAAGCTTGGCTGGACTCTGCATACTTGGTCTGATTCTCCGTTGGCAAGGTAAGGGTCTGTCTGTCAGATACAAACATATGGTATTAAAATGGACAATAATATGTTTGAAACTCAGATGCACAGACCAGATTTGTTGGCACTATAGAGCTGTGTAAAATCTAATGTAATTATATCTGAGTTTAGTTTACTGGAGCAGGGAACAGCAGTTCAGTGCAAGAATAATCATGTGTTGATAAAGAATTGGAAAGGGGTTATGGTTCTCATGTAAGGCTA
Source organism: Tetrax tetrax (assembly GCA_009806455.1). Lineage (NCBI taxonomy): Eukaryota > Metazoa > Chordata > Aves > Otidiformes > Otididae > Tetrax > Tetrax tetrax. The sequence continues at coordinate 89,308 of WHYT01015801.1, forward strand.
TGCATATCAGGAATTTTTGGTTGCGAGATCAAACAAGGAAAGCCTGGTTTGAATCCATCCAAACAATAAACTTTTCTTTTTTCCTTTCTGGAAATAAAAGCCTAAAAAGATTTTATGTGGGATCAACTAGAAAATGTCTTTTTTACCCAATATTAAAAGCTTGGATTAGAGCAATTGTTACAGCCAGAGCAGGTGGTCCAGGGGTTTCCATGGACCAAATGGTTTAAAAATTCCCTTTATTAGATTCTCTCTTCTTACTGGGGAGGTTTGAACAGAGATGTCCATGGTGGGTAGCACCCTAAATCACTGGGCTTTAGATATTCTGAAGAACACTCATTTTCTCTTTTGAATGCTGACTGTGGAAGTACTGGAAGAAGAACAAGACCCTCTGTGTGATCTTAAGAGAACGTACTTTGAAATACTCTCTACTCTCACCACTTAGATAAACATTCTGGCAGTTGGGTTATCATCTTTCTCTAGTTCAATGACTATATTAAGTATTTTATACAAACTAAAAATGTTCATCAGTACAGATGAAGACCACCTGAATTGTTGTCTTTAGGAAGGTGAATTGGCATCATTGGCGAATGATGATGATTCATATTTCTTTGAGGAGAGGATAGAATCGAACCTTGGGTTTTAATATTCTGGAGGAACTCAACGACTACTGGGCTTTCATATTAAAGATGGATTACACTCAGGATTTCACGCACGCAGGGCCCAAATCAGCTTCTGCAGAGCAGTCAGGCAGAGAAAAGCCAAGCTTGAAGATCTGCAGGTGTTTAGGTAGAGTGACGAACTAGGCAGCTCTAGGGATGACCGGAAACAGATCTTCATGTGCGCGGAGAATTTAACTGAAAAGTCCTGAGTAATTAGGATTAGCCAGAAGCTGAAAGCGATGATGAAGAGCTTTGAACATAGATGCCTGCAAGATCTTTTCTGACCAGAGTTTTACAAATACCAAAGCTATTTGGAGTAATAAAATTAAAATTTTATGTGGTTTAGGTAATTTTATTTGTATTTAAAATATTAATTATCTATTTCAGTAACTGTTGGTAGGCATTCATTGGAGCAGTTTGTTTCTTGTAGGCGATGAGTAATTCGTGTTTAGCGACCGTAGTAGGTGATCATGCACGGGACCTAGCTGCCTTATGTAGAGTGTTACTTCTGCGCTGGTCCCTCCAGACTGCCTTGGTAGTTAGTGGGGATCTAGTCAGCAGAGCCTGGTCTACCTCACAGGTGTCCAAGTTAAGTGAGGTGAACTCACCCCATCTCTTACTCTTGACATCAGTCCAGTCAGTGGGGTTTGTTTTCCTGTCATGAGGTTGTGGAAAAAAAAAAAAAAGGAAAAGGAGACAGACAGACCTGTCCATTGCTGTGACTACCTAGACTGAAATGCAAAATTCGGCAAACAGTCTACACAGAGGAAAATAATAGACAGAGTATCCAGCCAGCCAGGGATCACCACATGTGCCAGAGCAAAACCCATGGCTAAACTGAAACAGTATGGTATGGAAATTCAGCTGTATGTTCTTTTTCTTGCTTGCTACTCAGTGCTGTCTCTTATGTCCTACTGCATGAGAGCTCAAGGTGCCTTTCTTCACTAGATTTTCTTACCTTTCAGAATGTTAAAAAACACACAAAGCGATTTTAGATAATATTTATGGTGTATAATTGTTATTACATTTCCTCTGTTTGTATACACGCATGCATAAAGCTATTTTTAAAGATTAGGAAGGTCACAAAGTCATGGGCTTGGCCTAGATTCATGATCCCTTGGTTATACCCGCATCTGCCTGCCCCGTCCCTCCGCAGGAGATTACTGCCACCACAGCCGAGGCTGCTGTTCAAATCCCCATGTATTAGCAAACTGAAAACCATGGTAGTTCAAATTAAAAGTACTGTGCTGGACCAGCAGCTGCAGACTCAGTCTTTTTCCGATTTATTTGAAGTGGCTGAAGAAGTTACCATTTCCAGTTGTACAGTCAATGTTGTTTTCAGCAGCTCCAGCTATATCCAGCATGGGTGGTGACATTACAGACTGGAAATGTTAATGCTTCCCTTTTCAGTCATATGGTTTTAATTTTTATCCCATGTTATCTTAGCTACATTACCCCATCTCTGCCTGCACCTTGAGAAGATGTGTCACTTGGCAATGTATTAATATATATTTCCTCCTTGTTGAAATTAGTTCCCAACTCCTAAATCATGCAGCTTATGCAAACCCCACTCTGAAGATAATCTTGGCATTTCCATGCAAGACAGTTCTAGATAGATACTTACGTTTGAGTTTTACTTATATGACATGTAATATATGGAAGGTCATACGTCAGATATGTTTCATTCATCAGTGGTGGCTTCCCAAATGCTTTGAGAAACTAGCTGAAGTCACAACATGGGAAATTCCTTAACCAAGAAGAGTGTTTGAGGGTTCATTTGGACTTTTTTGTTCGAACAGCTTCTACTATAATGATAACCACCACCTAGGAGTATACATCTCTGCATCTCTGGGGGGGAATAGTATGGGGGAGTAGGTAACAGAAAAGCTCCAAGTGCTTTTATTCCACTTTACTGCTGGGAAAAGATTCAGATTGCTTTGAACCTTTTGCTCTTCACCATCAGAATCTCAACAAAGTAATCAGGAAGCTCTTTCTTCCTCAATTAAAAGAATGTCAAAGACACTTAATTTCCCTTTTGCAGTCCTACTCAGATCTAAATCTGCGTTTGACATTTCATGCTACGCCCAGTTCCAGCAGGTGTAGGCTCTGTGGCCTTACAATTAGGTACTATGTTAAGTGATACCTAATTTTAGGAGATGCCATATGGCTTTCCCTGTATTTTCCTAGATAGCTTAAGAAAGGTAAGCATGTTGTTACATTACAGAGATCCATCACTTCCTGAAGTCATGGAAAGGCTCCTGCTTCTTCAAGAGGATCCAGTGCTCCTTGGACCGTAGTCTGTCACCAGACTATGTAGAGCCCTTCCTACCTCCTGGTTACAGATATGGTCTCAAAAAGAAAAAATGGAGATGAATTAATACCAGAACATAGATCTGGAGCCTGAGAACATAAGTGTCAGGATGATGATGTAGCAGTCTTTTTTCCATCTTTCCCTTTAGGAGATGCCGTTTGATTTTAGGGACTAGTAATCTCCAGTTTTTAAGTTACTGTTCATTTCAGTGTAAGAGACCTCTCTTCTCTTATCTGATCATCTGGGATCTTTTTATAAGAAAAACATCATTCCAGTATTAGAAAGTGTATTTCAGCTTGCCATATTTAATCAGAACATATTGAAGCAAGATGCAAAGCAGTATCAGATGAAAGCTAAACTCCTCTATTAGCTGCTAAGTGAGTATAACTTTCCTGTCTATAGAGTCAAAGAGTTTAAGAAATTACTGGCTTAGTGTTATGCAGAAAATAATAAGGAGCAGTCATTTAATAATAATAGTGACACAGTTAAATATAATAATAATAAAACACACAAAGACTAAGGTATGCTGATTATGATATATGGTAAGACATCTTAGAGGTTAATATATGCGTTGGAGAGAGTGTCAGGTTTGTCTCCATGCCTCTCCTATTGGGGATTAGATCACATTCCATAAGGTGAAAGGTAATCTCCTTGTTATCATTTTCCATTATGAAATTCTCGGTGCTGCTCTGTCAAGCCCTAACCACGTGTTTCCTAAACAGGGTGCATCTGACCAGTTGTCAGCCGCTCTGCTTGCTGGCAATGCATCCATCACTGGGAGCGTGTTCCCTCCGCACCGGACAGTGCTGCTTGTCCAACTGGTCCTGCAGTGGGAATCTACAGATGGCCCTTAATGAAGAGACAGGAGGCTGTTCCCCAGAAAACAGCACTCTTCAAGATGAACAGAAGGAGATTTTTGGCTGGTGCCTCACCACATTCTGCTGAGTCAAGTCAGCATTAAGTGAATACAAATTCTCTCTTGGGAGTCCTAATTACAGCTGAGGATCTGAGGAAGTTATGGAAGGAAGCAGGAGGGCTGGAGTGCTTTCATGGCCTCTTTTTTTGAATACCCAGGAAAAATACAAGGAGAGACCCATGACGCACAGCACTGGAGAACTGCAGTTGCAGGCCATACCCAGTTTCATCCCTGTTGATTTCATCCACAGGACTCCTACTGGAGAAGGGTTTTTGGGGTGACCGATTAATCAGTAGCAAGGCCCTGCAGAGCTGTCTGTAGTGGGCATTACTATAAGATTTGCAGCATCAGTACAATATTTTGTACACACAGGTGCTTAGTGTCCATTTCTCCCTGCTTAGATTGATGTTTATTTTTTTTAAGTGTATTTAGCATTTTGTAACAAGTTATATCATTATGAGAGTGCTTCATTGAGACTTGTTGAGAGTTATCAGTCTGTAGTTGCCCTTCATCTAAGGGCAGTAAAAAGTGAAAAGCAGTTCTGGTCCTTTCTTGGAATGACACAGCTGAAATAACTTCATTACCCAAAACTTAATGGTAGGCAATATTGTCTGGAGTCGGGCGTGCAGATGGAAGGAGGGATGGGTGGAAGTGGGTGTCACTGGCACACAGCCTGGAAAGCTGCTCATGAAAAGGCAGAGAGAGGCAACAAGAGGAGAAGTAAAAATGTGCTTTGGGAAGAAAGTCCAGCAAAATAACTTTTTTTTTTTGGCAAAGTGCTGGCTAAAAACAGGCTTGAAATGGCAAGCAAAGAAACTGCAGTCTAGTGTTTTAATTCCTGCTTGGTTAGAGGAGCCATAAACCAGAGTGTTCTGAAAACTCTTCTGGTTTGCACTTGGCAGCCAACAGCGTCAAGAGCGGACAAGGGCCCAGAGGGGTTTGTGTCAGCCATGGCCAGATGCTCCCTGCCCAGCCCTAGCTCCAGTGGTCCCGGCAGCGCCCGGCTGGCTGGAAGCCCCTGGGATCCCACCAGGAACCCTCTGCAGCCTGAGGAAGGGCCCCATTAGTGCCCCGCTCAGCAGGAGAAAGGAGAAAGGAGGTCGGAAGATCTCCTGAAGCATCAGCCGGCAATTAAGGACTGATTAGGAAGAGCCTTGAGGCAGGATGGTGACCTATGTCTGGGAGGAAAAGGTTGGGCTCTAAGTCAGCGTCAGTAGCTTGAGAACTCTTGGGTTGGGTTTTGTTTGCGTTTGGTTTTTTGGGTTTTGCATGGGCTTTTTTGTTTGGAGTTTAGTGTTGAGGGTTTTTTTTTTTTGTGCGTAATTTTCTCTCTCACTTTAAATATCCTTACTTTATATTCCTAAGTGTTTTAGAATGAAGTGTTCAAAAATAGAAGTACAGAAAGAACAAGAGAATTTTGAAATATTTGATCTAGTAATCATCCCCAGAATTTTCAGTACAAATTTTTAACACACAGTGTTACAAAAAAAGATAAAACAAAGTTTTAGTTACAAAGCTACCCGTAGTGGGATACTGGGGAGACCTCCCAGAAAATTCTCTGAAAATGAGCACTGTCTTGAATCTATCAAAGTGAAAGTGCAAACGAGTATGGTCTTCATTTTCTAGCACACACTGCCTTGCTTTCAGCCATTTTTTACACTTCATTTTTGTCCATCCACTTTCAGATGTAACTAATCTCCCCTGGGTGGCAATTCCAGCATTGCTGCAGAAACCGTCCCACTGCACATTCCGTAATAAAAAATACAGTACAACAGGTTATATTTAACAAGGAAAAGAGGAATAGAAAGTGGTACATCTGCACAATGAATATAATATAGCATTGACTTGGAATTTCCTGACTTCAGCAGTCCCTCCAAAATAATAATGCATTAATAGAATTACACTTAGCTTTCAGCTTTTAAAAGGAAAATATTTGAAAGCAAAACTCTTTTCATCTTCCAAGTTCTTCTGGCTCTGTGTGTGAGATAGTGGAAATAACACAGGACTGTGTAACCACAGCAAACAAGTGAGGTGGGAATTCTGTAGCTGCTCGGCTGGCCCAAAGCAGGGCCGTAGTGAAGGAGCAGCCTGGATTTTGGATTTAATAGGTGGATGTTTTTCCCCCTCCAAACTCCTTTAATTTCTATGGATGAAACTGAAATTACTGTGTTGTAGGCAGAACTGGTAGTGACTTGTAATTAAGGATGTCTAACGATTCCATTATAAAAGGCAGGTTTTAGTTGGCTGTAACTTCAGCTGTTGGCTTATTTAAATTTTAACTGATTAGGCAGGAGTTTCCTTTTCTGGATATCTCCTGCAATTTTACTCTTTTTCAGAGGGATGCAGTAGAGAAAGAGGAAGAAGTTCAGCCAATTGTTCATCAGCATCTATAAAGCAATTAAGCAAAAATATGTTATTTTGACCATACAGCTCTAAACACCTAGCTTAACATTTGGCAGATATGTCACCCTCTTGTTGGGGTGTTTTTCTGCCTTCTGTAGAAAATCTCAGCAAATTTAGCACATAGATGTGAAAAAAAAAATCTGTCATCCACTCTGAGCATGCTCCAAAGGAGGGACAGAATTAGCTCACTGAGGAACTCTTGATTGATCCACCAGTGAAAATGCTGAAAGGCAGCAGAAATATGTACGTATTTAACCTCCCAGCAATTTTAACTTTAGTGGGGCTTAGCTGGTGGAATGTATAAAGTTTTTTTTTGCTTCTCTGTTTTACCAGTAAAATTCCCTAATATAGACAAAACTTCAGAAGTGTAGACTTTCTTCTCTCTCTTATAAATGAATTTTGTTTTTAACATGGCTGTAAAACCAAAAACATGCCCCTCTGACTCACTGACTTCTTCCTAGGTGTTTTCCTAGCAGGCATTACCAAGTGCTCTTTGGGAACTGATATTTTTAACTATATCAATAAAAATATCTATGATGTGTAAAGATGACATAATTTTAGGATCTTGGGCAGTGGAGATCAATCGACAGTATCTGTATATAGCTGTACATCTGAGCTTAATTCTCCATTAAATAGGGTTTTAATATCCAGCCCATTACTACCAAAGAGGGATATTATTGATGTGCTATAGTCAGAGGCTTTGGTTCTGAAGCTCCATCAGCACTCTACCAAAGTAAAACTTCCTTCTGCTCTTCAATGTCCATGTATCCTCCCTCTGTTAGATTTCTTCTGTCATCGATAAAATCTAAGAAGCAAAAAGGTGTAGAAATTGCATTACTACTGGTAAAAACCCAATCTTAATATTGTTTACAGAAGCAGTGCCAATCTTTTGTTTTTGTGACAAGAGAGCAAATGCGTTTTCCTTCACAGGTTACTCCGTATGTCAATAATTTAAGATACTGGGTTTTGACAGGTCACCGTTTTCCTGTGGGTGTATTTGGAGATAAGATCACAGACCAAAAGGCTTGAAATGAGACCTACTGCTCCTAGTTTGGAAACAGCTCAGAGCTGGGTGTACTGTACACCCAACGCCAAGGGGCCTGGCTGACGAATTAGTGCCATCACTGCCAAGATTCCCCGAAATGCTGGTGGTCAGACCCTGGAGGTTATCTGTCTTCTTCCATTTAACTGCAGGCTTAGAGCAAGCCTGAGCAGCTTTTCCTGCAGTGAGCTTAAGCGTGGGATCAGTGCAAACACATATGTTCTTGTGGCTTCGTTAGACCTAGAAAATCTGGTGGGAGTATGTATGCTACTTAGTCGTGATTGCTGCAAACTGTGAGCATGATCAGGGACATTGCAGAGCTTCAAAACCTGTTGACGACTGTGTTAAGGCTAATGACATTGGATATGCCACCAATTTACAGCATGCTGAAAGCACCCCTCCCGTATAAGATATAGAAGGATAAACAATGTGAGCTGTGACTTTTTTTGATGTGCAAGTTGAACACATTACTGCATCCTAAAACCATCCAGGAAGATTTGTTTGGTGTTTTTTTTCAGATTAAAGATATAACACTGGTTTTTGGTAATTAAAAATCGCAATGCGTATGGTGCTTGCAAGTTCTAGAAGCTAAATCAAGGTTTTGTCTACCACTTAGGTGGTATCTACCCACTGCATGTCCTATTATTTAGCTTAAGGGGAAAAAATGTGCTGGCATTATTTTTTTCCATCTGTTCCATAACCTCTGATATTGAGCTTCTAAAAATCTCAGAGCAGACTAAACAGGTCACAGGCAGAACAATAAGGCTGCTTTTCATGCATTCTTTAAATCCAATGTTTTAATTATAGTTTTTAGTTTGTTTTCTAATTAGAAAACAGGTCCACAATGTGGTATCTATCTTCTTCCATTTGAGTCAATAAACAGAGGAGTCGTGAGAAAGGGACCTCTTCCCTTCAGGGAGTCTTTTCTTGTTAATGTTGACTCAGGTTGTTAGTACTTATTCTTGTCTCCTGTCCTCTTCTGCCTACTTCCCAGTCTTTTCTCTTTCAGTTCCCCCTCTTTTTTCCTAATGTGAGATCTGTTGCCTCACACGTAGCATGTATGCATTTGTTCTTCAGTTTTACCTGCTGTGTCAGGAGTGTGCTCTATTTTTCAGTTTGCATTGCAAAAGTAAGCTCTTTAACCAGGCTGAATGATGCTTTTTAAGCCTATAAAAATTTCAAACATTAGTTTCATTGAAAGTGAAACAAGAGAAATACTTCAGCTATAAATAATGGATATGCACTTTTAAGTAACTTGTGAGACCTGTTTGGAATTATCCCGAAGGTTTGCCTCCCACCTGAAAATCACAGTCCTAGCTGAGAAATGAGTACTTCATGTGCTTGCAATTTGATTAAACTGAGATAAGTTACTAAATGGTCTCACTTTTTTGGTTTGCTCTGTGCTTTGGATGGCATAGTCAGATTTTATAACTTCTCTTTTACGGTTAGCTGAGTCTGATTCCTGCAAAGACTTAACATGTATATTTAACTTTAGTTTGGTTAATTGCCTGTGTAAAGACTTTTTAGATTTGGGACCCTGATTAGTTTCTTCCTTGCTGCAAAGACCGCTGTAAATTTCAATAGGGAAACAGAAAAGTCCCTTAACAACTTTTAAGGAAGCTTTTAAAACAATAATTTGAGGATGTACTATTTAAAGTTAATTGCATCAGTTATTTTGAAATAAAAAATGTCTGAATAACAGTGACCTGGTTTTTTGTGTGTGTTCAGGCTTGCTACTGCACACTAGAAAATTCAGAAACTATTTGTAAGGAAGCAAGTCACCAGAAATTCAAGTGTAACCAAATGCTGTGGGTCCAAGACCTGCAATTCCCACACGTTTAACCACGAGTGCAGGATATATTGGGTCCCTGCAGACTCTAGGCACACCTTGCTCATACTCCGTACTGCTCCTGTGTATCAGCTCCGAAGGGCTTCTCCTGTCATCTAGAAATAAATAAAGGTCTGTTAAAACAAATGCCATAAAAGGAGACAGTAGAATTTTTCAAATTTTAGAGACATTATCTATCTTCAAATCCCCTCTGTAGACCTACATTAAAATAATGATCACAGCCCAAATATAGAACATTTGAACTGTCTTTTTTCCAGGCCAGATGTGCTATGTTATGTAATGCCATTTTAGGGTGATTGCTGGAGCTTGGAGTAAAAGGAAAATGAACATATTGTAGATATTTTTCCAAAGAGCAAACGTCATTAAAAATGTTATAAAACTCAAGGCCTTGAGCAAAAAATTTTAGCAAACGCAAGTTCTGCACAGAGCCTTGCCTACATACAGGCTGGGCTCTCCAGCAAGGTACAGCCTAGGCACGATAAAATGAGAGCCCAAATACCCATCCCTACACCAGCACGCTTTACCCAGATACAAAAGCATTGCGACTCCTAAGAGCTTATTCCTCCGGGCATGGCACATTTCTAAGTTAAGTGCACCACAGCAGAAATTTTCTCCATGTGCTTTTCAAAACTCTGTTAAATAAAAATCATCCAAGCAAGTAGTTGTTGATACGTATGTGCAACAGGCTTCCCAGAAATTCTTTTTAAATAGAGCATCAATGTTTTCCACTGTTTCCAGGGAGGAAATCTGCTGAGTTCAGACTGCTGTAATCAAATCCACATTGCAAAGTCACAAACAGAGAAACAAAGGACAATCACTGTCCATTTTTTGCACTGTGGATGCATTAATCAGACTCCATTTTCTTCACTGCTTCAGATTGCATTCTCACGGTGACGTGCCAGCCTCCTGCCTTTGTCGGTTACGTAGCTGTCCCCTCCGTCACAGCAGCCAGAGCTGGGGACAGCACACTTGCTACTGGAAGCATTTCACGTTTGTGACCCGAAGCAGAAAACTAACGTCTACACAGAGCATCGGAGTGGCAGGCACACCAGGAGGAAGGCTTGGAGCATCTACATTAAGTGTCTAAACACGTACAGGGAGCATACCACGAGAGTCACCAACCTCAGTCGACTTGGGGAGCATTTATTCTCTTTCAAATCTCTTTTCACTGTGAAAAAAATTTACTTCCTTTTCAGGCGTTCTGTAGCAAGAGCAAAAATAGGAACCCAGTTATGCCTGGCCTGTCCGCAGGGAGAACAGAGGGTGCTGCGCTGTGGCCATGCCTAGGGCACAACCTGTGCACGAACTCCCTGGCCCCGGGGAGAATCGTGGCCTTTAGCAACTCACTTGTCCTGGGAGGGGATGGCAGGGCCACCACGCTCCGCAAGACCTCTGAAGGGCTAGGCCTTGGGGTGTTTACACTTTAGGGTCCCTTCACCTCCACCTCACGCACTCGTGATGCAAGAGAGGATAAACAGCCTTTCCTGGGGCTGCCTAAGAGAAACCCACTTCCCTCTGGGACAGGGGCTCAGCAGCAAAACGGCAGCATTTGTAGACTATTAAAGTACGTTTATGGCTTCAAACTCTTTGTAAGGCTGACTAAGGGGTAGGAACAGGCAGGAATAGGTGGGTAGTTCGGGCACAGCAGGTACTGGTAAGGTGTCAGCTCTTTTTGCCGTGTGCCTTGTCTCTGGACCCAGCTAACTAGGCCTGTCAGCTCCCAGTTCAGGATCTCTGACTTGGCTCTGGGAAGGCTGGCGTGCCTGCATAGCCCTGCAGCGTTGTTCAGAAAAGCCAGTGTGGGTTTTCAAATGCATTTAGTTTTGCAAATGTGTTTCATTACTACAGTATTTCTAGATCTGTGCCTTTTTTTTTCCTTTAGCATCAATCACATCAATACAGGAGACTTAAAGAGAGCAATCTTACCTCCTCTCTGGCTTTTTTAGCAGGTTTTTTAGCCTCATAAGGTAGTTTACTCATAAAATAAACTGCTTAACCTTGTAGCCTTCCTCTGCACCAATTTGATTTTGTCTCTTCTGAGTGTGAGCAACCCAGTTATTCAGAAGATGTTAGGAGAAGTGTCACCAATGCCTTGAACAGGATCCTGAATTTTCACTATGTTTTACCAACGTTTTTTTGGTATCTGTGATCATGTTTTGCATCCTATGATCATGCGTGTCATTTCTCAGGACCATACTGACTGGTAGGCTACGGTAATCCTGTGATCGATGAACACGCTCATGTTTGTCTTCCTCCTCTGTTGTTTCCATTTCATTCTTGTTGTTAGTTGAAGCTCCTGATCTCGTGCTTTCTGCTTTTAAGTTCCAGCTCATTTCTATCATCTCACTCCCCCTTTCTGACTCTCTCTGAAAAAATTATGCTACATTGATGATGCTATCTTACCCTTATTATTATCTATTAATTTTCTTCAAGGCACTGGTATTTTATATAAAATAATGATGTAAAACTCTAAATAGAAGAATCAGGAGGCCTCAGTCTTTTTGAGTTGCATCAGTTCAGACAGCCATAGACAGCGCGTACCTGCCCACTGCACCAGGGCTGGCAGCTCGTGGAGAGCGAGTGTTGCAGTAGCTGGCAACACACACAGAGCCTGCAGCACGCAGGGAATCACTGTAGGGTTTTTATGCAATTGATTAAATGATATTGTGCACAGTCATCAAAAATGGAGCTTCACAATATATGTAATGATGTGCTTTGTTCTAATCTTTGCCTGCATAATATCAGAAGAACATCTATTTCCAGATAAAATAAATGTAAATGAATATAACCAAGCCTGACAAAGTTGTCAGACTTTCCAATTGCTGGAGGTAAGCTAGGAGAATATAATTTCCCCATCCTGTTCCCAGTAAAATATCCTAAAAACTCACAGGTGGAGGATTTGCTGCTTTAGGGGGCCGGTACAGCAGGTCTCCGAGGGATCATGCAGCAAAACCAGCCATGATCCGCGTGTCCCGCAAAGGTGGGTTTGAGAGAGCGGCAGAGATTTTATAGCAGCTGAAATATAAATAAAGGAGAAAGGCAAATGTCTGAGGATGAGTCAGCCAAGAGGTGAATGCATTTTCTCATAAGTGGGCTGTTTTGTAGATCACACCGAGACTCAGAAATCAAGATGAGGCTGCAGAGTCTGTGTTCGAACTTTTTAGAAATTGTTGATTAATTGCTAGAGGATGACATCTAAAACCTCCCTGCTCCTTTCCTTCTTTCTTTTATTCAGCTCCTATTTCTTTATCTTTCTGTTCTCTTGCCTTTTCCTTTTCCTCTTTATTTTTTTCTCTAATTAAATATAAATAAAAAAGACTGCATGTTCTGTGCTGTCATTTACGATATATAACTTCTCACCAACAATCCCAGATTCAGTAGTGATTTTAACTGACAGTTTGTAATTAAATAAAGATAGAAGGTTCATAAGTTTCAACTGCATATCTGCATTTCTTGTCTTCTGGGTAGTTTTTGCAAACTTAACAGTGTGTAAATTAGGACTTTTTAGCATGTGTACATGTATAAATACTTCTGCTTTTATATCTGATCAGATTAGTACTATTTAGGTCACCTCTAGTCAAGAAAGCCATGCTGGTATAGCAATATCAGCTATGGGACTGATTGGGTGTTGGATTTTTTTCCTTAACTGGGGGAAATCTGAGTTTAATGTGCAGTGAAACTAGAAGAATCCCCACAGGGACATAACAAAAATGCATGCTTTTTCTGGGAGAGCTTCTTTTCCTTTGGGTAAAGCTCTACAGATAAGGTTATTCTATTTTTTTTTTTAATTTTTTTTTCCTCTTTCCTATCGGCTGTACACTGCTCGAACTGAGGCAAGGCTGCCAGCATGGCTGCGGCAGCACGGCTCTGTCAGCAAACTTCCTGCGGAGCCAGAGACGACGCTTCTCCGGTGCAGCGCTGCCGTGGGTTGGACTTTGGGTAGGAGCTGGATCCTTCCACTGCCACTCAGGCTGGGAGCAGTGGGTCAGCCGGGGGTGAGCGGAGCAGCGGCGAGAGCCAGCCCTCCATGCCTGGGGAGGCTCGGCGACCTCCGGCAGCATCCTGGATCCCTGGCAGGAGCTGGCCATTGGCGGCTGCCGAGCCGATGTGTTTCCCTGCGTCCCGCCAGCTCCAGGCAGACAGGCTGGCTGTGAGAACAGCTGCAGAGCGGGAAGCAGGCTCAGAAAGAGCTGAAAACTGAATTTGAGCAGCAGCGGTCGGGATGGAGGATGCCTGATGCAGCCCTGCTCCCTCAACCGTGTAACACGTTCCCAGCGGAATGGGGCACGCACCACGACCGCAGCGGGCAGCCCTCCTGCAGGAACGCTTCTCTGCTCAACGTCAGGAAGCAACCCTGAATACATTCACCTATGCTCCGATAGGCAAAAAACCTCTGCGCACCTTGCGTCATTTAAAAAAAAATTAATACTGTAATTTTCATGATATAAAATCTGATGATCTGAAGCTGAAATTGTTTTCTTCTTCAGCCTCATAGTGAGTTGGATTTCAGAGGAGAGGCCTCTTCTTTTATTATCATTCTTCACTGAGATAGCTGGCATTTCTTTACAGAGGTGATCTGCATTGCCTCCCTGGGAGAGCTGAAGTGGTCCCCCCAGTTCTGCTCGGAAAGCCGTGCTGCAAGGCGATCTCAGCTCCGGGTACGCTTGCTGTAGAAGAGAAGGCTGTGAAACAGGAAAAATTATTCCATTTTGGGTTCTATTCACATCTAACTTGGCAACCCCACTTTATTTTAGCAGAAGTACTAAAGACCGGGAAAACTTAGTTTATGCTATCCTGCTTCAGAGCTCACTGCAGCCTTCTTATTTTGTCTGTATTTACTGCCTTTTAGCATCAGTACTGCTCACTGGGAATTTGTTATGAAGTAAAAGCCTTAAATGCAAACTACTTCCCAGGCCAGTAAGAAATATTTAAACACTTCAGGCATTCAGTCTGTGATTCAGAGATTTATTTATAAAACTGTTGATTTTGGGACACTAAACCAGTGCGTTTAAACTGCAGAAGTGAGTCATATTTGTGGGAGGTAATTACTACCAGAAAGTACAACTAACTTTTGTAGGTTTCTCTGTAAAATGTCCACTTATGATCTGCAACTACTAAAAATAACACGCTTTGTTGAATTTCAGCACAAGTTATCATTACAGAATTATGTGGCTTTATACATATATTCTGTTTTCCTGACATATGATAAAATAAATGACTCACATGCCTGAGAATTTATTTGGGTGTTTTATGTGGACTGTCCTGACCAGGTAACTTGTTCAGCTTATATACTTTTCATGAAAACCAAAGACTTTGTGGTAACTACTAAAGAAAAGCCATTTAACATGGAACAACCATTGTAGCTAGCAGTGTTTGTTCATCAGAAAGGTCTCTTGTTTCTTGTGTTATCCAAAACCACGACAATCTGCTCTATCTCTTCTCTTCTCTTCTCTTCTCTTCTCTTCTCTTCTCTTCTCTTCTCTTCTCTTCTCTTCTCTTCTCTTCTCTGTGCTTAGTAGATCTTGGGAGCTGAGGAAGTTCCAGATGTCCAACACCTGCAAAAGCTACTTGCGGAGCAGGAGGGAACTTTCCTCATTATCCCTCAGTCATGACTGAGGAATTCAAGTTTATTTAACTTGTGGTCACTTAGCAGCACTCCCTACCAGCAGATGAGTCAGATGCTATGCCACCTATCCCAAGAGAATACCCTGCAACTGGGTTCAGAAAAATAATGTCATCCATTTTGGCATACTAGGTTTTGAACAGTTTTTCCCATGTCAATCAGGGAGAACTTAAGGTGCACCATAAACCCAAGCCACCTTTCATTGCTAGCAGACCAAAAATAGAGTTGCTATCCAGGACTTAAACCACATTCCTCTGAATATCTCCTTCCCCTTCAAAATGGGCAGTTAGAGAAGAGGCCTTACTTTAAAAACTGCAATTATCTGTGTGTGTGATTTGCCAGGAATCAGGTAGTCTCTGCTACATTTCCCAGGAATCTTGTGATCAGATCATGGTCAGGAAGTCTTTTCCCTGTCCTTCCCAATCCTTCAAAGTGAATCCAGCTCCCACCAGTTGCATACCCTCCGTGAGGTGGTGGAGGTCAGAGATGGGGCAGATGGGACTTGCACTTGCCTTTCCATGGCTTTCTGAGGAAGAGAACTAAATATTATCATCCTTAACTGCACCTCTTTGAGCAGCTCCACCCTATTCTACCCATGGTTCTCGGACAAATATGCACATAGTTTATTTTTCCTGGCTTTTTTTTTTCTCTTTCCTAGGATCAGGTTTTAATTACCAGCTGGCTCTGGGCAAATGTGCTGCACTTGGCCATGGGAGCAGGGCTGGCTGGGAGAGGGTTTGTCCACATTAAAGGAGCTACCCATGCTGCTGGGATGCCAGTCTGATGTGCCCGCTCAGGAGGAGAGCTGGGTGAGGGTTAACCCATGCTTCGAGATACTGTGCATGTCAGTTGGTGGTCAGGGAAGGTCAGGACTGTCTCTCATCAGCATTGAAGTGGACTTGGGTGCACTTTAACAAATTGCGTATTTGAGGTGTTATATCAGTACTTACAGCAGAGTAGGGTTGGAAGGCAAATTGCCTTTTCCCTTGAATTCACTCTACAAAAACGTAGGAATTATGATTTCAGTCTGATTGATGGCCTACTCACTCTAGTGTCTACAGCCAAGGAACAAGAGTCACCAAAGCTTCAGAAAGAAATAATACTTGATAATAAACATTTATATAATAAGATGCTTTTTAGGCAAAATTCAAATCAAAGTTATTTTTGCATGAGAGGTTCATGAAAGATGAGCACAGATGTCTCTTCTGATGGCTTCTTTGGTGGCTTTAAAAAAGGAAACAGTTGCATCTCAAACAAAACGCAGCAATGACCTTGAAATGGGTAAAGTATTTCACAAGATAGCAATATGTTATGGCTATGATTTCACATGATAGTCACTATCAAAATGGGCTAAAGACAGCGCTAAGCATATAATTTCTGTTTCCACAGAAATTTTAGAGTTTTCACTGTTCATATTGGATGGAGAACCTGATGGTCCTTACCATACATTTGGCAAAGCTGTTTAGTGGCTGTGTGAGCCTTTAGCAATCAGTATATTAGGGATTCGGTGGTCATGGGTAACAAAGTCAAACACACTTGCACCAAGACTAAGCACTTCTTATATGTAACTTAATTTTGTAATATTAAATCAGATAATTTTTGTCAATAATTTTAAAACTTCTTGATTGTAGAAGTTAAATATGACTGCACGTTTTGTGTATGTTGAGGAGGGGTCTCTGTTAATTCCTCAGCACTCCCTCAAGCCTTTCAGAAACCCTCCAAATGGCTGTGGGCTTTCAGGGAAGCCGGTGATCGCCACTGAGCATTGGGCTGTGCTGTGAGCTGAACGCTTTGACGTAGGCTCCGTGTTTGTTAAAGTGCATCTTCTCTTATGACTCATAGTTTTTCCTGCAGCAGTGAAAGAGCAGCGTATTCTGCTTCACTTAAGCATTTAGATCCACCCAGCAAGTGCCTAAAGCTGAGTTCACATATTTGTAAAATACTGTTCTCCCTGCACTGGATCCTGATGGGTGTTCCCCTGGAAGAGCCATGTCCCAGTCGCATCCCCTGTAAAGTTCCTGTACCATATTGTCAGGTTTTTTGCTGTTATTTCAGAGAAGGGGGAAATATGAGGGAAGAGAATCATACTACAATTGTTTGTACTCCTTGAGACTGATGCACATCCCATTAAAATACATTTCTGTATTATAGTTACTCAGTCTTTTCCACAGTATCATTGTTGCTTCAACATTTCAGGGACTGAAAGGCTGCTCTAAGTGTGCTGCTAGCCCTGGATCACTAGTAGCTAGGCCAAATACGGTTTCTGGGGTATGTTTGCTAAAATACCAGATTTCAGGTCCCACCTGGAACAGGAGGATGCTAAGCCAGCCTGGTGGAGCTCCTGCTGCCTCTGTTTCTCCAGACAGAAGAGGCAAAAGGAAAGCACGATCCTTCTGGGAGGGCCTGACTAGCAGCGATGAGGGCTTGGCTAGAGGGTCTAAAGGGGTTGCTGCAGCCCTGGCACTCACGGCGGGCAGGGCAGGAGAGGCAGGCGGCTGCCGCTGCCGAGCCCAATGGCTTCTTGCACCGACGTCCCCTTTGCCCGGCACAGGCAAGGGCAGGGCTTTTCGCACTTCCCGCTTGGCCCTTTCTGGCTGCAAGCCATCACACTGGGTTAGGGCGAGCACCGTCCTGCGCTTTGCTTCCATGGTGCTTGCTCTGGGCTTCCCCCCACCACAGTCCCACTATTTTTAGGCATGGTTATTTGGTGCAGCCTCCTGTAAACTACTGTGAGTAGAAACTCCTTTATGGTATGTCTCCTTTTCCAACAAGGAACACCTTGCCAGAGCACTGAGGTGCCCAAGCCCAGACCTTGCACCAGGAGAGATTTATGAGGTGCGTTCCTGCTTCTCTGCCCTTCTGACTTTGGTAAGGACTGTCTGTCTTGAAGGTTCTGCCGAGAGGCTTTTGCCTGATATGGAGAAGTGTAAGAAAGGCTGTCTGCAGACAGACAGACAGGATGAATGAATGAATGATAACTGCGCTTTGGTACAGAGCTTGGGCTCTGCAGTCT
Organism: Tetrax tetrax; assembly: GCA_009806455.1. Lineage (NCBI taxonomy): Eukaryota > Metazoa > Chordata > Aves > Otidiformes > Otididae > Tetrax > Tetrax tetrax. Next base: position 107,124 of record WHYT01015801.1, read on the forward strand.
CTGCTTTAAATGTTTGGAAGGGGAGTCAGCAGCTTTTTCAAGCCAGTTGCTTCCAGATTCACCTTCAGAGGACCTAGAAGTGTAGCGGGGATTGCAGGGATAAAGACTGGCCATAGATTATTCACAAAAAGAGAAATTTTAGTAGAGCAATTTAAATGCTAGCTGACAATTTGTTTGCCAATTTTTAGTCCAGTAGAGTTGAAACGGCCAAGTTTTTAATGCCAACAATTGAGGTTTGTAAAGGAAATACCAAACCAACCTCGGCGGAAAGAGGTGGACATTAAATTACAGAGCAAAGACTCCAGTTGCTCTGTAGGCGGAGAAATAAACAAGTTACAAAAAAAAAAAATCAGTCTGAGTTTTTCAGTTTGAGTCCTGTGCCTAAGCAAAAAGGGGCTGAAGCAGAAAAGTGCAAGATTTACCAGCGGTGGTTGAGCTGGAGCAAACGCTCAGCAAGCTGTACAGAATGGTTGACGAGGGGAGCAGGGAAGGGGACCGACAGGGAAGTGCTGCAAAAATGCTCAGAAACTGTTGCTTGGTCTCATCATGTAAAGATTTAAAAAGAGCCCAGACCACAAATTCTTGACTGTTCTTATTTCAGCAAGTGCCAAGAAGACACATTCTTTAATGTACACAATGGTGTTTCTTGGATACGATGTCGACAATATACACTTGTCATTGGACATTTGTGTAATTTTTCCTGTATAATGTGTAACAGCGTGCCCCTGAATTCCTTCAGCAGCAGCAGGCCAGCTAAATTCACCATGAGCCCTATCTTCCATCCAAGAGGCATTCCACTGAAGCTGGAGAAACTATTCATGGCGTGGGGACTGCCAAGGCACACTGGAGCACGGATAGCAAAATCTTCCCCTGAAATATTATTTCAGTCCTTTCAGTTTTATAAAGGACAAAAGAAAACATTACACATTGCAAGTGTAGACTTATTTGTCCACTCTACAAGGCTGAACATATTTCATCCAGAAGTGACAGCGGTGCCTGAAAAAAGCACTTCTCAGAATTAGCAGGTTTATTTTGTAGTGCAGCTTGCCAAGGCCAGGTTTCCAGACCCAGTAATGGACATCAGAGAGGTCACAGTACAGAGATGCCAAAGCATAGGTGCTGGTTCTTGTACAGGACCAACCTAGACAGAACTTGACTGAGCAAATTCTGCACCACGTACATCCCGAACAGACGTGCTGTATGCGTGTTAGTGGCAGAGACTGGCAGTCAGGGGCCATGATTTCCAGACTGCTTTCTTCAGATTACCTATGAATGACCGTCCTCTTGTTTATAACTTGCTACGTTGACGCAACGCGTTCCTGTTCAATTAAGCAGATGTCATGCTACAGCAGAGTATTTCTCGGGTTTCTGCTGTAAATTATTCATACCTGGAAAAAAACAGCACAAGCTAATATCTGGGTACTCAATCACATATAGCAGTCACCTATACATCCATTTTGTATTAGCCATTCGCAATAAGCTGCTGCAGTTTTGCTTACTCTATGCTATGCTTTTCTGTTCTTTCTCAATTGTCTTTTTCTGTAAAATAGTGTTTAATAAATTTTAAGTAAATGTGGGAGTGCTTTGTCATCTGCAAAGATGTAAATCTTGTGATCCATAGGAATATACATACTATTGCTACTCTTCAATGCACAAAGTTTGTAGTTTTACCCTGTCAAATAAAATCAGAGGTAAGTTTTGCTGATGAAATGATCTGTAGCAGGAGGAATACATTATTTAGTTTTCCTTATATGCTCCTTGCTAGAGGTAAATAAGATATCATTGTGATACCATTCACTCTGTTACAGCTCTGGCTGTGTCAGCATTTACATTACAAACCTCTTCTTCCAGAGGTTTATAACTCAGCCATGAAATTCACTCCAGTCTGAAACTTGGCACACAAGGTCTCAGTCTGGCAATGAATTTATTTTACAAAAAGTGAGAACAATGCAATATCTGTTTGGCCGTATCCAAGTTAAAATTTTTTAGGTTCTTAGCAGTGGAGTGGGCCTACACAGAGTGAAGTATGCACCTGTCTGACACATTGCTCCAGCCTCGTCTTTCTAAGGTCACCATAAAATCCAAGTGTGTCACAGCCTAAAATGTTTCTTGAAGTTTTGCACGCTGTGGTGAGTTTAATTCAAAAGGTGAAGTTGCAGAAGTGTCGGGCATTGCAGTTCTCCGGGTAGCGCTCCCACTGCTCCCGCTGCTCTCACTGTGAGCAGAGCTGAACTGGACGGCTTTTCATGGTTCATCACCAAACTCCAGACCTGCTCTGATGGCAACGCACAACACCTGTTTCACTTACACCTGTACCTTCGTTTCCCAGAGCATGAGATCTGCCTCTCATGGCCCCTGACAGGGCCTGACTCTCCTCTCCCCTTTGCTTCTCGTGCCGCAGCAGGAGCCCAGGCATCCCTGTGGATATCGCTCCCCACATCCTGGGGCCGTGCACAGAGCCCGGCTGCTTTGCGCTTGGGGGGCCCCGCCGCCACGGCTGGCCTTTGATTCCCTATCAGTCACATAGGAAAAAGTCTCATAAACAGCAGAGCTGTTAAAGTCATCGGGTGTCACGTTCAGAGACTGAATTTGCCATGCCCTCCCCCTGGGCTCATTGGGAATTTATAATGTTACAGTCCCCGAGGCCAGGTGTCCTTCCTCAGCCACGGCCCTTGGTGGGTGATGGGGAAGCAGTGCCGCCGCCACACAGCTACAAACCTCCTCCTCCTCCATGGTTACCTACCCAAAGTACTCACCAAAAGTTTCAAGAGACCTCCTGGCATTATCATGAAGCTTTCTTCTCCTTCTAGTACTGGAACAACACTTGGCTAAGTTTACATCCTTGGATTTGCCACAAAATTACCATTTACAAAGACATGAGTCTGTTAAAAAGTGAATTCTGTTAGAAGAGCAAAGCACCTTTTTATGAAGCACATCTACTCCTTGCTCTTGCTCCATGCCACACCTCAGGTTTTCTCTTCCAGTTTCAGGAATGTGTTTTGGCTCTCTTTTCATCCCCCACTAAACTGACAACTGAGTGAGCACTAGCTGAGTTTGCCAGGTTTGATATACACCCACCAACCAGCAATTATAAAAGCCATTTAGAGCATATAACATATAATAATATACAGATTCTGAGTGATGCTGTTATTAACGATTAAAGAACATGCTTTATTTAAATAAAAATAGAAAGACTGATGAGATTTTTCCTAGAATCCATCTTTAAGACAAAGATATAAGATGTAGTTTCCAAAGATTAATTCACTTTCATCTTATGATATTTCCTTTTGGAAAGCCTCAGCCCTCCAGGTTCTCTCTGTTCCTGCACTGCAGATGGTGGAAGATCGTGATATTGATTGCATGTGTTTAAAAATGAACCATTTGCTCCCATATCTTTAATCCAAGTAATATAAAACCACGCTTAGGAAAAAAAAAAAACAACATTAATGTGGTTTTAAGCACATACCTGCAAAAGCGTAACATTAATAATGCCATCATCTTAAAGTTTAACTCAAATAGACACCTAGTATTCTGTAAAAATATATTTAAAGAAAAACAGACACGGTGTTCTGACTTGTTTAAGCCAAAGTTTGCACTGGATGTACATTCGGGGCATATTTTGCCCTTATTGTTCAACTATTTATGTGATTTGGAAGGAGATTATTTCCAGTCTCCAGCAACGTAACTGATCTTCCAAACTCACTGACAATCTGTATCACAGAAATAGAATCCCAGCAATCGGGTGATTAAGTCACTGACACAACCAATTCAATTAAATATTTGGACTCCATTTAAAAATTTATATTAACTGATAGTCAAGCTATTTTGCTGTCTCTGAGGAACATTAAGAAATAGGAAGGAAATAAATCTGAATATTAATAAATTTGCAAGCTGTCATAACAAGGATTTGGGGAGAAAAATAGGCAAATGAAAAAATGTGATTCAAATTTTTAAAAATTGAGCCAAAACTGTACATTGCACACTTAAAGAGCTCAGCAGACTTAGTGATGTACAACCTCCCTCCTGAATGCAGGATAAGACTTTGTTTCATTAGTTTTTTTTCTGGACAGGGAAGGCATATGCATTTCATTGTCATAGTGGAAGCATACGTTAAGCAAGTACGTTCATCCTTACATTGGAAAAGCAGGACAGTTTTTTTCTGTAGTGGTACCTTTTTTTTTTAAAAAAAAAAAGCACTAATAGCTGAAGTGCCTATTGTCACCATTCCTGAAGGAAAAAGATAGCAGAAGCCTCCACCAAGCACATAGTGTCTGAAATGCAACATTAGCAGAAATATTGAACCTATGCATCTACACAAGAAAATACTTCCATGGAAGCAAAATCAAATCTCTTGGAAATCTTGTAAAAGATTTGCTCTGATAAACTGTTAGACTGAGTCTGAAATTGGAAGAGGTATCTCCTTTGTTGTGATTTTATTTGTTTGTGGTTATGGAGACAAGATGTTTTTCTTGGTGCTGAAATCCTTGAAATGACTGGCAAAATTCAAAGAATGAAAATATAAGTCTCATGTGACAAATTGTATAAAAAGTCTCATGAGCTTTCTTGGAAATTTTTCATTGAATGCATGAGTTCAGGAAATAGTTTGACATTTTGAAGAAAATGAACAGGACAATATTTCTTTCTCTGCCTAAGGCTTTCCCCTCACTGGACTTAGTGGTCGTGTAAAACAGAGCTGGAATGAACGTGCTGGGGAACAGATTTTTCTGCCAGTCCACGGAGCAGCTGCAGTGGGGGCCCAGCCTTTTCCTCCCTGCCCACAAGCGGTACATCAGCTCCAGCCCAAAGAACCAGTATCGTCAGGATAAAGCCTTGTGGCTTTTGTGGCCCAATAAATCCTTAGTTTTATCCAGACACCCAAAGGAAATCCATCTGGGCTATGCCATCAAATAAGCACAGTCATCAGCTGAGAACAGCTTTTGATTGTTACCAGTCCTTGATATGCAAAAGGTTTTCTCTTCACTTAATAGTTCCCTGAGACATTTGATTCTTCTACTTTGTCTTTGGCCCTATTTAGGGACAGTTTATATAAACTGGATTAATTTATCTTGCAGAGATTGGCTCTCTCCATAACATCTGCTGACCCAGATTAACACCTTGAAAATCATGTTGACTAATCTTGGAGTGCCTCTACCAAGATTGAAAGCTATAACAATTTGGTAACACACTTTCATCCATCACCTGTGTAAGTTCTCTCATTTGCTTCCTGGTCCATGATTTCTAAAAAGTTCATTTGTTGCAGAACTGCTACCTGAACTGTCGGCCAAACTGACAGAAAGACAGAGCTGTTTTACAAACTATTTTACGTAACAAAATCAAACAGATCAGAGAAGGGAAAAGAGCTTTCAATTATTATTTTCAAAGTTGATGAACATCTTTGAAGTCTAAATGGGCAAGTTTTTATTTTAAAGGCAATCTCAGATAAAGATTGCCTTGTGGCAATTTTCAGTGAAACAAACTTAAACAGACCTTTGTGGTATGGATCATGCAAATCATTGGCCTGTTCTTTGAAAAAGTTTGGGTCATGTTGTTTGGGTCAAGTTCAGGCAAGAGTGAATTAAGCCGAGTTTGAATGCAAATCCCCCATGAAGGGTGGTGTCCACATCCCCAGCAACCAGGTTTAGTGGTGTGGTCTTCCTCTACGCTCCTTCCTCGCAACTCCAAGCTCACGATGACTGTCGTCTGTATATCCACATTTTCACCATGAAGATGCTCAAATGATTGCATACTGAGTGACCACCTGTCCATAACTCTCCTAAGAATACAGCAACTAGCAGATTGGGTCAGACCCAGCCCCCTCAGCCCCGGGTCCTGCCCCAGTGTGTTTAAGAACCATGTTAGAGCCCCTTTGAGAAAGGGGCAACTACAGAACAAGCCTCCTTGGTACCCTCCCATTTTATAACAATCAGTATTTGAAGGAATTTTACAATAGAAAGCTCGGTCTGGAGCATTGGGGTCATTACCCATAGGTGGATATATTCTCCATGATAGTGTTTCGTTACAAATCACTTTTTTTGCACTCAGCTATACTTTTGGTTATATCCTGTGACAATAAATTTCAGAGATTAATTATGAACTGCAAGAAAAATAACTTATTTTTTTATTGTTTTACATTTACTATTGGATAAACACATTCACAGCACCCAATTCTGTTGTGACAGATAATGTCTAACTGTCTCTTTTTCCTTTTTTTCCCACAAATCATTCATAATTCCATAGATTTCCATTACAACCTTATAAAAGAGGAATCACCTCATTTCTGAAATGGAAAGCCCTAGCCACCGCAGATAACCTGTACAAACGCTGTTCCAGACCTCTGATCCTCATCATACACCCTTTATTCTTCAGAGTTCCACTGTGTGCTCTCTGAAATGGGATAACTGGACCCGCATGCAGCGTTTAAGAAGCAGGAGCACTGAGGACCGGCGCAGTAGCACCCTGCTTTCTGGCTAGCTTGCTGTTTTTCTCTCCTAACAACTCTTAGAGGCTGCTTGTCTTTTCGGCTGTTGCAGACCGTTACGCTGGTATGTTCAGACTGGGCTGTCTCAGAAACATCTCTGTTTTGAGAGACACAGGCCTGTTTTTTCTAAATGATGGAGAGCTTTCTGGTTGCAGATTTGCCCATAAACTTACCCTGCTTGCTAATTTCAACCAAAAAGCCTGAGGCCAATAGATGGCTGCAGACACAGCTCTCCTTTGCCATAGTGAGACGAGAGCAGGCTTCTTGCTCGTGTAGGTGGAGGTGAAACACACAGCTCTCACAATTAATCCCTGAGCTCTGACCTCCTGGCTGGGACGGGAAGGTGCGTAGGAGAGAAGGATGCCAAAGATTTGAAGGAAGAGTCCATTTAAATTTTTATTTCAGTTTGCACTGTAAAGCAAGTGTGTTCTAACTTGCTTTAGCAAGTAAACATGTGTTTTCTTGGAGAAATGGCTTCAGAAGCCAGAAATGGCTTCTTCTTACAATGAGAATTGATCCTACGGAAACATATTATTAAATTTATTTACTCAGAGAATTTTGGAAAGGTGATGGAGCCTGTATTCTTGACCAAATCAGCCTATCGTTAACCAAATTTAACCCTTCACCCCAGTAAAAAAGAAAGGGTAATGTAAATATTGCTTAGTCTCATTTTCCATATTCCCAGTGTTATTATTTCAGTGTCACATGGGCCCTCCACATATATTTAAAGTACAGATGCTGAGAGGAGCCCTTTGACTCTGCCCTTTTTGTTATTTCAATGTCCAGGAATGAAATACACTGTTTATGTGACTCCAGGCTTTGCACTTGTTCATATGCTGTGTATACTGTTCATAAGCTGGGTTTATAAAATGGAATTACCTCAGCCACCCAGTTTTCAAGCCCCGGGTCCAGATGTTGACACAAGCTCATTTCTTTCTTTACGATATTGCATTTTTCTTGCTACTTAGAAAAATGCATAATTAAAATTAAAGAATCTCAGTATCCAACCTTCTCCTTCACTGAAACTGTAAAACTCCCTTAGAGGCCACAATTTCTTCCTTCCTTATTTATTTGCTATTCCAAAATATGCTTCTAAGAAGTTGTGGTTTCTCCTCATTGCAGCAGACAGACAGAACTCTATTAGTTCAAGATACCAGGCCAGAATCTGCCCTAAAACAAGACATGCAATACCTTTGGAGTGGGACACTGCAAGCACCTGTATTGCCTAGATGAAGCAAATGGAACAGCTTGGTGGAAGTACATTTTACTCTATAAAATGCTTTATATTTACAAAGTCCAAATTTCATGATGTTCCAGAATTCCTTTCCTACCGCCCCCCCCCCCAAAAAAAGGAAATGTTATTATCCTTGTTTTATATTACAATAATTGTACTATGATATTTGTTCTTAGCTTGGGATGAATTAGAAGTCAGAAAAATCTGATTTTCTAATCTGCCCTTGCACCAGACCATCTAAAGCTTTCTCTTCTCTGCTCTTATATCATTTTATAGGAATAAAACTTTCTTATAACTTCCTTTTATTCAAATAAACCTTCTTCTTTTTTTAAATTTTTCTTCTGAGAAAAGTGTTGGACTTCTAGAATTTTTGTTTCCCCATTTGTGAAATAGACCCAGACTACCTTGGAAGAATGTTTTAATAAAATGAGTGTTTGCAAGGTAGGAGGTCATGCTGGTAGGAGGTCTCGAGCTAGACTCTGGATACGTGAACCTGCATGGAAGCTGGGGGAGGAAAACAGCCTGCAAGGTAGAATATTTTGGAGAAGGCAGTAAAAAGTCAATCCATGTGCACATGGCTCGGTGTTTGCCACAGGTGCAACATGTTTGTATATCAATGCCTTTATTTTCCCAGCTCCAGCCCCAACACTTGATACGTGCTGTTAGCAGGTTGAGGGATTAACAGACAGACTCCAGAAGTAGATAAAGCTGTATAAATAGGTGGAATGAGAGGCAGGACGTAGTAGTTTTGAATTTCCAGACAAAAGATACTTTGCGTAGGGGGCGAGTGGGTACAAAAAATGAATGCTTCTACAGAGCCATGGCTATAGTAATGAAAAGAAGAAATAGAAGCTTTTAAATTTATTTCTTTTCTCTTGCTCTTAACACACAGATGAAACTACAAGGAGTGAGTGAGACTTCAGCAGAGTAATGCTGAAAACACGAGAAGAGTGAATAACAGAGCTCGATGAACAGGCTATTCCAAGGCTGCCCAAGAGGAAAATGGAGATTTATACTACGCAGATGAGAAATCTGGCATTCTTTATGAATTTGGAGACATTAAAGATTCCCCAGTTAATCACAGGGTCATTTGTGAGACATCTGCTTCCAGCTTTCAGGAGTGATCAGTGAAAGGAGCAGCTCTGAACCATAGATAAATGCCTCAAAATAGTGAGGACCACTAAACTGCCCTGGGAAAAAACTGAAGACACAAGGGCAGAACAGATATGGGACACCAGAGAAAGCTGTCTGTCCTCTCCTACGCTGTCAGAAAAAACATTGATTCCAGTTGTGGGTGCAGCCGGGTGAACAGGGCACTGCTGAGCAGCAGGATTAGGTGGAGAAAAGCCACCAAGAGCTGGGTAATACCACAAAGCCATTCTGTGCCCTGTACGGAGATGCAGGTGGATGTTGAACCATTTAAAGCTAGAGCTGCTGTCACCAGGATCACCCACTGCTTCTGCTGGAGGTGGGAGGCGAGGTGGACCACTGGGCAGTGTCAAAACGACCCTCCCAGGAGGAAACCTCTGAGGGACCGCAGCCTCTGAAAGCCCAAGATGTGGTTGAAGCTAGAAATCCTTTTCCCTGCCCTGCTCCACAGTGTGCACCCCTGATTGCCAAGCTGCAGACCATTTGTTTTGGTGACACAGTGATAAAGGACAGGCAGGCCTGCAAAACCAGGCATCACTCACCCTCTAAACCCAGCACAGACTGGGTCTGCCTGTGGCTGGCGGAAAACCATCAGGTAACCAAACCATCTGCACCGGCCGAAAGCGGTTAAGCTGAGTATTGAAAAGAATTATTAATAGCTGAGGAAATGCTACCTAATAGCATATGGAATAGCATGCACCACTTGCAGCACAGTAATGGGTCCTGGCTTTTCAAGACAGATGAGCCATTCAGCCACCTACCAATGCCGGGCACAGCTCCTGGCAGGGAAAGCTTGGCAGGGAAAGCTCCTGGCAGGGAAAGCATGAGGCCAGGCAGAGAGGTGCTGCTGCTGCAGCACCCACACTGACCCACACCAGTGACTCCCAGGCACCGCGGGGGTATCGCAGACGGAGCCACCTGCCAGAGGAAGCTGGCAGAAATGTGTGGCTGCACTCTGCAACCTCTGCACAAAGTTCAGACGGAGAATATCAGGGCAAAATCAGCCCAATGCTAATCCTCTACATCTGATATCTGTTGATTTCTGGAGAATGTTGATTGACAAGCCCCAATCAAAAGAAGAAATCTGGCCATTTGTGCAGACAGGCACCTGTCTTTCCTCGCTCTGAGAAGCCCGGGAACGGGCAGGGGAACACACTGGGGGCCTCCTCAGTGAATCACCAGCCTCAGTCCCTATGGGACAACCAGAGCTCCAGCCTGTTGTCTCAGGAGGACAACTGTAAATAAGGCAGAGCAAAATCCAGCAGCCCTGGGCATTTGCTAGCTGAGTCCCAACATACTCAATAAGAGAGCAAGACTGAGAGAAGAGTTTCTCTCCTCTGTTTTCTTTGGGTCCATTAGTTCAGCCTTGAGTTTTTGAGCATCACTAGTATCCCAGAGAGATCCTGATGACCTATGTAATTACACCAAGTGACAACATCAATTTTTTTTTTAGTACTACAGTGGAAAATAAGGCACTGCCCTTACAACAACATCTAAACTGCACTTCTCTGAGGAAAATAAGTAGCATTTAACACACAATGACACTGTTTTGGGAATGTCTAGGCATCTGACAAAGAACTTAAGAACTCCAGGTGCTATAGAGAATAAGGCAGCTCATGACCATTTGTAAGGGGACAGTGCCAAAGAAACTACCCCTGCTGCTTGGTAAGAGACCATTCCTGATCACGGTAACAGGCAGAGCAGTAGTCCCAGCAGACTTTCGTCAGGAGAGGGACATGCAGACAAGCCAGTGAGTACCTCTGCCAGCCAGACTGCGACGCTCAGCTGAGGTACATCAAGCAGTGTGAGCTGCTTGAGCATTGAGTGATCAGGGCAGGAAAATACCAGCCCTAAACCAGAGTCACAACCGACTTGTTCCATTTTAAAGACAGGAACTATGTTGCTATATTAAATTGTTACTTTTCTTTCTAAAAAAAATGGGCTATGTGGAAGGCATTCAAGCAAGAATTGAGATCATGAAAGGTAAGTTTTCTCAGACAGTAGGTTGTAATGCACTGCAGCAAAATTCAAATAATTCAGTGCCATGGGAATCGGAGGACAAGACCTCTTCCCCTGGGTGCCTACAAAACAAGTGAGAGGCAGGAATGACAGTAAAGAGCCAGGAGCAAAAACTGAACAGACAAGAAGAGATGTCTGCTTGGAAATGCTGTGTTCTTGCAGCAACCCTCCCAGGGACTAAACACCAGCTCAGCAAGAGACCGATGAGAAGGAAAATCAAGACCCCAGGGTAAGCTGACAGACAGGCTGTCAGCAGCCACAGGCGTGACAACACTGGGACAGACCAGCGGCTCGCAACAATAAAGGGAGACCAGGGTAAAGCCACTACAGAACAGCGACCGACTGGAAGATCAACCATTAGGGAAAAGGCAACAGTGTGATCTGCATAGCTGGTACTCAAGGCAGCAGTGGAGATAAAACCGAAGACAAACCAGCAGAAGGCAGCTGGCAAGCACACAGGAGAACAAGGAAGACATAGCAAAATCCCTGAAATTAATTGATTTGACACAGGAGTGCTGAGGAAATGAGTGTCCCAGGAAGCTGGAGGAGCATCAGGGCACCAGCCAGCAGGACTCACGCAGCCAAAGAGGCCTGTAAAGCCCCATCGGTAGCAATAACACAAACAAGATGTGGAAGGCTGGGCTGAAGGGGAGCACACCTGAAAGACAACCAGGCTTGAGGTACTGCTGGGCGGTAGCAGTAAAAGCCAGAGCCCAGTTCAGGCTACACAGAGGTACTACACGCTCAGCAATAGCTGCCAACATGGCGACAATAAACAGCTAGGAGGAGAGATTAACAACCTTCACAGGTCTTGGAAGGAGCATGCGTGGCCATGGTGAGGGGCTTGGAGGGGGCACCAGGAATTGCATCTGTGTTTGCTTGGCTCAAATGGCTGCGGCAGTTCAGGTTTTACAAGTGTGGAGTCCTTTCATGTTGTTGTCCAGCGCTCAGAACATGAAACACTTGAGGTGAAATCCTGCCCCCACTGAAGTTAATAGGAATTTTGCCTTGAGCCTGGTTTCTCTCCTCTCACACTATCTGGTATAAGGAAAGACAGATCCCACCTCAAGAGAGAGGGAAGGGGGGAAAAAAGGAGGCAAAGAAAGGCATTAGTGCAACTTTGCTGGTGAGCATGGCAGGGAGCAGGGCTGAGAGGGTAGGAAAACCCTCAGCACTGAGGGAAGGAGATGAAGGGGGAGCTGACAGGAAAACAAAAGAGCAAACTCAATTAAAAGCTGCAGCAAGGAGCTCCCAAACGGCAAGGGGGGGACCATCCCCATAGAACAGGAGGGTTGGCTGAAGCAGGCCACCCAAAAGGCACCTCAACAGCACCAGCAAAAACACAACAGAGTTGGGAAAAGCATGGAGACAGGCTTCCCACAATGCCTTACTGATGTCTTAGTTTTGCTTCTGCATTGGCAAGGCAAAACACACCCTGCTGTACTGCTGGGATGAGTAACTTCAGGGCTTTGGAAAATGAGAAATGGGTAAGTTTTTTTCTTTATGGTCATCATGAGAAGAACACAACAACATTACCATCAGATCTCTGTGTATGGGTTAGTAAAAGCAAGAGGAAGAAGCAAGGACATAGGAAATGCACGCGCAAAAAAATGGTTTAGTATCTGCAAGTTGTGTAAGACACTGCTAAAGGAAAAGCAGCAGCTGCATGCATCTGAGCTGTGCCAATTCCTTTGACTCAAGCAAGTAGTTTTCATTGGATCTTTGGAAAAGAGACTATGGAAGACACAATGAAAGACCTTACAGAAGGGATCCTTTCCTTTAGCTGAATTGTGATACATACAATTCCTGATTGTCACAGTGCTGAAAGTGCTACAAAAAAAAAAAATAAAACAAAACCAAAACAGAGAAAGGAAATTCCCACAGTAGAGCTGCCAGTGACAGATGACAGCAGAGTTGAGAAAGGCAGAAAAAGAACCAGAGCAAGAGAAGTCTACGGGCAGACCTGCTTAGGGCTCTTTTTTTCCCTTTGGCTGGAATCTTTTCCGATGGGAAATGTCCACTTGACTATATTCACATTTCCCTTTTTCATTTCCTTCAAGAATGCATGTTTGAAGCCGGTTGCTTGCCTAGAAGCCTCTTGTCCCTTTCCGGCCAAAATGGACATTAATTTCCCAGGAGGCTGCGATGACCAAGTCCAGCATCCGCCCTGCAGGACCTGACAGTGGTGCCAGGGTCTCCATCCCACCTCCTGCAGCACCAACGCTGGGGTAAGGGGCTGGGCTGGGCCACCAAGAGCTCTTGACAGAGAGAGTGGGCAGGCACCGAGGAATCAGAAACCTTTCAGTTTTCACTGTCCATTCATGTGGAAAGTAATTTCTGGGAAAAAGTCTGGTTTCTATGCTCTTTCCTCCTGGATATGAAAGAGACCATCCTTGGTACAAATGCAGCTCCCAGTGCCTCGTGGCCTCTGGGCCATTGCATGTCCTGCTGCTAGCCTGAACCCTGCCTGTCTCCGTGCAGCCTGGGCTCACGCCTCTGCACCACCAAAAGGAGTTGTTCCCAGCTCGTTGGGCTGTTGTGAGGCCTAATTACCAAGTGTTTATGAAGAACCTCCTTCATTAGAGGGCCTTGAGCTATATAAGTGCATATTATAATTTAGGATACTTCAAGATGAAAGGCACTTAAGTGCTTGACAAACTGGGAAAGCAAATGTATACAGGAATCACACCGTTCGCCTCTGAGATGAAGCATCTGGGCTGAGATGTAACAACTGTTTCAGGCGCTGGCGTGAGGTGAGAATGGCCAAACCCTTGACATTCAGCTAAATGTCCCAAAGCAGCAGCAATGCTGCTGCTCGGGGGGCTGGCTGGGGTGGAGGGCTCCCAGAGGGACCCTGGCACTGGGGATAGCGTCCCCATGCAGGGAGTCTGAGTTGAGAGCAGGATGGCTTCATTCAGGTGCTGCTGGGCCGCTGGGCCCCAGCCGGAGACTAGCACATCTGGAAGGATACGGCCGGTGGGTTTGCAGCTGAAAGCTTGCCCTCATTTTTCTCTCCTCAGAAGAGAAGGGAAGAGGTCAGGGATGGAAGAGGTCCTGCGCCACGCATCTGCACCCGAGCAGGTCACCTAGGAGGAGCAGTGCAAGTTCAGGGCAGGAAAGATTCATCGAGCCACCCTTTTTATGGCTATTTTGCATGCATAACTTCGAGGTGAAATAAATACCAGTGGATGATTTAAGTCCCTCCAGCAGGCCCTGTAGCCTTTCAGAGGTATTAGCAGTGTGCCTCCAATAAGGAGTGCTCTGTTTTTCCGTGATAAATCCGTGCTACACCATTCCTCCCACGTACACAAGTACTTGATTTCTGCAGCAAGTGGAGATAGTAATGAAGAGGCCTGGAAGGAAACCAGAAAGTAGATTACTGGGTACTACAGTCCATTTAAAACATATGCTGCAGTGAGAATGGAGCTTTTAGAGTGTTTTATTGAGCTACATCCTTGGTTTTGCTTTGCTCAAGCTAGGAGTCTTCCAAAGCATATATTCAATAGCATTTTTGCCAAGCTCCTAAACAGCACAGGATTAGTATGTATCACTAAATTTCTATTTTTTTTTTTGGTTCTGTTTCTTAAACTGTGTACAACACCCTGATGTCAAAGTACTGAGTGAAGAATATACTGGACTGTATTTTGAAGACTCATTAGGGAAAGAAAAGCTGAAGGAAGACTTCTTAAGTACTTTCTAAGTTGCTGAGGCCTAAAGTATGTGTGTCAGTACACAAAGGCTGAACCAAAGGAATCCACTCAGCTAACTTGTATATTGTTTCTTAAGATATGGGGCAAACCACATTTGGCACTTAATAATCATGGAGGTCTTTATTTCCCAAATGTCAGGCCCCAATTTATCTTTTAATTCAGAGGTCATCCATTTTTCTTTCACTAATTGCACCCCCAGAGCAGATCTTATCACTTGCACTGTCCACCTGTGCACGACTGCTCATTTTTCGCATCCTCTGCTCTGCTCTCCTCTTGCCTCCTATCAGCCTCTTGACCTGAGTCACCTTATCACCATAACTTCTAAGAACATGTATGGTTAAATCCAAAACCCTTAATTGGCCATTTTAGCCAGGCTATAGTATATTTTGGGCTGTGTCTCTATTTTACTTTTTTCACTAAATCTTTTATTTCACAACAGATGTAAGTTATTGAAAACATTTGGTAGAGCCTAGAGCAATTCTTTTTGGTTTGGGAAATGTAAATAACCAAATCCTGCTGACAACACTTTGTCAGTCAGTAGAGCTTCACGACCTTGGAAAAGATCAGGAGAGATTTTCTCTTTCAACAAACCCCAAACTGTGTGAGTGCCACACGGCAAAACCCATGCTGAGCTGAGTCTAAGGCTGAGGAGGGAGAGCATAGGGATCACATCTCATCATGCAGGACAGCCCAATGTCTCCTCCCAGCTCCTGCCTTGCACCAAAGGGCTTTGGCCTTTGGCTGCATGTCCCCCACGTTTATCATCCCTGTGGCATCCTCTGCTGCCTGACACACTCTCACTGGCCGTTGGTGTTATCTTCCTCCATAGATGTTGCACGGAGGGGCTCTGTTGCTGCTTTGTGCCCGCAGAGACTGGGGTCATTAGTTATCTACAGGACCATACACGAGCAAGACAGCAGTTATCGGCAAGTCACCTTGCAGCTCACTGGCCAAACAGAACTGAAGCCTAAAACTTTTGCTGGCAGCTGTGGTCTACTTACATCCATCTGTCTTGAAAGAGATCCTCAGCTGGGAGTCTGGAGAGTCCTGAAACTTCCCGCGTCCCTTTATTGCTGGACATCTCCACTCAGGGTAACTCCCAGGAGGGGCATTTTGCTCTCTGCACCTCTAAAAGCGAAACTGGTTTTGCTCATATTGCTACATTTATGACTAAAACTGTTGGCCCTTGCTGATAAAGACAGACTGAGCTGTTCTGATGCTGAAATAACAATATATATAACAGTCAGAAATCAAAATTACTGAATGCCACTTCTATGTGAATTTAAGGCTGCAGAAAAAGTAAATCAACCTTAGGCCGTGCTGTATAAAACCAGATTGTTATTTTACAATGAAAAAGTGTAGTACAACACAAGGAGACAGAGTATTGTCTAATTTGTGGAAGCATATAAATATATTGTTTATATTTTATTCATATTTTCTTACAAAAAATCAGTGATTTAGAGGATCTGTAAGAAAAAGAATCCTATGATGCAACTGGTACCTTCAGCTCCCTGGCTACCTGCAGCACCTCTCCCAGCAATGCCCTACACAGGCAGGGACCTGTTATAAAGATGAACGAGCTCCCTCCAGCATCATTGACACTGAGCTTAATTCAGCTGTATTGTCTGATAAAATTAAATTTCAACAATTTAGGATTTCTCACAGCCCAAGGTTGAAGGTTTTGAGAACTTCAGCATCATGCAGAACAGTTGCTAAATATGTACAAGGTGGATATAGCAGAAATATGATGCCCCCCTAGAATATGTAGACATTAGCAAGCAGGTGTCTGTGAACAAAGAAGAAAGTGAAGGAAGGAAGGACAGAATGAAAAATCAGACAAAAGGCAAAATCCAGGTAAGATAATAGGGCCAAGGCAAACTTACAATTATTGTATAACACAGTATTGAACCCCTACAGCTCTATGAAGTCCTGAAAGTCTGAAAGCATACAGTTGAACCTACAGCTTGAGTGGAATCTTGTTAGAACTGCTGAAGCTGGAAGATATCTAACTCAGCCTTTAAATGTTGACTATTTTGAATGGAGATATAAGAAACACACTTTATCTGACACAGAGCTTGATCTGGTGTGCCAGCTTCAAAAGAACAGCTGCTGCAAGCGCGCTTCCCAAGGGCTGATTAAACATTGGAAGGAAATTTCCAGAGTCAGAATTTAGATTGTGGAGAAGTATCTTTAAAAATAAAACACAGTCTAAGTTTAACAGAATGTTTCTGTACCAGCTGCTTCTGGAAACAGCCGCTCCAATGCAGAAAATATTTCTTAATAATAGGCTGTGCTGTTGCATAAGAACAGGAGAGGGATATTAAGTAGGCAGAAAGTCAAAATGAAGTAGTGTCTCTTTCTTTACCCAACTTCATAGATGCACAGGAGGGAAACAAGCACCAAAAATTGCTAACAAATGAGTGAAACATTATAAGTTTTTATTAGGGGTTAATAAAAGAAATGTTATTCCTTGCTTGTTAGAGGGGTAGGAGTAAGGAAGGATAAAGAGGGGAGGTGGTGAATATAAAAGCCACTCAATATCCCCCGGGGAAACCAAAGAAACCCAGAAGTGGCAATGGGGCTAGGTCTGCTAGAGAAGACAGGGAGATGTCATGTCATGCTGAGGGGAGGGATGGAGAAGGGTCTTCATCCTGCTGCACTCTCTAAGGCTTCCCCCCTTTGCCAGACTGGTAGGAGAAATTCACATACAAGTTGGTGAAAGTCGCATCCTTTTTATGTTCCCTTCAATCCACCTTCATTTACTTTATTTTACATGGATTTAAATGTGTATATGTCTTACATGTCAAAAGGTTGAAAGATGGCACAAGCCAAAGCAGCATGTAAATCATAGCAATTCATTTTCTTTTTGTCAGGTGAGCCGAAGAAGTAAAGAGGAGTCTAATTTAATTTAATGGGGAGTCTAATTTAATTTAATGGGGTCTAAGCTATGCTGCTGTTAGACACGGTCTAATCCTGCCCAATGTTTCTCCAATAAGTGCTGGTACAAGTGCTCCATGAGCATCTCCCCTCAGTACGACCAAGGCTGATACGTCTTAAAATTAACAGAAAGGGACACTTTTCCTAAAGAAGAGGGTTTTTAACCTTTACTGCAAAATCTGCTCCAGTGTCTTGCATTAGAAAAATTGTTAAAATATTCAGTGAAAACAGGAGCTAGAAATCAGCCTCCCTTTAATCTGAACAAGACCCTTTTCTAATAGATTAATAGAGGAGTTTGCCTTTCTACCACAGGGTCAGAGCTTGTCAACTCATTTATAGAGTGACTCCAGGAAAGCAGACCTTCCCGCCTTACACACACACAGATTTGGAAAAAAATATCAAAAAGAGGAAAAAAAAAAAAAAAAAAGACATTTGTCAGGCTGTGGTTAAGGGTAGGCCATGTTCAGTGCTGCAGCTTACTTCTGCAGTGCGAGCACGCGGAGCGTTCAGTCATGGCAAAGAGGTCAGAGGCTCCCAAGGGCAGGAGAGGGACTGGCAGGGTTTCCTCTTCCCCTCCCAGGGAGAAAGAGAGACTTTTCCAGGGACACTGTGTGAGCAGGGCAAGCTGTGCCTGCTTGCTAGGAAGCGGTTGATGCTCTGTTTCCATCCCGCCTTCTGCCTGACGTGTACCCACATAGAGCCAGGGCCCCGCGCCCACCGCTGTTGAGCAGCCGGCGTGGGCCGCATGCGGGAGGTGGAAGCCTCATGAGTCAGGCAAGAAATTTTAATTGTCTGGAGTTCATCAGCAGAACCCCTTCCACCGTACGCAGGAAACGGCCAAATAGGAAAGGGTTTGCAAAGCTCAGTTGTATGTTCATCCTTGGTTCGCACAGCTGAGAAAATGCATGGGGTTTTCTGTGGAGCTGGGAGAAGCTCAAACATACCAGGTAGAAAGTCGTGCTAGGGTGTTTCCCAACTTTTCTTAAAATTCACACAGCAAATAAAGCCATTATGGTGACGGGAAGGGTTGTAGTCACAGCATAAATCACTCCTTCAGGAAAACATTGGGAATTTTCCTATGCATTTGTGGGAAGAACTTCAGGGCCTGTGTTGAGGACCTCATATATCAAGTCCATCCCTTCAGTTTTGTGACAAAATGAAAAATTTCTCAGACTTTATACCTGCAGTTGAAGGGCACTAGGAATACTTACCACATAGAAGATGCCCTTAGCATCGCAGGTGATTAGGTTCAAATACTGCAAATCTTTCAAAGATTAACAAAAAGCTTTGCACTCTATTCTTTTCGGACTTATTTTGAATGTGAATAAAAAGTAAATTCATTAAAGTCAGTGAATTACAACAATTACTGTTATGGGAGGAGAATGGGCTCTCTGGATAAACTCCAAGGTTTCATCATACCAGTTTGCAGCCTATTTTCTCACTATCATCCCTTTTTTGTTATTTTGTCAAGTCGGACTAAAAGATATTAAATCCCAGCTCCAATAACTGTTCAATAGTTTAAGGTCTATAAAACATTTATGCACTCAGCAGTTTGCTTCTGCATAATAACTTTCAAAGATTGATAATGTTCCATCTCTGAGGTTTTCGACTGATGGCGTTAACTTTTAACATGCAGTTATTTACTGCCCCTAATGCTTTCCTTCTCTTTGGCTAGCTCTAGCCCAGCAGAGTCCCTGCCACCAGTGCATTGCAAGGAGAGGTGGAAAGTGCAGTGCGAAATGGGCTCAGGAGGGATGTGCAGCCGAAGGACACCTTTCCCTCTGCTGTCATTTGGGTCACTAATAAGTCAGAATCCCGGGACTGGCCTAGGCCGAAACACTGTGGATGTGGGGTGTGCTCCTGGGAGGGTGGCAATGCACCTGCTGCCGGAGACAGCCGCCAGCTCCAGCGAGGCTGTGAAAGCAAGCATGAGATTTTCCTTTGGCTTGACAGCCTCCTTCCCCCACAGACTCAGAGCCCCCCCGGATCTCCTTTCACATTTGGGAACAAATCAGCATCGCGTACGGGTACAAAACATGGTCAGGAAAAGAAGAGAACCCCTATTCTCAGGGAAACGAACCAACAATGAGCTCAGAAGTCATTTGTGGTCTGCTTGGCAGGACCCAGATCGCTTTTCTTCCCCGGCTCCGTGCAGCGATAGAAGCAGGGCTGCAGCACTTAAGGCCTTGGCACCGTCAGCTCAGTTGGGATTTGGAGTTACTCCAGGAGGACCAAGAAACTCCCACCTAAGGCCAAAAACTGGAAGCTGGGAGTACATGGGGCTGTTCTGGAGGCTGGATGATTTAAGGTACATAGCACCGATTTGAAAATGCCTATTGCCTGGTTACTCCTTCAGCCTGTGAAAATGTTTGTGGATGGCTCCAAGGTTTCAGCTGCTGCAATAATGTGCTTACTTCTCTTTAGGAGCCTTGTTTTTCCCAGGAAACATTTACACCTACAAAAAGCTCACAGGAAAAAATCAGTAAATTCAAAGGAAGGTCTGCAGAGGTATTTAGCCCTCTCAGTTAAGGAGGAGCACAAAAGCTCCTCACTTAGATAATTTATTCTGAGAAATTAATTGTATTGGTTATTTCCCAATTTTGTGTTGGGATAATGACAAGATCAATAAAGGACAGGAATGTCTTTGACCTATTTCCAGGAACAAAGCGTGTAAAGCTCAGCTATGTCCTTGGACTCACACATGGTGTGAGTGGTGGTTTCATGGTCATGACAGGGTTGTCTGGATGAGGTTCAAGCAAAGTATTTAACCTCAGGTGGCTACTAGCAAAGCTGCTGGGCTTAAGGTATTTGCCCATTCTGATTACGCAGTCTTGGGTTGCTCATTCTCAGAAAATTATTGATTATTATGGGTCATTTTGCATTCTGTACATTCACTTTTAGAAGAGACAATTAGTTTTTTAAGAGTAGAGGTGTAGAACAGCATCCTCCTAGTGGGTTCTATGGAAAACAAGCACACGAACAGATGTATTCTTCAAGCAGTGTGCAAATTCACATTTTTCCATAAAAAACTCCCTCCGCTGCTGTAATTTCCAAATAATCATCAGCGTTCATAAGACCATGGGAAAATCTTCAAGATTAAGGGAGTCATTACTTTGCATGTGAAACTGAAACTCTGAAAAGTGCAGAGCTCTGCTTGCAAATCACGGAATCACAGCATCTCGAATCCACACCTTTCCCATATATATGGAAAAAACAATGCAGGCATCCCAAGATATTCTCTGCCTTATTCTCATAGATTCTGCTGATGCTGATTCTGAAAATCCCAAATCTGATATCTGTCATATAGATAGATTAGTCTGAAACTAAATTCTTAAGAAAAGACATTATGGAGAAATGTGTTGGTATTCCCCTGATGGACAACGGAGGAATTACAAGGGCAGTTTAAAGCCACCCCATGTTTGTTAGGACAGTTTAAAGCCACCCTTCATGTTTGAAGATCCAAACAGAGAGGCAATGAAAGCAAGACGTGGTGCAAAGGGAAGATGTCAGACGTGGTGGGAGCTATGGCATCAAGGCTGCAGTGCTGTCACGCTTACCACTAAGACCTTGATGTTTGGATCTGCCTGCTTAGTCCACAGAAGTTACCATCAGCTCTTCCGCCTGCCATCACACATTCCAGCTAAATCCTGGATTGCCAGTCCTCTGAAAACATTACACTGAGGGCTTTAGCTGTAAGATGAGTGATCTTCTTCAGACAGAAAATATGGCATTGTAATGGAGATGGCTAGAAGGGAAAGAGTTAAGCATGATAAGCATGATGGCTGCTAGCACTAACACCGACACTGTCAATGTGCAGAAATCCAGCTCTGGTACTAGGAGGAAGAGATCTGTGTCTCAGCCCAAATGGCTTTGGGGATATGTGTTATCTGGGATAATTTCAGTTACAGTGAGTGAATGTTCACTAAAGAGATTGCCAGGCTCTTACTGCAAGATCCACGTCCGTCTTCTTCCACTGTGGCACTCATGGTCAGTGCTCAGCAAATCAGAATCTCTTCCTGCCTGTTTTCAGTCCAACATTTTTATAGTTCTGGGCAATTTCTAAGCTCTCAGTTATGGTGCTGTAATTTGCTTGACATTCACTGTAAATGTGTGTGCATGAGAGAGAAATGGAAAGAGAACAGGGAATATTTCTCTTCTGGCAACACTGCTATGCCACTCCCCATCAAAAAAGGAAAAATACATGATGTTTGTAAGTAATGGCTGTTGTAAATGTCCTATTTTATGTACCATGTAAAAAAAAATTATATTATTTCAATAATAATATTCCTAGTAAATTCAAAGGTGCAGACTCATGCCCCAAACAGGAAAATCTCTTGCAGGTTTTGTGGAGAAATGAAAAGAAAAACAATGTTGAGGATAACACCCTAACATGTATTGGAAAAATAATAGTCTTCAGAGAATTGCTTCAATGATTTCAGGATTAGAATTTGGACAAGCTGCTGATGTTCATAAAATCCCTCTTTAGAACAATGAGACTGTACGTCAGCGGGGGATGTGCTCCATTCCTACAGGGACAAGGCAAACATATGTTCATCCAATGACTGTACCCACTTCAGAGAGGTTTGCTTCAAGTGACTCTCATGGCTCTCCATGAATTGTGCTTTTCAAATCCTACCAGACTCTTTTACCAGCTTTAATTTCAGTCATAGCTTCTACAAGGATTTCATAAAACATTTAAAGATATAGCAAACTTCAGCAAACAGCTGTTTTCAGGAGATCTGCACAGTAGCAACACTGCTGGACTCCCAAAAGTCTCCTCAAAGAATGGCTATGGTGAAGAGTGTCAGCATTTCTGTATGTGCCCCTCACGGTCAAAAAGAGGATTACCTGAAGCCCAAGGAAGAAACACAAGCTCTTCCACAAAAACTAATTATTTAGAGCACAAACCAGACACTTACTGCATTAAGAGATGGCTGTAGCTACAAGTGAAGAGCATAGCTCTGGTTCAAATAGTCCTTAAAAGTAGGTAGAGGAGCTGCGTTCAGTTCTTAGAAGACAGATGAAACACTGGTAGATGCAAAAGGCTATGGGGCTCATTGACGAGTTATGGTGCCACTCAAAAAAAAAAGTAATTTTAAGTGGCTCCAATTCAGGCAATACTTTACAATAAGGTGTTTGGGACTAGGATACAGAAGCAAGAGTTAGATTTAGCCTGCAAGAGTTAGATGTAGTTAGATATCAATGTGTGTGGAAGGGTTAGGTCCTCAGAAAACCCTGGCTGCTACTGCGGGAGCTACCTAGAACAAGGCAATAGAAAATAGCAGAGGTGCCACTGCTCTCTAGGAGTTAGAGCTGACTCAGAGCTTCATGTCACCAGTCACTGTCTATGCATGGCCCGGAGGCAGAAGCCTTCTCCTGAGGCTCAGCACCCAGGCAGGGCTTGAGCACCAGGTGGCCATGTTGCCCCATGACACTTGGCTTTACCTGGTGTTTAGTGGTGGGAGGACCTTCCTGGAAGGAGGAATCTGATTTCCAATGCTGTCATTTCCTGAAGGGGTTCTGGCCATCATCTGCTTTGAAGCATACCCAGTTGACTAATTTAGGATGATGGGTTACGGGGAATATCGGGGAGGCTGCAGAGTAGAAGTGGGGTGCAGAGCATTTCAGTGGCCATACTCCTCTGCGGATTTACCCCTCAGTCACAAGGCATCAGAGCCTTGGTTTGGGGAAGGTTGCTGAAAATGCTTGTCTCTCAGATCTATCAGAAGTTAATAGAATTATTCCTCTAGTTGTATGGGTTTGAGTAACATGGCAATCTGACCTTGCAGCAGTGAGTAATTGTTCCTGCAGGATACATTCTGGAACTAATGCGATTTTCCTGCATGTCTGAATGAGACTGTATTGATATGTATTGACTGCTCACTTAGCAAGAATTGTATCTACTTCATTACTAATGACAGTAATGTTGCCACTTAGAAATTTTATTAAAAATTTGCAGCTAAGAGGGGATCCCAGTTTAAATACTGGATTCCTATTAACAGAGCTTAGATCAGAGACAGTCTTTCTTTAATGGTCCTTGAACATAACGGAGGAAGCTGGACGCTCGCCCATCATTAGGATTTGAAAATCCTATCTGAGTTGCTTTAATGATTGATACATCCAACAATGAAAAGAGTAAAGGTGAAACTCTTTTAGTAATCCTGTGCATTGGCTTTGTGGCTCCACAGAGCCCCATCTAAATTGCAGGATCAAGGGCACTTCCTACCTCTCATACCCAGCTACACAGCCTGTTGAAATCCTAAAACCATATGGTGGTGAGACCTGGATGCATTCATTGTCTGCTGTGGTTTCCAAAGGCAAAAAAAAAAAAAAGGTAAAAGAAAACTGGTTCGCATTGCTCTGGATGATAGATCATGAGTGCACCAGTGACTACCCCTGCCTGGTCTAGGTGCAGTTGGCCAAGCCTGCAGCTGCTGAGCTCTTCAGGTGTGGGTCTGACCTTACAATTGAGAGATAAAAGTATTAGTCTGCTACTCTTCATCTGTGTCCAGAGCTATATAGAATCATTGAATCTGTAAGGTTGGAAAAGACTTCCAAGATCACCAAGTCCAACCATAAACCTAACAGTGCCACATCTACATTTTTTTTGAACACTTCCAGGGATGGTGACTCCACCACTTCCTTTGGCAGCCTGTTCCAGTGCCTGACCACTTTCTCAGTAAATAAATGTTTCCTAATATCCAATCTAAACCTCCCTTGCTACAACTTGAGGCCATTTCTTCTCATCCACTTGACCTACATGGTCAAGTGTGTCTTGCATGTGTGCTCGCAAGAAACAAAACACCTCACTCTGTCAGAATATTGTTTGGAAATTAAGATATTTTCTCTTATCTGGTTCTTTTTTTGGATGAGTTTTGTTAGAGTTCATTGGCCAAAGCAGCAGGAAGGTGCTGCCCACTGCACGGCCCTTCCCACAAAAGGTGTCTCATCCCACCTCAATTTTTGTGGCCCTTCACCCTACAAATAACATTGATGTTCCTGCTAATAATAAGCCTTCCTCTAGCTGACAGAGCCTCACAGTGTGCTCTGAAATTTTAACTAACATCTCACATGCCTATTAATCTCTTGATAAATCAAATAAATTAATGGTGAAATGAAATCTTGGGCCATAAGTGGATGGGCCTTGTAAGGCTTAACTCAGCAAAAACACATTGAGATGTCACACAGGCAGGCATTGCCAGGATAATAGGGGACTTTCTAATGGGATTTCTCTCCATCTTCAGAGTTTCCTCCAACACTGGAGTAAGCATTTATTGGTCTTGCTGACTCACACCTTTAATTAGGAAAGAGCAATGTTTTCTGTTCTCTGAATAATATGCTTAAATAAAATGTTACAAGTACTCAAACATATTAAAATATTTAACAAAATATTCCATAGTTTAATGTCATATATATTTCTTGGCAGCAGTGAACTCCAAGAGCCCGAAGCTGTAATTGAACAATAAATTTAAACCATGATTTCAGCTCATGTATTATAGATGTGTTTGGGGTCTTTACCACACTCCTTGCTGATACCATGTCATCAGAATTCCTGTTCTTCAAATGAATTATTTTTGTGTGTTTTTCACAGACAAGTCTTATTATTGTAGCAGTAATGCCTGCAAATTCATATTTGACTGTAATTTTTGGGTCTTAACATGTGGAAATTGGATAAAGCTATGACACTCTTTCCTTCAAAGCTGAAAAACATCCACTAAATTTATTTTTCTGACCTGAGAGATTCTTGGGTAGATTATTTTCTGACTTTTTACAAATACCTTAATAGCTTATTCACATACAGAACTGACCCTCTGCACACCTTGCTAGAACTTGATATTTACAGTATTTACCTTTTCAGTCCTTCAGAGATCTTTATCCATTGCTTATAGAATCAGATTTAATCATTACAGATGCTCTGTAAAGATTATTTAAAATACTGTTCAATAGCTATTCAGCAAACTAAAAGAAGGCTTCATTCTCTCTAGCCTGCTGTGTGTGAAGACTTAAATTCTGGCTCTGTGCTGGATCTATAGCCAAGTTAATCCAAACGGCCTCCATTCAGTTTATGCAAAGTATCTCTAGCTCTGGGAAATGCATTTGTTGTTTTGCAAACACGTATGCTTAGATCTGGATTCAATTGCCTGCCTCTGTGGTGGCAGAGCAATATGGCAAAGGAATAAATTCAGAGTCTGCTTCTGCTTGCGTCTTGGCTGGTGCTTCTTCTCAAGGCTTTGCAGAGCCTCGAGAGAAACTGCTCTGCGAAATGTCATCTGTGCCCATGCCCTCTATGGCACATGAAAACTGACTCAAAAAAAGTACCAAGCAATGAAGGTTGCCATGTCCACATTAGGGAAAAACAGTGATTACTGTTTCTTAGGGAGGGATTTGGGAGAGCTCTGCTCCAAAACCTGTCCCTTGAGGTTGACCATCTGTTGAGACTGAACCTGGTCCAAACCCCCCGCTTCTGAGCATGACTGTCGAGAAACTTGCGGTAAGACAGTCCTTGCAGTCTGGACACCCTGAAGTGTCCCGTGACCCCACGCTGTCTGGTGCCCAGCCGGTGCGTGGTGACAGGCTGTCCTATTGGGGCAGTCAGTAGCCAGTAGCAGGGTACCTGCCAGCACAGGGAGCTCCAGTGGCTGGACCGGTCCTGTGTTTGATGCTGCTGATGGGATGTCTTCTGTTCGCCATGCAGCAGTGTGTCAAATGTTACCTCTTCTTGCTTCAGCCATGCAACATGAATTTTACCTGGAAAAATGACTAGTATTTGATGTCTATCATCTGCCTTTTGTTTATAATTTAAGGGTGTTTTGGAGATTCCTTTGCACTCCAATAAATGAGAATTAAATAACTCTTGTGTTAGGCTGGCATGACTGAGCAGATTCCTTCATTTGAAGCTTGCACTGGGTCTGTATGAAGAACTTTTGCTCACAAGTGCATAAGCTCATTTTTGGTACTACAGGATTTCATCCCTTTCCTTGACTCTAGCCGTGAGGGCCATTTACTTCTTTTTGAACAGTATTCTGCTATTCTTCTGTGTTCATGATGTTCCTTAACGTTAGGTCACCAACTAATTCATCAGCACAGTTCTAATGCTTTTGACAAGGTCATTATTAAAATATTAAGACTTTGGAGTTTCGCCTAGTAGCTTCCCTCCAGCCACGCACTTCTTGCAGGATTACTCATTGCCTCCTTTTCCTTCCACACTCCTATCTGTAAGTCAGCTTCTTGCTCACCTTTCACTTTCCCAATTGACCCCAGCTTTTCCAGTTTAAAGAAAGGATTTCCATATGACCTATAGCAAAAATACCCTACTGAAGTCCAGAGAGTTTGACTGGAACATTTTCTTTATTAGAAAATTTAATGCCTTATCAAAGGCAATCTGGCAGAAGCTACCTTCAAATCACTTCTGTTGTGTTTTAGCACATTTTCCCTTCACATTCATGTCTTCAATGACGATTTTCTTCAAAATATGTTTTAAATCCTGAATACCACTGAGACAGACTAATGAGTCTAGACTTTATCTGAGCACTTTGTTTTCCTTCTGAAGCACCCGTCTTGCCTTTTTTTGTGCCAGTTTTTTTTTCAGAGTGCAGGGATGAGATCATCCAGTTTCTCTGAACCAAGTGCATTGAACTCCTTGAGTTTTGTTTCCACCATGATTTCCAGCTCGTTTCCATCGTCTGTCTTCTGCTCTCAAGCTTGAGCTCATCACCCCTGCGGGAAACTGAGGCAAAATCTGGATCCATAGTGCCTCACTTTTATTTACCTTGTGGTTTACGCTGCTGAAGGACTGTTGCTCTTTTGCTTCAAGTTTTGTGAGATCAATCTTAGCTTTCCTTTGGCAGTACAAAGTTTAGCTCTCTTCCTCACTTTTTGCATATCGATCCTCTTTCCACTCTTCTTATGGGTCTCTCTCCAGTTTAGTCTGGAGTGGAAATCTCTCCTCTTGCATTTTACCCTGTTTGGGATATAGATTTCTGATCCAAACCTTTGACATGCATGTCCTGAAAGTATTTCCATCTCCTGCATGTTCAGAACTCAGCCTTAAAGCCCAGCCCACTGGACTGATGGAGGATGTGGGATGGAGCTGCAGCAGCCAGCGGTATGTTCCGACTCCCCTGAGTACCCCAGTTTCCCTGTCAGGGTTGCAGGCTGCAGGCTGGAGAATCGTGGGCAATAGCTGGAGAACGAGGCAATTGAGGCAGGTGCCTGCTGGAGGAATCAGTCCTCACTGCAATCCTGCCATGCTCCCAGGTGCATATGCACTATTCCAGTCAGTCGTTTGCTTTGAAATGAAGGCAGAAGCCCTGACACAGTATTTTCTCAGCCATTGGTGCTCCGTGTTTGGACATGACAGAAAGTGAGAACCAGGGGTAGAACACAAGGTTCACCCAGCTGTGGGGTGTGCACGAGACACAAAATAGTCATGAACTGGGCTCTTAACCCACAGTGCCTGCGAGGATTATTGCAAATAATAATCTCAAGCTTCCTGACAGGGAAAACAGCAGGAGTTCACTCTGAACCAGCACTCCATCGGCTGCAGGCCAAAGCTCAGCAATAGTGAAGGTGCATCCAGCACAGCTCAGGATGAGGAGGAAAATAATGGACCGGTGCCATTCCTGATGTACGTAAAAGGAGTCCTGAAACTGTCTTACTGCTGCTCTGAACGTCCTGAGGCCTGTGGTAGGAGCAGGACATTGGAGGGATTATAAACACATTCTCAAGACCTCTTTTCCTTAATCATCTCTGGTTTGGGACTGGGAGTGGAGATGGTAAAGCAGCAGCTTTTACTACTAAATAACTCCCCTACTGAAGGGAGTCGTGGGGATATTGAAGACAGGTTTCCCCCAGTAAAGCAGCAAAAGTATCCCAACAGTGTGATGGATCTGATCCTTTCCTGGATTTTTGTTCCAGCATTTGAGTCATTTACGCCACTGCTGAGGGCTGGGGCTGCTTTAATTCTGGGGTTTTGGTCTGTCTGAGTGTCTAGCAGTGCACGGTAAACGAATGAGGTGGGAGGCAGGTTCTGCTGCGGCGGCAGCAGGTGCTCAGCGCTGCGCTGGGCTCAGACACTCTGCAGGCAGCAGCTACCATTCCCTCAGTGCAGCCCTTCTTAGATTAGAAATGAATGAAAAATAGTTTCCCACTGGAGGACACTTGAGCACTCAGGAGCTTCTGCAGAATCACTGTTTGTGTCACTTGGTGTAAGCACAGCTTTACTAGGTCTCACCCGTGTTGTTGGGTCATCCTGGTGCTACAGACAGGGACTGCTGCAGGTGCCGGTCGGAGTGCCCGGCCCTGTGCTGTAGGTCCCAGCTGGCGTGCCCCGGTCCTGCACACCCACAGAAGAGCTACACCTGAGTGACCCAGGGAAAACAGATACGCAGAGAGCAAGGCAGACAACGCCCTAAGTGTGAGGCTTAGATACTCTCAGATAAGTGAGCCCTGAGAATGCGAAACTGCTATCTCCTTGCAGCCCTGCAGTGGTCTGTCTATCAGTGGTCACCACAATGGCCAAACAGGGGGAAACATCTGTTCTGTAGAGAACACACATGTGTTTCAACATCAGGCGCTTTGGAAACATTCATATACTCAATAGAACTAAAAGTATTTCTAATCTGTAACCCACTGCACAGTACAGAGACTTCATTAAAGTCATGAAAGCTGAACTCCCAACTGGTATGAACTGGCACTGAAGTCAGTGGGGCTGTGCTGACCCATCCCAGGTGAGGGTCTGACCCTGAAGTATTTAAAAAATGTGATAGCCTCCATATCTGGGAGCCGTGCAGCACTGAACACTTCCTTCTTTGTATCTATTTTTTTGGAAAAAGGCATCTTTCTACAAAGCTAGTAGTGCCAAAAGGAATTAAAAAGTACAGCATGCCATTCTTCACCAGGGAAATCTTACACTGAGCCTCTAGAATGTTTCCATATCTCCTGTGATCTTTGGATGCACAGCTACTGATAGGGTAATTCCCAGAACATTGCTGCTCTCATGGAAAGTTGTTTTTTTTTTATTATTTATTAAAGCATCCGTGTTTTTATTTCAGCAGATGAAACTTCATATGTGTCATTGACATGTTTTGATCACAGGATCATTTTTGTAACACAGTGGAAAGTCTGAGATTTTTTAATGTGAAAAAAATCTCAAAGAAAAATGAATGATAAAATGATAAAAATGTACTAAAAGAAAGTTTAAAAAGTATATAAATAAGAGAGAAAACACAAACCCCACAGTAGTGTCTTTTATAAACTAGCAGCAGGAAATTCCACAACAGTTTCCCTGGGAAGGAGAAGTGAAAAAATCCAGTTGCATATAACTATTTGTTGTTTATTGGGTTATTATTTCTTTGTCTAGTGCAATACTGGTACCGGGCCCTGTTTGATAGCTAACACAGACTGAGAGCTGTGGAGATGAGAGTTTGAATTCTCTGAAATAAAAAAAAACCAAATAAAATTCTTAGTTATTCAGAGCCATTGGACTAGAACATCACAGTGCAGAATATTACATTCTATCACAATTTATTTGACCTCTAAGCAAATTTATTGTTCAGTTTATAAAAAAAACCCAAGTCCTCTACTCTTCATATTTGATCATACACTATATTCTTTAATGCCAAGTGCATTGCTGTAAGTGCCTGTAATTTGCCATCATCCCTGAAGATGTTCTTGAAAATGAGATGTTTCATCTCAGTGGTCATACCCTGCTGACATTTTAAAAATAAATAAATTATTGGTTCTGTAGTACTGTTGTCATGGTTTAAGAGGAATTTACATAGAATGGTGTGCTTCTGTGGGAATTGTCAAATCTTAATCTTCCAGTAAGCTGCAAAACTATTATTAACATATCTCTAGGTAATGTTGTTTAGTGTTAATACTCAGTGGAATATACTTTTCATTAAAATAAGAAAGCAGTCCAAATATGTTTTACCCTCAGGCATAATATTAGCTATGCTGTTTCTTGGAATGACTGCAACATAGAAATCTATCTAGTCTTGTTTCAAATGACTTTTGTGTCACTGTACAAAATCTGGATTCTTTTCTAGGTGGCGAGATGAGTCAAGACAGGAGAAAAAAAACCTGGCAAGCAAAGCCAATAAAAATGTGTATTAAAGCCAGAAGTTTCCAAGCAGTGAGGTCTTACCAGTGACGTGCAGTGCAGCTCCTCTGCTCTCCGTGGCACATTTCATCTGATCTAGATTTGCTCTCTAACACGTCCTCTTTGGTGAGTGTTTATCTCAGCCTCATCGTATGAATGAGCTATGAGAGTAGAAATGCGAAGCTCAAGTTGGCCGTGGGATATGGCAGGGTGATTTCCACTGTGAGGAGAGCAGGCACCGTATTTGGCAGAGTCTGAGCACCCAGGGCTGAGTCCAGGGCTGGGTCCCTGCAGCTCCCTCTGCCAGATGGCTCTGCAGAGAGACTGAACAGGTTGTTGGAGCCATCCGGGTACCCTTTAGAAAATGAAAATCTCTCCTTCGTGTATCCACAAGAAGAAACATAAACAGTTTCAGATTAAAAAATACAGTAAACATGAAATGACTCTAGGGTGTGTTTGCAGCAACAGTGGCTCTAGAAATAATAATAATAATAAATATAGAAAAAAGAAAAGAATGGGATTTTTTTTAGTGTGTTGGCAACAGGAAGCCTTCAAAGGATTTGCTGAATTCATTGGGAAGTGAACAGGACAGTTTATTACCATGCAGCGAGGGAAGGGATAAATTACAGTATAACGCCACTTTAAGTTAGGAAAAGTTTCTTCCTAGCTGGCAGTTTTATCAGTACAAAGCTGATGTGTGTGAATTCAGCCTAATCAAAAATACAAATGGGAGTAAGTGGTTAATCTTCACCTGGGCAAAAATTTAACTGTTGGATTAAATAAAAATGCTGTTCTAGAAAAAGGGATGATTAAAATGTGCATTAATGATGTGATTAGAGAGATGGCAAAAAGTAAAAGGTAGGCAGTGTGCAGAAGAGATTGCAAGGAGCTTGAAATATCTCAAGACAGTTCATGGGCAGCCCTACAGAGGACAAAAGTTGATTTCAGTAAACCCAAGACTGAGCAGTGTTAACAACAGACTCATTGCTGGGCTTTAAACACACCATAACCAGTCAGAAAATAAAACCTGGGGTGAGGGAGAAACTGATGAAATCTTTGTAGGAAGAGTAAATTCGCATGGAAATGTGGTTTTGAATGTCCTAAAACTATTTGTGAGTTCAGCTTGAGGCACTTAAAGTTTCACTTCACTTCATTTCTTTTTTTTTTTTTTTGGCAAAAAGGTATGGAGAAGGAGGGAAGGAAGGAAGGAAGGAAAGAAAGAACCAGAAGGGGAGGTGTAGTTTCATCCTTTTTCATCTTCTACCTCACCTTTGCCTTTGTCTGGGACGTAGGCGACTCCACTCTAAATCTTTTCTCCTTCTAAAAGGACCAGACCTCACAGAAATGCCCAAAGAGATGGCTGTAAAGTGCTCAAGGGGACTCTCAGCTTCTTGCATTGAAAGATCAATGGGACTGTGGCCTCAGGAAGGTATCTGACCAGAGAGCTAGTGCACTCTCCTCGCACTCTCTCCGTGATGATTTAAAACTTTTGTACGAAGCAGAACTCTTTCAGCAGCAGAAATGCATTACAGAAACGTGTTACCTGGAGAAGGTTACAGGCCACGAGGTATGAGACCTTCAAGTTCCTCCTGTAGATCAGGCCATGAGCTGAGCTGATGCAGGTCTTCCTCCTCTGCTTTGACCCCTCTGCTCCCAGGCGACGGCTGGAGCAGGATGCTCTCACTGCACCAGGTTAGACCTTTCACTCGGCACAAAACACACAAACAACTGTGTCTCCTGGTGGGAGGACGCACTAGTGCCCATGACCTTCCAGCAAGAGCTTATTTATGCATGGTGGGAAACAGTGTAAGAGAGATTGCTCCTCTTTCTTAAACTGCATGTGGGGGAGTTTATGGAGCTAAGTAATAAACGCAGCCTTTGGGCAGCTCCAGAAAGAGAATCAGGATGGCCAGGGCGATCGCTCTGAGAAAAGCACTACCAGAAGTGACTGGACATGGCCTGAATGGAGTACTTGAGGCTGGGGTCTGGATAAGTCTGAGTCCTCTGTACCATTTGCTCTGCCCAGAGCCAGCCGAGACACTGCAGTTCTTGAATTCCCAACACCTTGGTGCTGTTGGGCATCCTTCTAGGCAGCGGAAATCAGACCCCAGGTGGAGGTCAGGACTGTCCAGTGATTACCTCTGCACTGGGATTTTGATAAGAAATTGCTTTGTGTTGTGTGGGATAAAAGTGAGAGAAAGGGGAGAAGGGAAGACAAAATTAGGAGTTTTGTGTCTGAGGGCTAACTTAGATCCCAGCCTCCCAAAGGCACAGTTTCAAAGCAGACTGGTTTTCATCATAGTCTTTGGGAAGAAGACCATTGTCTTTACATGTTTCTGAAACTAATCTGAGAGACAAATTAAATATTTGACATAAGAAAGTGTCAGGCTTCCTTTTTCCTTATATTTCCTCCACTGCTCTGACTGAACACATTCAGCTTTTATTTTTAAATCTCAGAGCCTACAGCATGCAGTAATAGTTCATTCATTATTCAAGTAACTGTTTCTGTAACTGGGTTAATAATAGTCCTCATTGCTAAGTACCGTAGTCTAGCTGGTGGAGTTAAAGTTCCTGCAGAGCTTTTGTTTTCCTCAGTTTGCAATAACATTCCCAATAAAGCTGTTCATGAAAATAACTGTGCTACAGCAGCTTGTGCATAACGCCCAATGAATTATTATAACACGATTTGTTAAAACTGTGGAGAACATTTGTAGTAAGGTAGTTATCTGTAAATGATCTTTTAAAAAAAAATTGTTGAAAGCTCTCATTTCAAGCTATGCTGCTTTCTCCACTGCAGTTAATTCCAAGAGCTGACCAGGTTTCTGTAATACCTGAAGGTAGTTTGTGATTAAAAAGCTGAGAGAATTTTCCCTCACATGAAGCAGAAGCTGAGGCACTGTTACAAGTATAAGCGCTCAGTATGGAGCCCACATTTAACAGAGGAGCTAAGGATAATTTTTGAATCAAACACCAGTGCACAGAAAATTGAGAAAATCATTAGGGTAACAAAGCACAATAATATTTATAATTTGATAAGGACATATCGGTGTGACACACATAGAAGTAAGTCACACTTTTAAACTCCTAGAATTCTCTAAGTTTAAAAAATAGTACATTAATGCAAGATGATGGGTATAATTTATTTAGAGTGTTGAAAAGCTTTCAATAGGGTTCTGCCCATGAGACTATGAAAGAAGTCTGGTAACAAGGAGGTGAGGTAAAATCTTGTCCTGGATTAACAACTGCTGAAGAGACAAGCTGGCAGTGGGAATAAATGTCTGAAGCCTGAGGTTGAAAAATATTAAGAGTGAAGTATTCTAAGGATGTCTTTGAGGACTATTTTTTTTATCTGTCCATGTGCGGGTGACTATGTTGTACATACATTACACTGATTTTCTTCATTTCCTACAAGGATCTGTTTACAACAGATAGGAGAAAAATACAAACTTGCAGATAAGGAATGTACCCATTAGGATTTTTAGAGATTTTTAGAATTATTTCCTATGTCTTAAGACTGTGATTATAGTTTCAGTGGATTCACTAAGTACTGCATTTCCTAATAACACTAAGAATTAGATGAACAATGAAATGTCAAAATATGCTGCTGATAAAAGCTTGATCAGAAAGGAAAAGCTGCAAAGAATTGTTTGAAACACCAGACAACTCTAATACCACCAGCGGTTGTCCTAACATGATGGCAGATGAACTTGAACTAAAAGGTAATGCATTTGAAAGAAATAATTTAAACTACTCTGACACACTGATGGCTTCTGAATTAACTATAATCTCTGGGGAAAAGAACTGAGCATTATTGTGAGCAGCTCAGTGAAGATACTAAGCAGCAGTACCAAAAAAAATGTGCCTGAGATGCTGAAGTAGGGGGGTGCATTAAGAAGAGAATAAGAACATAACCTACCTGGTGCGCAGATGTGGCTGCACAGGCAGCGACATGTGCACACGGAGGGGTGGCTCATCAGCCTCCTTACTGCGTGTGACTTCAGACACCGCATGTGACATGTGAGCTTGGCAAAAGGATATCTGAATAATTCACATTTCCCAAGTGAGTAGACGGGCTGAGGATGATGAGGTTGGTCACTTGCATCTAGGAGCCGGCCAGTCTCTCTGGCAATGCACCAGAAGCTGGGAGCCTGGAAAGATTTGGGTTGGCATAAGGGGTGTCTGAGCACTCAGACTCCTCATTAGCATTGGCCCTGCTGCTCTTTTTCAGGATATTTCCAGCTGCTGCTGCCAAAGTTTCCCCCTCCGTCATTTCCCAACCAAGATCACGGCCTATCTTGCCTCTTATATTTATTAATTATTGACATACTTATGGTCTAGGTTTGTAAACTGATATGGAAAAGTGAAACTGTGTCAGCCAGGACTCGTGAAGGAACCATGCAGGGAAGGGCTGAGAGATGACGCTGCAGGAGAGCGATGTTGGTGAGGAATAAGGAGCAGAGAGGAGACAGGAGATGACAGAACCGCGTGGAACCCCCATCCAGGCTGGACCAACCTCTCAGACGGCCTCACTTCAGCAAAGTTTTTCTCTGTTTCCCGGTCTGTGGTGCACCAACATCCCTGATGCATCATTTTACAGTTAGTTCCCTTTCAAGATAAATAGAGGAAGCTCATAACTCCATGGCTTAGTTGCAGTTTCTCTGGATTTGACGCAACGAGATAACCTCTGCAAAATGCAAACTGAAGCACAGTTATCTTTGCAACCAGAAGGGCTAAACGCTTCATTAGCTTTTTAAATGAAAGCTTAGGTTCTGGAGAACGCAGTCAAATCTGCAGGAAGGCAGGAAGGACCTAATTCCTCCCACATTTTCATGAGCACAGGGGATCAACATCTTTGCCAGTCAAACACTCTTGTTCTGCCTGTCCCAGAAAACAAGGAAAAGGGGACGCTCGCATTTACAAGGCGACACATTTAAAGGAGATAAAGAGAACCATGAAAAAGTAAGGTAGAGCAAACCTGTGGAATTCACTGATGAAAGTTTTTACCGGATTCTGCAGGATTAGAAAGGCACCAGACATTTATACAAATGGCATTTGCAGCTGTACTATTTACAGTGTTTGCAAACGATGTTAAGAGCAAAAAATGTTTTCCCTTGGAGGCAGCACCGTCCTGGCCTGGTCTGGTATGGTGGGCTAGGTTCAATTCAAGCCAGGGTGGCACTAGGAGGTATCTGCTGTGCAACCCTCCTCGTTTATTATGAAGCTCATCCCAGTGTTGTTTGCTGTGGCCTTTCCCAGTGGCAGTAATACTGTGCGAAAATCAAAGTTTTCATTTAAAAAAGGAATTTAATTGCTTGCTTTCACACCTGTAGAAACAAGCTTAAAAATCTGACTCCCTCAGAAAAGCAAACACACAAAAAAACCCCTAATAGAACCTGCACGTGTTTGGTTTTGATAGGTCGTAATATGTGAGTGGTTGCTGTCAGCAATACTCAGAATAGCTTCTGGTGCTGACGGGAGCTGCGAGGAGGGTTTCAATAGGCATGAAGAGGCACAAATAGCCACTCACACCAAGGAGAGAATGAGAAAAGGAGGGAAGAGCGAGGAAAGAGAAAGTAGCTAGGAAAGAAAATCTGTTTTTTCATTACTGGTGCAAGTGACAGGAGACCACTGGAGACAGCGTGTTAGATCAGAGGGCCTCATATCCCCATGGATCATCAACAATGATATCTGAGACCTTTGAAATCTGAAACATCATAACTCAGGAGCTAGATGTGTCCTTTCCCATTAAAGCAAGTGAGGACCAAGGGGAAAATACTTGCTTTCTCCTTTAAGTTCTTCAGCAAAAAATCTAATGAGGAATTGACTCAGGACCCCATTTGAAGCATAACTCAGACAAAGCCCTGTAATTGAAGCTGAGTCAATAGGAAATGTCATGCTGGCTTTCACAATGCAAACCATGCACCTGTCTCTATAACACCGTGCCCCATCAGAAGACACAGTGGTGGAGGCTGAGCATGAGCCAACTTCACGCAGCCACATTGCTGCTGGATGCACTGCACAAGGTGTCAGCATCCTGCCAGACTTATTCCCTGAATAGGCATGGCTGATGTTTCCAGGAGCTGTAAGACATCCAGGAGAATCGCCAACAGGGAGCAAAACCAACACTGCCAGTAGCAGGATGGGATAGTGCCAAATTAGTACAGAAGTTCCTGTATGCGCCAAATAGCTTTCTAATTACATTACGATCAGCAAGACAAAACTGTGTCTCTTTAAAAACATATGTCTGTATTCACAGCAGGTCTTCAATGCAGAAGGGGAATTTAGAGGCAAAATGGCAGACAAAAAAGGCTTGTTTGTTTTCAGATGTGTCTGGGCTTCCAGGATCCCACTCCACAGGACTGAGCCCCTCCACTCCAGGGAGGGGGAATGAGAGGACAAAGAGGAGGTGCCATCTAGCAGGTTAGAAAGTGGTAGGGCTAATTCAGTGTATGGGCACACACTGAAACACACATGGCTCTGGCACATACCTTCTCACTTCACATCAAACAGAAATATTTAGGGTTCTGTTTGGCTGCTTTTATGTTGAATAGTCTCTTATTCCAAACATTGTACTGGACCACTGGGCCCAGTTCTTTTTGTGTGCTTTTGACTTCAGCGTCATCTTCTTCCAAAATGAATGTAGAACATATCTTTAAAAGTTGAGTTGCAGCAGACCAAACTTGAATGAGCTAGTCCAAATTACAAGGATGCATCTGATACTCATTAAAAAGAGGACACAAGAGCTTTTGGAACAGATGTGGACTCCTAGGAGTACATCATGGAGGAATTTACAAAGAATGAAAAGTGAATCATGTTGCTGTAGAAATAATTATTCAAATATGTGATAAGTAAAATTTCATCTGGATCCTTTGCACTCTCTCAGACCTTCCTTGAGCTCCTCTAACTGGCAATGTAGCCACCATGCAACAGAGTGATGAAAGGAGTGACAGGCACATGAGCTTAAGCATTCGCCTTCTTCTTCAGGCCATTACCCTTGCGGCCAAGTGCATTTTGTACCTACCACAAAAAAATTAAAAGAGGAGAAAAAGTGAGAATATTGACTGATCTGTTGATTTGATGAGTGGCTACATTGTTTTCAACTTGAGGAGATCAAGGCACAGTGAGCTATGGTGTAGATTTATGCTACAGTAGCTACACTAGCTCCTTTTCCACACTCCTGGAAGTCACACTGAGGCAGAATGGCCTTCTCCATTTTCAGTGTCCCATGAATCCATATAGAACAGGCCTAACTAGAGCTGTGGCACAGTCAGGGATGCACAGCTGGGTAGCTGCTCCTGCTCCACATTCCTCCGTGGTTTTTCAGGCAGTAGCTACAGCACATGGGCACCTCCTCAAGATGATCGTGTGGGTTCCCTCTGTGAATATGAGTCCTTGGAGAATCAGCAGTACCTAACTGTGCTGGAGCTTCAGCCCTTTCCCACTTCTCCCCACATCCTTGGCTGAAGTGGCCTGTCCCCATTTATCATGTGAAATGACTACACCACTGCCTCCCCAAAACCTCATCCAGAGCAGGGCTGCGTTTGCCCTGAAGTGGAGCAACACAATCCTTATGGGCAGAGGTATCAAACACCCAAGTGTGGAATGCACAACGGTGGGTTTTGTTAAGATAAAACAATAACTGTGCATTTAGAAACAACACTAACAAACATATTCAGTATGGCCATTGCTATCTCTGGGCACATAGGGTTTGTGCAGGACTCCTCAGATGTAGGTATCTCCGGCTCCCAGTGCACTCTTTATTCTGCAAAGCATCTATGCAGACCCAGAACTTGCAGCAGATCCACACATATAAAATAGCAGACAATTTATTTTATCTTATTTTATTTTATTTTATTTTATCTTATTTTATTTTATTTTATTTTATTTTAATTTAATTTAATTTAATTTAATTTAATTTAATTTAATTTAATTTAATTTAATTTTATTTTATTTTATTTTAGTGGGTTTTGTCAAATTTATTACGAATAGTTAGTATGAACCAGCACTACAAAGTTCTGGATGCTCCATAATTAGAGAGAGCTAATTCAGCAGGACACTACTCCCCAGACCCAACGTGTAGTGCTCTGACAACCTGTTTTTGAGATTTCAGGCATTCCAATATTTTAGCCAATTTATTGTAGAAGTCTCCTGGCTTCTGTTTGAGAAAAAAAAAAAAACAATTTACCTCAACAGGAGGTAGTCCCTTATGAGATACATCCAGCTGGCTACAGCGGGGGCCAGCCTTGTCGTCTTTACAAGCAGGATATGTTCACATGCCAAAGTCAGCAGAAACAAAATAGATGACACATCCACAGTCTGAAGGTTTGTATTCCCAACAAACCCAAGCAGAAGTAAGACAGGATGGGGAGCCAGGTCCAAATCAAGCATTTAGTTCAAACATTTACATGTCTGAGATCAAACTCTCGGATTAGGGATTAAATCCATAAAATGTGTAGGAAGGCGGGAGCTGCCTGTGAATTGTCTCTTAGACATGTCTGGGGACGTTTTGTGACATCTGTTATACAAACTTGGGTTTGTAAAACCCACATGCAAAACAGTGGGTTTAGACTAAGCTGCTGATGTCTGAAATTTTCACTCTGCTTGATACAAGGCACTGCCAAATCTCCAGCAGTATCTGTGTCTGAGGATCTTTTTTCTCTCATCCCACACACCTTGAGCTGATTGTTACTTGTGCAACCTCTTGCTCTTGACACTTTGGGAGCCGTATATCAATGAGAGACCTGTTTGGGAGGAGACAACAGAGATTCTGTCTGTTCTCCGATCCCTAGTGCAGTTTTCAGCTTCAGGTGATTTAAGTCAGTCTGTTCCAAAAACGTGACATCAGTCATGCACTGTCAGCCACGTCAGATTACTCAAGGTTTACAGCTTTCTCTTGTGTGACCGTTCAGTTTGGAGTAGTCTTGTTAGGGTGCCGTTCACTGCTGTGGTTTGGGGACACTTTTGGCTCACTCTCGTTCTTAGGATTTGGTGTTCCCCTATCTTCGTGCAGGAGAGCAATGTAGCTCAACAGCACTGTGCAGAATACGCTCCACAGAGCTCCAAGCTCCTTTCTCTGTCTTCTCCTGGGTATTTTTGGTCAGGAACGTGTTCCTCACAGGTCATTTCAGAACTTTTACTGAAGTTTCTTGCAACTTTGTGGAGCGAAGCCTGGAGCACTGACCAGAGAAAGCCTTCATGAGGCTCAAGCCTGACTGTAGGGCATGTCCCAATTCTTCCTCTGGCCCCTACACAGCTTGAGTGACAGCCCTGAGGATGCAAAACTGCACAGTGCTGGAAGGAGAGAATTGCTTTCAGTGGCACCTGGAGAAGCCAGAGGTATCTGCAAATCACTGCTAAGGGCACTTTTGCCCTTTCTGTTCTGAACTAACTGGAGCAGACTTTCTTTACCACACAGTTTGGTATGAGAAGGAGCCAGTGTCAGCAGCTGTCCATCACTGAGAGACAGAAAGTGCCAGATCAGGCCCTAAAATGGACCTCTGTGCAGACCTGGCATTTCAGCTCTGAATTCAGTGGGGAACAATTCAGGGCTTCTGTACGCTCAGTGAAATACAGCACCAGAGAAGGTGTCCTGGCCCAGGCCGCTTCCTCTGTCCATCTCGTTTGAAAACTGCCTAGCAGTGTGTTGATACCTTTTAGAGCAGTGATGCAGTTTTGGGAAATCTTGTGTGATGTAACAGTCCAGAGGGAAGAAAATATTGTACTGTTATTGTCTGGGGACTGGGGTAAGGCTGCTTGTGACAGGCGTGAAAGATATGTCCATGCTATGCTGCTACAAAGAGCTCCCTCGCCACACAAACTCACTGAAAACAAGGGGACTTGAGGCTAGCAAGTGCAGAGCTCCAGTTTCTTTGCTTGGAAATAAGACTGTTGATTAAAGGGACCTATTTAATGTGATTTTGACAGGTTGAACTTTTTTTTCTGTGCTTACTATTTTCTTAACCTTCACTGAATACACTCCAAGTATTTTTAACACCTTTTCCTTTGGATTAGCTGACAATGAAACCTCTTCTGACTTGTTAGAATCATAGAATCATAGAATTACATAATTGTTCCCAAAATCTATGTAGTTGCATTCCTCCTTGACTTGATAGAGCTCCAAGACAGCATCCCACAGATAACTTGCCATGCAAGAAGTGGCTATGTGTACATTAATTTATCTACGTAGTGTTTGTGGCATCCTCTATAAAGGCAGGACTGTACATATTAGCGCTGGGTGTTTGGGGAACAGATGTTTGTTGCATTTCATTTTTCCCCTCTACCTTTTAATCAGAAAGAGACTAGCTAGAAATTGCCCATTTGAGCAAGGTTCATCCCTGTTGGATCAATTCTTTACTCTGGCGGCGCCTGAATTCCGATAGCTCAGACCTGAGCATTGTGTAAATTCAGCAACATGCGCAAGACAGCCAAAATCCCAGGCCAACAGATCTGGGTGGTGAGCTCCAGCAGAAGCAGAGAAGGTCAGCCGAGGCTGCACACGGAGCTGTGCTGGCACCATCAGTGGCTGAACACTGCCTGGAATGGTGGGCTGCAGGCAAGGACCACACAGGAGTGGGGCCAGTGACTGTGCCCTGCCAACACCCAGCAGTGGGTGGAGGAGTGGCACAGTGTCTGCCCATGGGCATGAGAGTGGGCAGCTTTCTCCCTCAGGCAGGATGAGGCTGGTTGGTGCCCACAGGGACCTGTGATGCTTCCCCCTGTGCTTGGGGCTCACAGGCACCCAGAAGAATTTGCCCCTAAGAGATCTTTTCCTTCCAGGTAAAAAAATGCAGCCAATAGTGAAAGGTGACTTCTCAATGTACACATCTCACATTTAACTGTTTTTCAAAGGCTCATAACTAATTTTTCCCAGCCCTGTTACTGCTTCCTGTCACCTTCCCTTCCTTCTTCCCAGTCCTCTGAAAGTTACTCCTGACTTCACAGCAGATTGAAGTGGCCAGCTCCAGTGCCTGCTCCGTGGTCACCCAGAGGCGTGTGGGGCCAGGGCTGAGCAAAGAGCTCCGGCTCGGCTGAGCTGCACAGAGCTGGCTCAGGCCTGGGATGCAGCTTATCTGCCAACAGAGAAGCCACCCATGGATAATGGAAAGTGACTGTAGCAACGGAACGTGTTACAAAACTTCTATTGACTTCATGGGAGCCAGCCTGCAGAAATGACTGTGTACTTACGCTAGGGAAGTAATCTGGGACAGTAAATTAATCGCAGCAGTCTTAGCTTCAGGGGTTCTTGAAGCTATTTTGTGCAGTTTTGGTTTGCATGGATTTGTTTCCTGTTAAATTCATAAGGACAGAGCCAAACTTCTCTTGAACTGCCGAGCTGTGCTTTGTTTTGGGATTTTCAGAAAAACAGACAGAGCCAGAGTTTTGTCTGACTCCCACCTGGAAGCAGAAATTGGTCCACATCTAACGAAAGGCTTGTGACTCTCTGCAAACTTGAGTCAAACTTGGCCTGGGATCCGTATCTGTGTCCACCTGGCTTCATGTCTCATTACAGAAGATCCACTCAGCTGCAGCTCAGGGGTAGAACAAGTCAAGCTTTGTGTATGGGCTGGACCACCTGTGGTATCGGCTGAGTCAAAATGCAAAAACAATAGCCATAATCACAGCAAATAGTGGAAATTCTGTTTTCCTCTTTAATAAGAGATGTGCAATACTCAGTGGAGAAAGAGGAGTATGTGTACTTGGTGTAGGGAACACATATTTACTCATTTTACTTTTTTTTTTGCAGTTAAAAATGGGCCCAGCCCAAGCATCTCCAGGGAAGATCAGATTTGTGTCCAAACCCATGTTGGTATTCCATTTTTGAATGCCAGTGGAACATAAAACAATGTTTTTCTTTCAAAGGTGAATTTCCAGCTGTGGTGCTGTGAGGAACAACTCTGTGGCGAGCGAGAGAAGAGAGAGGAAACCTCTTGAGTTGCTGTGGATTATCATGCAGCGCAGGGAGGAAGCGGATGAATGCTCTCTTTATAAAGGTGCTTGTGCACGGGGGAAAAGGCTTCCCCTCTACCGGTGCAGGGGCTGTCTTGACTGCAGCATTAGCTGGGCTGCTTCTTAAGAGTTGCCCCTCACCTCCTTCCTGCCTACCCACACAAACCTCCAGCCCGACAGGGAATATGGGCTGGGCTAGAGAGAAGACGCTGCTCTCCCTCTATCCTGCCCGCTGCACGGAGAGCACATCCTCTTCAGCTCAGTGACTGGCAGGAGATGCTTACGGACATGCCAGTGGCACTGGTGGGGAGCACGGCCACAGTAGGGACACCATCACCTAGGTGGGATGCTGCTGGGGCAGCCTCAAGCTGCTT
Source organism: Tetrax tetrax (assembly GCA_009806455.1). Classification (NCBI taxonomy): domain Eukaryota; kingdom Metazoa; phylum Chordata; class Aves; order Otidiformes; family Otididae; genus Tetrax; species Tetrax tetrax. The sequence continues at coordinate 150,073 of WHYT01015801.1, forward strand.
GAGATATTTCTGCCCTGGAGCTGAAGCTTGGTGGACACAGCCCTACCAGCAAGGGCCAGCAAAGGTGGGGGCACCACCACCATGGGAACGGGGTCATTGCCACTTGTGCGAGCATGTGGGAAGCGAGCCCACGCAGTCAGAGATCTCTCTTTCTCTGCCCCAAAAACCTTTTGGGGTCACCGAGAGCCCCCCGGCTTTCAGGAGTGCAGCCGTTGAGTGACCTGACAAAGAAACAACAAATTCTTTACACATGGCACTAGAACTTTGTGATAGGAGAGAGGGAAGGTCGTACCTCCTAAGAGACTGAGAAGTGAAGGACATGCTTCTATATCATCACTGGTAGTGGTGGAAGATGGCCACAGGAAGAGTCCTCACTCGCTACATACCAGCCCTGTAACTTGTAGAGGACACAAAACGCACTCTGCTGAAACTCCCGTTTGCTTTCATTGAGAACCTGCAGCAAGGCAAACGTCACTCTGTCAGCTCTGCTCTTGCCTCGGTACAGGCAAAAGTTTTACTGCTTGTAGAATTAAGTACAAGTTTTGGATTGTTTTTCTTAAAGTAATCTTTTCCCCTCCTACTTTCTCAGCTGTGCTCAGGACGGTGCTGCTGGTCGGATATGCACACTGCAACAAGCATGAAGGTTTGCAACCTTCTGCGAGCTGAGGCACTTTATTTTCCCTGCAAAGGTTCCCACAGCTGATGGTCAGTGGCTTCCCCTCTGTATTCCTGTGCCAGTGAGTCATTTCCCTGTCTACCTTCTGCCTACACAGAGTCCAGGTGCTAACGGGGATGGTGAGCATGAAACCAAAGCAATTTGCTGAATCAAGACTACATTATTTTCCTTTTGTTGACTTTTTAAACTCTTTTTCCTTTTTTTCCCTCTCTCTCTTACTGTAATGCCTCATCACATCTACAAATGAGCTTGGTCTGCAGAGCGCATTTTGCATTTGCTTTCCATTGATGGCCAGGCGAAAGAGTTGCTTTCAGACTTTTTCCCCCTCTCTCCAGTGGGACTGATCGATGTCAGCTGGGGACCAGGAGGACCGAATGCAAACTGCTCAGGGAAGAGAGGGAAGGCACTCATTTAATCAGGGCTACGAAGCGGTAATCAAAAGGGAACATTGTGAAGTCTGTGCACTTAAATGGAAGATCCAAAGGAACCGTGACAGCAAGGTCCAAACTTGAACACTTCAGTACAGCTACATCAAAGCCTTAGTTTGGACTAGGAGACAACTTTCAAAGCCAGTGTCCCAGTTGTCCCCACTTACTGTGCTTCCTTTTGTCTTGTGGAGCAGATCTGGAAGAGATGAATTTGATGCCTTTCAAAAACGTGCTCTGGGAGCCCACCTC
>WHYT01015801.1:163111-199843 GCA_009806455.1 Tetrax tetrax
CAGACTTTTTCCCCCTCTCTCCAGTGGGACTGATCGATGTCAGCTGGGGACCAGGAGGACCGAATGCAAACTGCTCAGGGAAGAGAGGGAAGGCACTCATTTAATCAGGGCTACGAAGCGGTAATCAAAAGGGAACATTGTGAAGTCTGTGCACTTAAATGGAAGATCCAAAGGAACCGTGACAGCAAGGTCCAAACTTGAACACTTCAGTACAGCTACATCAAAGCCTTAGTTTGGACTAGGAGACAACTTTCAAAGCCAGTGTCCCAGTTGTCCCCACTTACTGTGCTTCCTTTTGTCTTGTGGAGCAGATCTGGAAGAGATGAATTTGATGCCTTTCAAAAACGTGCTCTGGGAGCCCACCTCATGCACTCCATGTACAAATGCACATTCAGTCCACGCCACGCTTCAGTAGCACGTCATTCCCACGCGGCAGCTGCCAAGGGGCCTGAATTTTAGGCTTAGAATATTAAAAAATCAAACCTTCAACAGGAACAAAGGAACAGTGGCCACCGCTCCATTGTGCATCACACGCAAAAAATGTAATGATATTTGGGAATAAGATCATCTATGGTCAATAACTGTTTAGAAAAATGTTTGAGAAGTGACAGATCACTCATGGGAGAGTTATTAGTACAAACAGCTGTCTAAAAGATGCTGCATATGACACGCTTAGACACATTTTTAACCCTTTCAGGCTCCCTGAAAAATATATATATTAATACCTATGTAATACATATGTAATAAGTACTTTTATATATATATATACACACACATAAAATAACCTCCCAGTGTGTGTTGTGATTTTCCACACAGTGGATCTATTCTTCACTCATGCTAAACTCTGTAAGGGAATACATAGGTTCTTTAACATGTTGTTTTGTCCCAGTTCTTCCTTTGTATACAGAAACTCTGTAAAATTCCTGAAAGGAAATAAATCTTAATATCTGAAACATAAACTTTGCTGCTGCTGCTGTATATTGCTCTACAGGACACAAGGATCATGAAAAGCAGTTATAGTAGTGAAAGCTTAATTATTCATTACTAATTACTGGCTGAAATAAATTAAATGTCAAGGGCATCTGTAGTAAAAAATGACATCATGTATGATATAATTAAATACACAAAACTATGTTTAAATAGCTGCAAGTGTCTGGCTAAACCAAATCAACGCAAAAATTCAAAGACAATATTGACAAAGGCCCTTACATCACACTGTTGTGAACAGAAGTTCGTCACAGAAATCATATTACTTTTAATAATGAATTTTCTGGTAGGTTAAGTTTTATTTTGTATTTCTATGATTATTCATTTTTATTTCTATGGTAACAAAAGTCAATGAGAATATTATATTGAACAGTTGGCATATTTGAGGGCAGGGGGATAAAAATGAGTTGATCAATGTATGATATCACCTAGTTATATAGACATAGCTAGAAGTTACCTGAAGGCTCTGGGAAGCACTGTCTAAATCTGTAGTGTGACTGCTACCAAGCTACCAAGTTTTGTGTCTTCAGCAATTTTGACCTCATGTGATCACAACAAAATGTCTTAAATTGGACGTTCTTGATGGCATGAAAATGTTCACGCACTCTGACCAAGGCGTACAAAACCCTGCAGCAGAGCAAGAATTTGCAGTGGCTCCAGGGGTAAGTCTGATGGTCAGCTGAACTTTCTCCCTTCCTGCAGCTCCAGAGAATCTCAGTGTTGCTCTTGCCAACAACTTTTATGCTAGGTTTCAGGATGAAGCAGACATCACCAACATTAAAAGAGGAACTTACAGAGTATAAACGCTGACAGAGACCAAACAGGAGCAGCATGAGTGGTTACTGTAATAAACATCCCTAAAAGAAGTGTCATAACTACATTATTTAATACCACAAACCTTATACAACCCATTGACACATTTAATTTTCAGTATCAAGTGCTTTCAGCTGATTTGAGATGAGGAAGCCCAGCCACCTCAGCTCTTCGGCCGAGGTTGCCGCGGCAGAAAGACGGCAGTGCCGGCATGTCCGGCGGCACTCGGGAGCAGGCTGGCTGCCGGAGATCTTTGTTCCTTTGTTCCTCCCAGCCCCGCTTCCCCGTCCAGACCAACCTCCACGCAGCCTGGTCGTGGCTTTGCTTTTTTCTTCTCCCTCCTAGCTCACCTGCAGTCTCTGTTCATATTGTTTTATGGTACTTTAGACAACGGGTTTTAACAGCTAAACATAAAAGCCACTGAGAGCATAAACAGGAAACTTGTGTTTAGGTGGGAGTGCCTAGGAATTTTACACTGCTGACCACAGAGGCCATGGGAGAAAGGAAATAGGAAAAACACTGTAAATACCTGGGTGACTAATGACTTGTGCTTCTCATTTGGCTTTTCAGAACATGAAAAGTTCAGCCTCTTCCAGGCAAAACAGCACAGGGCAGGCACTGTTTCTCATGACGATACTCTCCATGCCCCTCTGCTGCCTTTTTCCCTGCTCTGCTCCCACCACGGAAAGCGCTTTGTTCCTATAAAGTCACATAAACCCGCAATAAACGGTCACTCAGCCCTCGAGGCTGCGCACATTGATGGCAGAGGGAGGGAGCGTGACACGCGAGGATGCGTGCCCACTCTCCGCATTCGCATTGCCTAAGAGGATTTAGATGAAAGAAAACAAATTTGCACCCCCCTGTTTTGTGCTGAGGCAGCAGCTGGAGTTTGGGGGCAGCGTGCGTCTTTGTCCAGCCTTCCGTCGCCGGCTCCCGAAAGGATTGCCATTGTTCCTGAGGGGCCTCCACGGGGCCGCTCCCGCGCCTGCTCCCTTTTATCACCAGCCCCATGGCTTGCGAGAGGTTTTGTCTTTTGCTGACGGCAGCAGATTTGGCCGATCAGCGTCTCCCATGCAACGGCCCTGGGGCAGGATTTCCAAGTTGGCCATCTGCACAGAGGGGACTGGCAGAGCAGGGAGTTTCGGCGGCCTGACAATTCCCCTCCCAGGGACGGCGCTGCTGGTGAAACCACGACATCTGGTCACCTTCACTGGGAGCACCGGGTCCAATTTCACTCAAAGGCTGGGACGGTTTCTCACATTGAGATTGTGACCTGGCAGAGATGGGGTGGAAGCAGACGAGGATGCTCCCTGAGTGTCAGATTTCTAGGGGGCTGCAGTAGCCCCTTGGGAGGGCAGCAAGGCCAGGCCCTTCAGCTGGGGCGGGGGCCACGAGCGCAGCACCCCAGGGACCGCAGGGGCCCACCGCTAGCTCTGGCCGATGCACGCCCAGCTCCGGAGGAGCACGGCCCGCAGGGTCAGTGCCGCAGGCCGGGCAGGGCAGGGCACTGTGGGCTCCAGCGATGGGATGGAGGGAGGCCCTCTCGGGTCCCGTATTCAGTCCTTGCTGCTTCCATCTCCCACAGCGCAAAATCTGACGCCGAATAACTAGTCTGCTCTTCATCAAGCTCCCGTACAAAACCAACAACCTGTTAGTGGTCCTGATGTGCCCAGGCTGCTTCAGAGAAGGACCAGCATGACCAGGGGTGGGGGTCCTGATTCAGCAGCTGGTCTTTCTGAAATCAAGTGTGTTAATAATCAGGAGTGGGATTTCACTCATGGAAAGTTAAGCACATCTGTAAGTATTTCTCTGAATCCAGGCTGGGGTTTCACCCATAATGAACTTGATGTTTAGTTGCTGAAGTGATATGACACCGATAGCGATGTTTGGCAGGGAGCTGTGGAGGACGGCGTTGTCAGTGTCCAGGCATGGTCACTTCCAGACTGTGCAAACACCGAAGTTGTATTGATACAGATGCATGTATACACTTGTATACCTATGTTCCTTGCATGTATACTTGTGTCTATTGGTTACATAGATACAGGGGTAGATACAAATTGACTCAGTCTATGATAACATAGTGATCATATCATGTTTTCCTATGCAGTTAGAAAAATATATAGGGAAGGTTGCTGTGATCACAGAACAGGAAGCCAAACATCTACAATCGGACTCCTTCATTTTTCCATGAATATTGTCGTGATGAAAGATGCTGGGCTCTGAAGTCTCCTCTTTTCCTAAGGACAAGCATGGACCAAGACCACTGCGGTACAAGTTGACCAACACTGTTTCCACCTCGATCTGAGAGGACCCACTCAGACTCTGTCTTCTCAGCAGGCAGTGCCTCACCCAAAGCAAGCCCACAACCTCACCGCTGTTAAAGGAACTCGCTAAATGCTTGTCATTCAGGTGAAAAATGACATTGCTAAGTGACAGCCCGATGCAAAAATCACAGAGGGATGTAGCGGTAGCAGTGTTGCAATGGGGAAGCTTTAGCTCCCTGCCCCAGCCCGCACAACGCCGGTGCCTTGCTTTCCTCGCGCGTCGCCGGGAGGGGATTGCAGCGCTCAGAAGCCAGCAAAGCACGCACGGCACCGCCTGCGCTGGCCCGCGAGAGACGCGCTGCATGGCTAACTCATGGTGGGAAGGACGTTGCTCCTTCCACTCAGCTGAGTCCCTAAGCCAGTTCTCACATCAAGCCCGAAGCTGTGTCCAGAAGATTGCAGTGGCCAAAGCACTTCTCAGGGTTTTACTTCTAAATCCCTTCTCCTGCATAATACTGAAAAGGGGCTCCGACTCAAGACTCTCCTTGGTTAAATCCCCGAGCTGCCAAGCTACAGATTTCAGGGATTCCTTTTGAAACTCTTCCACTTTGTACAAAGCGATTAAATATTCATTGGCGCAGGGACTAGGAGCTGGCCTCCTGGATGAGAACCCCCACCCTAAGCTGCAAAGCCCTTTTCACTCCCATCCTCTGAATATTTAATCGGCTCATACAAAGCGGAGCGGCTTCAGCGGGGGAGCCTGGGAGGGACCCGGGCAGTGAGACCCCCTGAGCGCGGTACACAGCAGAGGGACCTGATCCCAGGCCCCTGCTCCTAAGAAGGCAGATGAAGGGTTTAAGCATTCGGCTCAGCACGGCTGCGAGTGTGTCAGCGATTCACGATGCAGGATGTGACACTTCCTTTCTCTCCTCTCCCCCACCCCGTCTTTCATGCCGGTTAGATGTGGTTTAACCACCTCAGGGTCCAGCAGGAAGGCAGGATGAGGAATGCTTCGTTTGTGTCCTGAAAACTGTTACAAAATGAATAGATGAAAATTTGATGAGAAGTTTTTCAGCCATTCAAGCACCTCTCTTAATAATTCAGATGTTTGATTTTCTTCTTCAGTATGCAGTAAGGATTAATGCACTTTGGAGATGATATAGAAACTTTAGTTTTCAGAAGAAAAGCCTCAGATTTTGAAACAAAAATCCCACACAGGAGTACGACACTATTATATGAGCTGCAATCCTCCTTATTCTCTAAACTGGTGACTGGCACAGGCTTTGCACTGAAATTTCAGCATAGAGCGATCTTCTGCAGCCAACATCTAATAAACAAAGTTCACAGCGGAAATGCTGACAGGCTGTGATCAAAGCAGCACCCTCAGGTGTTGCTGTGATATACTGCTTGCTTACTAAAGCACAGCAGTTCAAACAGCCTGGCTGTATTTAATTGGGATATACAGTATTTCCAGCTCGGAGTGCTCAACACCAAAGAGGGTATCTCTTAGATCTTTCACTCTGCCATTGTTCTGCTATTTGCTCAGGATAAAAAAGACATTTAGGATACCAAGTTTTGGCGGAACAGGGACTCTAGGACTATCCATAGCATCACTGTGAGCTTTACAGGAGTCTGCCCAGTGAGCCCTCATCCGCTGTTTCCACTCAGTAGACCATTCTCTCCTCTTCACAGATGCATGGAGCAGCTCTTCCCCAGTGGTGGCTGAACATAGAATCATAGAATCATTTAGGCTGGAAAAGACCCTTAAGATCATTGAGTTCAACTGCAAACCTAGCACTGCCAAGTCCACCACTAAACCATGTCCCTAAGTGCCACATCTACACATCTTTTAAATACCTCCAGGGATGGTAACTCAATTACCTCCCATTGAAACCAGCCTGTTCCAATGCTTGATAACCAGTTCAGCGAAGAAATTTTTCCTACTATCCAATGTAAAGCTCCCCTGCTGCAACTTGAGGCCGTTTCCTCTTGTCCTATCACTTAACATCTTTACTTCAGTCACATCAATTGCATATGTAAAGAACTAACAGTACACCATAGTGTAGTTTTGGTGTCTTTAAAGTATTACAATAGAGAAGGAGAAAACCATCCAGATGATGAATTCTTGGAATTACCAACACAAGCTCTGCCAGCCACCATTCAGGACTTGCTAGCTTCTGTAGCAGTGCTTGGCTCCAAACTCAAAGCCCACAACTCATTCTCTGAAATTCAGATGTGTGTCTAAAACTTTGGCCTTGCTTGACCATTGGAGATACAAGCTATGTCTCAGGGATGCCAGCTGAGTCTGAACTGCTCTAACCCTCAACCTGGGGTTAGAGCTGAAAGATTTCTTTAGGGACACTTCTTTCAAGAGACCCCTGCAGCAGTTAGAGAGAGAACGGTAGGGAAGTCTTTCAGGCAATAGGATCTGCTCCCATCTCAGGGAAGGCATGGGAAACCTTTCCTGCTAAGTGCTACATACTAAACATGGTGCATCCAGGTTTGGGGTGAAGCCAACTCATTTGGAGTACGGTTGTCTCTACTCTCAACACCATGCCCTTGGATGCTGCACATGGAGCAGAGTTTATAAGATGGGTAGAGCACAATCTAAATGCAGGACTGTGGATCAGCACCATTCTCTCCACACTCTTTTACCATTGGGTAAGGGCAGTAGACAGGCTTTGAGACCTGAAAGTCTTGGGGAAGATGACAGTGATGATGCATGATGGAAGCGTTAGAGAGATAAAAGGACTTCTCAAGAAAGAACATTTGTTTCTTGCTCAGTTCTCTCACAACATCCATTACAGTCCCAGATCCTGGATCTCAGACTCAGTCTTCTTAATTGAGCAGTCCAGACCCCAACACTGCCATCTCGTTCCATCTTTGGTCAGTGAATTCCCACTCTTAATCAGTTTCTACTTATTGGCCTACTATCTATTCGTGGTTTTCCTTTAGAATCATAGAATGGCTAGAGTTGGAAGGGACCTTCAAAGGTCATCTAGTCCATTCCCCCTGCAAGGAGCAGGGACATCCCTGACTAGACCAGGTTGCTCAGAGCCTCATCCAGCCTGGCCTTGAACGTTTCCAAGGTTGGGGCTTCCACCACCTCTCTGGGCAGCCTGTTCCAGTGTTCTACAACTAGCATTGTGAAAATTTTTTTTCCTAATATCCAATCTAAATCTACCTCCCTCTATTTTAAAACCATTACCCCTTGTCCTATCACAACAGGCCCTACTGAACAGCCTCTCTGGATCTTTCTTGTAGGCCCCATTGAGGTACTGGAAGACCGCTATCAGGTCTCCCCGGAGCCTCCTCTTCTCCAGGCTGAACAGCCCCAACTCTCTCAGCCTGTCCTCATAGGAGAGGTGCTCCAGCCCTCTTATCATCTTCGTGGCCCTCCTCTCGACCTTCTCCAACTGGTCCATGTCCTTCTTATGTTGGGGGCTCCAGAACTGGACACAATACTCCAGGTGGGGTCTCACCAGGGCAGAGTAGAGGGGGAGAATCATCTCCCTCAACCTGATGGCCAAGCTCCTCTTGATGCAGCCCAGGATGCCGTTGGCCTTCTGGGCCGCAAGGGAGCATTGCTGGCTCATGTTGAGCCTCTCGTCCACCAGCACTCCCAAGTCCTTCTCCTCAGGGCTGCTCTCAATCCATTCTTTGCCCAGTCTGTATTTGTGCCTGGGATTGCCACGACCCAGGTGCAGGACCTTGCACTTGGCCATGTTGAACTTCATGAGGTTGGCACGGGCCCACCTCTCCAGCCTGTCCAGGTCCCTCTGGATGGATCCCTCCCTTCCAGCATGTCAATGGCACCACATAGCTTGGTGTCATCGGCGAACTTGCTGAGGGTGCACTCTATCCCACTGTCCATGTCGCCGACAAAGATGTTGAACAGGGCCGGGCCCAACACAGACCCCTGAGGGAAGCCACTGGTGACCGGTCTCCACTTGGACACCGAGCCATTGACCACCACTCTCTGAGGGCGGCCATCCAGCCAACTCCTTATCCACCGAGTGGTCCGTCCATCAAACCCATGCCTCTCTAGTTTAGAGAGAAGGATGTCGTGCGGGACAGTGTCAAATGCCTTGCACAAGTCCAGGTAGATGATATCCATTGCTCGTCCCTTGTCCACCAATGCTGTCACCCTGTCATAGAAGGCCACCAAATTGGTCAGGCACGATCTGCCCTTGGTGAAGGGGCTGTCACCAACCACCTCCTTGCTCTCCATGTGCCTTAGCATGGTTTCCAGGAGAATCTGCTCCATGACCTTGCCAAGCACAGAGGTGAGGCTGATCGGCCTGTAGTTGCCCAGGTCCTCCTTGTTCCCTTTTTTAAAAATGGGGGTTATGTTCCCTCTCTTCCAGTCATCGGGGACCTCACCAGACCACCACGATTTCTCAAATACAATGGCCAGTGGCTTGGCAACTTCATCCGCCAGTTCCCTGAGGACTCGCGATGGATCTCATCAGGTCCCATGGACTTGTGCACCTTCAAGTTCCTCAGATGTTCCTGAACCTGCTCTTCGAGTACAGTGGGCGGTTCTTCATCCTCGCAGTCCCTGCTTGTGCCTTCCACAGCTTGGGCGGGGAGACAAGAGCCCTTACCAGTGAAGACTGAGGAAAAAAAAGTCATTGAGAACCTCAGCCTTCTCTATGTCCCGGGTAACCAGGACACCGGTTTCCTTCCGGAGGGGGCCTACATTCTCCTTTCTTTTGTCCCCTACATACCTGTAGAGGCTTTTCTTATTGCTTTTTATATCCCTGGCCAGATTCAATTCCATCAGGGCTTTAGCCTTCCTCACCTGATCCCTGGCCACTCGCACAGCCTCTTTGTAGTCCTCCCAGGCTACCTGTCTCTGCTTCCACCTTCTATAGGCTTTCCTCTTCACTTTCAGTTGGTCCTGGAGCTCCTTGATCATCCACGCAGGCCTCCTGGCCTTTTTGCCTGACTTGTTTTTCATTGGGATGCACCTCTGCTGAGCTTGGAGGAGGTGCCTCTTGAATGTGGACCAACTTTCCTGGGCCCCTCTTCCCTCCAGGGCCGCCTCCCATGGCACTTTGCCCATCAGGTCCCTGAAGAGGCTGAAGTCCGCCTTCTTGAAGTCTAGGGCAGAGAGCTTGCCATGTAGTTTCCTCGCTGCCCCATGGATCCTGAACTCCATCGCGTCGTGGTCACTGCAGCCAAGGCTGTCCTTCAGTTTCACATCCCCCACCAGTTCCTCCCTGTTGGTGAGCACAAGGCCGAGCATGGCACCACTCCTTGTCGGCTCCTTTAGTCAAGTTTTTGCCTCCTTTCAAGTTGTTCTGAAGAATTCCTTGTTTACACTGCCTGGATGCCAGCACGGACGTTTCGGAAAGCTGTTATCCCTGAATTTAACCTGAAACAACCATTACTAGAGAAATCCACTTTCTTTGACTTTGGATGGAGTACATTCAGCCTGGGGCAAACGTACTCAAAATGTGGTTTTATAATAGGAAATACTGGGCAGCTTCATATTATGCACTATTAGCCCCCCCCTACTAAAAATATTTCCTTATGTGTAGCTTTATGCAAACTAGCATTTGCAGATGTAGTCACTATTTCCTAGTGTGCAATAGCTCAGTAATTTTGACTTTTTCAAAATTACCAACTGCAACATTAATGGAATAATCCCTTGATGAATTTATTTTTTTTTAAATAAAAGCCTGCTTTGAATTATGTTGAAGAAAAACGCATTTTTAAATCAGCTAATTTCCTTTTGATTACATGGATATTAGTTAAAAACAGCTGAATGGACTTTTTATTTTTTAATTGTGAAAATTCTCTCCCAGGCTGAAATCTTCTATGCCAAGTTTCTGTGCCGAGCACATTTTTACGGTCTAGTTATAAACCCTAGAAAAACAACGTTTATAGGAAATGTTGACACAACCTTAACTAAAGTGGTGCTAGCTGACACCTCTATATTTTCAATTTGGGGATTTCTACTGGGAAAATATAAACGCTAATGCAGTAAAGCAAGCCAACTATAATAAAACCCTCATAGTCTTCCTGTTCACCCCATGAAGACCTACTTCAAAAAGCACCAACTCAGACTGGAGATGAGTTGAAGTTAACTGCATTCCTCTGAGGGTATTAAAAATTACCTGAAGGTAGTTCAGCCTTACCGTTACTTGTGAGACTTCACTTTGGTCCAAGCCACGTGAATATCCATTGAAAAATCCTGAAAAGAAGATGAGAATGTGCATAAGCTTAAAAAAGGGTGCCAGTCCATTTATATCCTCCTAGCACAACATAAAAAGAGGAAAATAGACTTTATAGATTCTAGTGAAACAAACGTAAGTACACACAGGGGAAAAATACAAAGATGGAAAGTGCAAAGTGAAGTTAGCTTTCCTACCTGCAACTTTTAAGTCTGGCTTGCCTAAAATGGATTAATAAAGGATGGGCTGGGCCCTCTGCTTAGCTTTCTTTTTAAAGGTGTTTGCATGGATTCATGAGCCAAGCAAGATCAGGATGATTGGCAGGACAGCTTCTGAGTCTTGGCGAAAGAAATGTGTAAGTCTTGAGTGGCTGATCCTGCCTCAAGAATGAAAACTGATCACGATAGTGATATACTGGCAGTGATATATAGTGAGATAGTGTTGGAGGGAGGGTGTAGGAAAAGGTGGTAATCTCAGAATGTAAATATGAAATTCAGAATGAAAAAGAAATTATATTGTTTAAGGGCAAATTGTGCTGAACCAGTCTGCTTTCTGATGAGATGACTGGCTCTCTACATGAGGCGAGTACAACGGATGGCATTTACCTTGATTTTCACATTAGCTAATCCTTGTAGCTGAAGTAGGGAGATACGGACTGGATGGTTGGACTTGAAGATGTGTGGGAAACCGGCTGAATCATCAGGCTCAAAGCATAGCAGCCAATGGTTCACAGTCTAACTGGTAACCAGTTGAGTGGTTTTCTGGATTTCGCAGTGGGGCTGATACTGTTTAATGTCTCCCTTAGTTACTTAGACAATCATCTATAATGCACTCTCAGCAAATTTGCAGATGATATCAAACTGGGGAGAGCGGTCAGTATGCTGGAGGGCAGAGCTGCCATTAAGGACCTTGACAAGCTGGAGAAATGGGCCATGAGGAAACTCTTGAAGTTCAACAAAGGGAGACGCAAGTCCCCCACCTGGGCTGAATTAACCCCTTGCAGCAGAACAGGCTGGAGTCGGCTGCCTTGGTGGTGACTCACCAAGAAAGGAGCTGGCAGCCCTGGTGAACATATTGAACATGTCAGTAGTGTGCCCTGTGGCAACAAAGGTCCATCTGCATACCGGGCTAAAGCCAGCAGATCAAAGAAAGTGACTACTCTCCTCCCCTTGACACTCATGAGACCTCGTATGAAACAATGTGTCCAGTTTGGGGTCCCCTGACACAAGAGAGACGTTGATAAATGGTAGAGGGTCCAGAAGAAGGCCAGCAAGATGCTCAAGGGGCTGGAGCACAAGTCACAAAAGGTGAGGCTGAGAGAATTGGTTTTGCTGAGCCTGGGGAAGAGAGGGAGAAATCTTACTGTTGTCTTTAATTACCTAAGGAGTGATTGTAGAGAAGATGAAGCTGACTCTTCTTGAAGCTGCATAGCAGAAAGGTAAGAGGTAAGACAAACATCAGAACTGGAAATTCCAGTTGGACACAGGGGAGAAAAAATCCTAGTGAGAATAGCTGAAGAGTGGCCAGGTTGCCCAGTGAGGCTGTGATAACTCTGTGCTTAGAAATACTCAAAACTCAGCCAGACAAGTTCACCCTGTTTTGAAGAGCAGACTGGACAAGGTGGCCTCCAGAAGACCTTTTCAACCTGAATGGTTCTGTTTCTATTTGCTAGCTAGAAGCCATCCTGACTTGCCAGTTGAAGAGCTGGGTGGGGAAACCAAGACTTTCCAATGTCACTTCTGGCATTTACTAGCTCAGCGGAAAAGGAGCAAGTGGGACGGTGGCACTCAGAGCAGCAGCCTGCTGGGCTTCAGATGCCATTCAGATTCCTCCTTTAGACAAACTGCCTCCTGAGGGAGCTGGATACTTGCCTGCTTCTGAGAGTCCAGCCTTCTCTGTTTTTAAAGAAAGGCATGCTGAACTCTCTAACAACTTTAGAAGTATTGGCCTGACTTTTTCTTTAGTCGATATCACACATAACATTCACCTCTTCAGAGGCGAACACTAAAAAGTTATGTAAAAAGCCAAACTGAATCATCCCAGTAAACAAATGTAAAACATATTGACCTTGTCTTAGACCTGTAACGACCTCCTTATATAGCTGTAACCCACTCCATTTCATGCAGTTAACGAACTGTAGTCCTTTGGTTCAGTGAGACACTGTTACCATTACTTTTGTGTTAAGTCTAATTGTCTATTACGATGGTAATTTGGGTTACGCCCCAATTAAAGTCAGACATACCTAACCTTCTGCAGCTCCCAAGAGACCTCTCACTAAGTTATCTCTATGAGCAGAAGAGCTTTGGGTGATTTTTTTTTTTTAACCTCGCTAACATTTCAGCCATGCTGGCAGCAATTCATAGTTTCTGCTTGCCGCCTCCTTCTTTTCTTTTCCTCAAAAGGTTTCACAAGGTATCACAGTGACCTTGGCAAAAATGTGACGTCTACTTTAAGGTTAATGCTAAATTTCTGTAGTACATTATTTTAAGGTTTAAAAGAAAGATAGCAAGTTCCAGTATGTACCTGTCAGTACTAAATGATTGTTCATTTCCTGTGAATTGGGAATAAAGTAATAACATACATCTGGTGAGCTAAGACACGGTGCTTATTTCTTTTTCTTCTCTGAGCCATATCCTTTACCAGCTGTGAGACATCACCATGCAGAATCTTCAAATACCTTTGAGGAAAATTAAAACAAAGGAAGAGAGGGCTGAAAGGGACCCCCTGTGTCTCGGAGCCCAGTGCCCCGCTAGCCCCAAGCCACATCACACAGCTTTCATCAGCTGTTTGCGCTCCCTCTTACAACCCCTTTTGTGCCTCCATACTTGCACTGGAAGTCTGCTCTCTCCTGCACTGATTGCTTGACTGGCTAGCTAACGTTTTTCAGTTTCCAGTTAAAACGCATTCATAGGCGGTTTATGCCCATTTGTTCTTGTGCCAACACTGTACTTTATCTTCAAAAGATCTTTTGCTTCCTTGATGTTCAACCTCTTGGTGTATTTATAGTGAGCAATGACATTCCATATCAGCTTTTGCTTTGCTACACTAAATAAGTCAAGCTCTTCTGGCCTCCTTATGCAAAGTAGGCTTTCCATTCCCCTTCACCACAGTACCTCTTTGCCACCCTTGTTCCTAGGTCATCTTTGACCCAAGGGGCTATTGCTGGACACAATGTTCCAGATAAGGTCTCATCAACTTATGTTATCAGTTGCTAACCATTTTCTGATGTGAATCATGCCAGAAGACGACATGCTAAAAGGATATACATCATCAAATGTAGTAAATACATTGAGAAAAATCCAGTTATAAACCTTCTTCCCTTCTTTAATGTAATATTTCTAAATGTTAGGTGCTTGTGGGCTTTGCAAGACAGTGGAATTTTGATGATGGATCCTGAAGCACACATTAGAGCCTATGAAAGGAGGCTGAGGTATGAAAACAGCCTTGGAAACACAGTGACCAGAAGGAAAAGAGTACAAGGGAGAGGTGAAGTGAGATTTATTACTGCACTGCAATGGATGATAAAGGAGGTGATTAGAAATTAACTGTCAAATTCAATTCTTTATACTCTCCTGGCATGAAAAGCACTTGAAACATAACAATACATATTTACATGAATAAAAATCTCAGCCTGTGGCATTTTCACAACATCTTCCATTTGCAAGCATTAAGGATGGCAAGTGAAATTTACTTCAGGCTATAAATACTGTTTGCTTCCTGCATATCTCCCAGTCAGAACAACAGAAAAATGTAACGAGCATGATTAAATGGAGAAAAGAAGATCCTTTGCACTTTTCTCCACGTGCACTCAGTCCACTCAGCTCTTGAGTAACTTCATGTAAAAGTTTACATTTTATGTTCTCATTGTACAGTTCCAAGGAGTGACTTAAACAAAATGCTTGTTGGAAAAAACCTGAAACAAAAGATCTCATTAATTGTTAGTATATTGTCTTTTATGGAATAAAATTTAAACTTATACATTGTTTATTATGGTACTGAAATAACAAATTTCTTCAGTTTTTCACAACAGTTCCAGCAATTAAGAGTATCTTTCTTGATCCCTGCCAGCACTGAGCTGTGCCCTATAAAAAAAGAGTAATTTTCTTTAGTATCGTACACCACATAAATATCATAGTTTTATCTGATGGTAATGAAACTTAAGAGGCAAATAGTTCTTTTCCAGCCATTTCATATTATATTCATAAAAGTATGAGGGCAGCTTGAATCATTAAACATTAAACTGAAGGCAGCATTCGGAAGAGACCCGAATGGAGACCTCTCAGCTGGATTAAATGTAATGTTCTCCTTGCAGAAAATGGCTAACCCGGCTGCATGCCGGAGGTTAGCTCAACTGCTCTGCTCATTCCCAGAGAGAAGAAATTGTGGTTTCTGCAATTTTGCTTTATGTAAGAAGCAGATTCCCGGCCATTGTTCAGATGCAGTTGCATTAGGTAAAGTCTTTGTACCTTTTCTGCCCTTTGTGGTTCCCCAGACACAGGAGCGTTGTTTTTCTGCATGTAAATCTCTGTGTGTTTTGAAGATATTTTCCCTCTGTGACCTGCCTACTGGACTGGCTATGGCTCAGATTACACTGGTTTTCAATGGACATTAAGCACATGCTGGTACTTTTTCAGGCAGGAATGACCTCTTGAATTCGGACCTGTAAAACGCAGCTACTGTGTTTACTCAGTTGAGGGACAAATCGTGCTCCACAGGTCTCATATTCTCAGGTTGGTTGTAAACCTTTTTGTTTTGCTTATACTATGTTCTGGGACTCAAATTTCTCACCCTCCTGGGGTCGCTGCCTGTACGAGACTCTCTTGAAAAATACAACTGATTCAGTCCGAGTTCTGCATCAGTGACACGGCCAAATCCCTACGGCAGCTTACGCATAACGCCCAATAATAGAGAAAACTCAGCTGCACCAAAACAAAGCCGCTACATGGGATCATCTTTTGTATTCTAATAGCTTCAAATGAGGCTATTTCAGGAATTGAGAATAATTCTCTTGGAGCAACAGAGTTTATATAGCCAACATAAACAAACCTATGCCTGCTTCATGCCAGGGGAGGAGAGAAAGGAGTGATATTTCTCTTGCTACCAACATAGGCTCTTTTGCTTGAACAGTATTTTTGGCAGATGCTATCATATTTAACTTCCCACAATGGCACTGTTTATTTAAGGCCAATATAAAACACCCCTGGCCCTTCTCTTAGATTTTTCAGTCCGTCGGTTGACTTTCATGTATCCTTTTAAGCACATTTTTTGTGGTGCCTTTGGAATCACCACTCAGTACCTTTAAACGAAATACTTCCAAGCAATGACAATTCTGTCTTAGCAGGGCAAGGAAATAAGCTGTACCAGCCACAGGACAGCGCACGGATCTCACTGCTCTCTGTACAGCCTGTTCTCACAAGTAGTTCAGAGGAACAAAATAACTGCCAGACCAGAGGTCTACCTAGCCAAGTGCTTTGTCACCAGCAAAGACCAGTTGCAATTACTTAGAGAAGAGTGTAAAAAAGTATAGAGGTGCTCTGCCCAGTATAGACTGGAAGTTCTGGTGATCATTTTGCCCAAGGCTGCACTGTTTTGTTTTATCAGACTGACCTATGAGAATTTCACTTCTGGTTTTTGCTCTCTGCATTTCTGCGGGATAGAAAATGTATTTGTGTCTATAAATCTTTCCCAGCTTTGCATCTGCTTTTAAATCAGATATCTGTAGCTGTAAAAATAAGTTTCAAATCCTTACAGGAAGTTTACTAGGTCCTTGCAGATAGTGGGTTATGGTCAGCCAGCAGAGCCTCAGCTTTCTACAGAACACAGTTATTTTTCACCCATGATTTCAGGCTGAAGCCTCCTTCTCTACGTGAGCGCAGTGACACCATTTCTATTCATACCCAGCACGTTGCTGGTCTCTGGCTTTGCGTACGCTGGAGTAGAACTGCGCTCCCACCAAAGCCACTGCCTAATAACCCCCCGCTGCTCTGCAAGCTGCCGTAGCTCCTGATAAGCCACCACGGGCTGCCCCCCGTGAGTCACTACGGCCACAGCCATAGGACATCTCTGTCCCTGCAGGTTTGGGGTCGGACTGCTCAAGCAGCCAGGGACAGCTGGAGTCTACCTTTCTTTACATTTCTTGTCTACTGAAGCAAATGTGTTGGGCATGGACTTACAGCGGCCTATCTGCATCCTGCCTAATGTTTCTCCCAGATGTTTCTGCTAGAGAGTATTTACTCTTGGTATTTAGGTAAAGCTCTGGCTCTGGATGCTCAGAGCTTCTAGTCATGCTTTTCTACTTCTTTCCCCTGGTGAAAATATCACCTATCACTTTAGTACCCTCACTACCATCATTGCTTTTTCTCTGTGTTTTCCTGTGAAATACTGTGGGTGCCAAACACAAGCCAAGCAGCTGTCTGCAGAAACAGTGTCTCCCAGAGGAGGTGCAGAATGTGCACAAACATGTGCTCTGTTTTCCTAAGGACACCTGCCAGAACCCTGCTGATGCATCAAGCATAGAAAAATATTTGGCACAAGCCATGTCTCCAAAGATTTCTCTCCTTGTAGGTAGTGGAAAATATTCCTTTTTTAACATACTTATTTAATTTTGGGGGGTTCTCTCTATATAAGAGATTGTTTCTGTCTCTCCCTGCTGCGGTGTCCAATAAGCACAGCCACTCGTGGTCTTTTCAGATCTCTTGGAGCACTTATCCATCCCCGTGCTAGCTCCTGCCTCAAGGTGAGTGGTGGGAACTGTTGTCATGCTGCGCTCCCTCTCCTCTGTCCTCTTCTAAGAGTTTCCTTTATCCCCAGTAGACTTTCCCTATTTTTTTTTTCCATTTTCAGTCCTTGGACTTTCAAAAAATGCATCTTCTTAATGGCACTAAGATTTATTTTAACCCATTGAGGGGTGCTTGTGGTGTACTCACAAATTGTGCTGAGATGATAGCACAACTAGAATATTAATAAACGAAGCATCAGCTTGCTCAGGAAGGACAGGTGAGATTAGCTGGAACGAGATATACTGCTCTGCATTGAAGGGTACATATGTGTGCTGGGAGATACAGAGCGGGGAGAAGTTACAGTCTCTGATAAGATAAAAGGGGAAAAGGAGAGATTTGATGGCAGGGATTGCAAAATACCAGACAAGGAAGATCTGAGGCTTTTTGTGTCCAAAAAGCAGAATCAGCCAAAGGAAGATTTTATATTAATGAGAGATTTTGACAATCCAGAAAGAATGCAACAGAACACCGATGTCCAGTGAGTTCCTGGAATTACTGGCAATGTTGTTTAAAAAAGTGGAGGAAGGAGTCAGAAAGTGGACTCTTCCAGATTTGATGCTAAACAGTAAAGAATTATGTGAGAGTGTGAAGGTGAAAGACAACGTGTACGAGTAACCCTGCAGTCACAGAGTACATGATCCTTGGAAAGGAAATACAGAAGAGCAAAAAAAAGTGATGGACTAGAAGTGTGGAGGCTTCAATAAACTACTAGATAGCTGGTAGCTAAGGAAGCATAAGCATTAAAGACAGCTGTAAATTCCTCAAACTAATGTTTGTCAGGACAGTAGTAGATATTATTCCACATCACAGAAACTATAGACATCGTAAAAAGAGACTAAACTGGTTAGCCGATGATCATTCATAATACATGCCCAAAGAAGTAAAATGAAACCAAGTCACATTATTCATGGAACTGAAAAAAAAAAAAGTAGCCTGATCACGTAGGACCAAAATCTGTGCTTTGTCTTTTCTGTTTCTGCTTTTTCTGATCCAAAATCAGACGCAAAAAGCAAGAGACATGAGGCCAAGTTCAGCTGAAATCAGGGCAAATCCAGAGAAAGTGATACCTTATACTTAAAAATGAAGGAAAGCTATAAAGCCAAGAAGGCTGAAGTAGATCATTTTGCATCAGTTTTCACTCAAATGTTCAGCTCTAACCAGCTGTCCAGCACAATTAAGACTAACAATCACAGGGCTTAGAACAGAGGATAGGTTAAGGAATTCTTAGACAAGGTTGGGTGCCTTCAGATCAGTTGAGCCTGCTTGATAAACTCCGTCTGCGCCTGGCAAAAAAACCTTGGTTAGGAAGCTGTATCCAGAAAAAAAAACCTACCAGCACTTCACAGTTACAGTACAGGTATATTTCTGGAGGGCTTCTACAGGAATCTGCTCTGGATCATTTTCTGCTTGATGTCTTTCGTGATGACCTGAATAATGCAATATATTTAATAAGTCTGCAGATAACATGGAGCTGGAGGGACTGCAGATTAGAACTAAAAATTATCTTGAAGAAATTTATTGAAGAAATGGCTTCCGAAAAGCAGAATGAAAATGAAGAGGGACATGCAAAGCACTGCACTTGGGCAAGAATGCTCACCTGAGCAAATATGGATTGCAGGGGCAGCTGGCACCCGTCAGCTCTTCAAATAGCAGTCTGGAGTTGCAGCAGGTCATGAGCTGAGCAGGACTCAACACAGTCATTTTTTAATAAAAGGCAGACTCAATGTTGGATTGTGTAAACAGGAGCATAGGTTTTCATCTGCTCTATTCAGCATTGCTAGGGCATCAGCTGGGGCACCATACCCAGTTCAACCAATGCCATTCAAAAAGCACAGAAACTAGTTCAGAACAATCCAATGGAGACCGACAAGAATGATTACTTGTAGGAAGCCTGACCTGTGAGGAAAGTCTAAGAGAAATGCGCTTGCACAGCTTAAACAACACAGAGAGAAGATAGAGGGAAAAGGAACATGATAACTAATCTCAAATACATAAAAGATCCCATAAAAAATTAAGTAATAATTTTTTTTTTTGCAAAACCCTAGGCTCAGATTATTAGCAAAAATTTTAATTTCAGCCCTAGGTAAAACTTCTTAGTGGTAAAGCAGTAGAGAGCTAGATTAGATTGGTTAGGGGTGGAGAAATCACAGAATTTCCATCACTGGAGGTTTTTAGGAACACGTGAGACAGACAACTGTCAAAATTCACCTAGAAATAGTTTTTCCTATTAGTGGGTTAAGTGTGTTGCATTTATCATTCAATTTTGCAATTTGTTCACTTGGTTCCTTTGGGAGGAGCTCATTACACAGAGGCCTAAATCATACTTGTTTATCACTTCCTTTCCGTGGATTTTTAGTATTAAAATTCATGATGGTCCTGCTTTGGCTACTAGACCTCTGTCCTCCTTAGAATCTGGAACTTGCTTTCAGGTTTACAATCCCTCCATTTTTGACAACAACATTTTCCAGTGATCCTACCAAAAAAATCCTCTAAACTGGAATTTCTGTTATTGCCCTTTTCTTTCCTGCTGGGCACAGTTTCCTGCCACTTGGAAACTCTTACACAGTGATGCTGTCCTTTGGGTCTGGCATCTTATCCCACACGTCAGCATTATTTTTCCCATGTTGTCTGTACAGAATACAGCTCCATAGACTGTTCTGAGGGACAATAATTCTTAGCATCAGTCTAGACCTTTAAACTCCTTTTACATGCTTAAAGCTATTCTAACTGTGGTAAATAAAGTGAGGAAGGATGAACTGGACCACTGTTTCTAACCCTACCTATGCTATTCCTAGAGAGATGATATTGAACAGGTACTCAGAAAAAAAAAAAAAAAAAAAGAGTATTTTGAGACTAGACTAATGGTAAGCACATTCAAAATTGTAAGATGATGGGTGTTTATCCTCCAAAACAGAGGAGGATGATTAGAAGAATGAAAGGTGCTGGCAGGAGCACACAGCTTGAATGCAAATTCATGGTACAGGGGCAGATTTTGTTCATCTTCAAGATTTTCAGTGGAGTAAGTTGCAAGGTAAGAAAGAGAATCAGGAGGACTTGGTGACTGAGGCCAGCTCCTCCTCTTTTCCTCAACCCCACTCCTCTTAGCAATTCATTCTTAGGGATTTTGACTTGTGCTCAATTTCCCTAGCAGCAGAGTTCATATGTACTTGATTACTCACGCAGGAGACAATTTAACCATGAAAACCTCACATGTGAGGGATTAGCTGAGGGCGAAGTAGGGCTCTTAAACTCCTAATGCAAGTATAGTCATGACAGCAGAGTTTGATTAAACTGAAACATTTCGCTTGGCAAAGTATAGACTTAATTCTAATAATTTTAAAGGTGTCAAAAAGCAAGGGGTACTCATTCCACTCAGCGCATGCTTTCTGCACGTCTGTCTCCCTGAGAGTGATGTGCAGTGAACAAACCCTGCATGGAAAAGAACAAACAATTACCTTTTCTGTACATCATTCATCTTCTGGTACTTGCAATTATTATGGACACATTTTCATGATTTCTACAAACCCTATTACACCTCATATAGAGACGTGAAGTTAGTGATACAAAGTTTTATTTGAGAGGCAGGACAGGCTGTTTGTCTGTATTAAGATAAAATATACTCATAAATGCTTAGAAGTTCTCTTTAATTTCCTGCAGATATAAAAAACAATTTATTTGTAATGTCATGCAAATGTTCTTCAAGACACTACTGCCATCTTTTTCACATTGTAACAGTTTCTCCACTGACTATGGTTTTCATGCTTAATTTTTATGTTTACCATTAGTCATGCAATTCCAATTGACATATGATTTGATTTTTCTGCTACATAAACCAATTGTACCTCAGTGTAGTTCCAGTAACTGGGGCTACTCACGCCATAAGAAAAGCACGAAGCTCTATTTATTTCCTTTAGTTTTTCTTTCCTAAAGTTCTTGAGCCAGATTCTTCGCTGATTTAATTTTTCTCTGTTGTCTTCAACACAGCTCTGTTGACTTACTGTATGGGCAAAACTTGCCCTTCATCATTACGAGTTAACTTTGAAAAGAGTCAGTTAAAACTTCTGCTGTTCTGTTTTACTGAAATCTTTCCTCTGGGTTGAACATTTTCAGCTCTCTTCCTGCTCTCATGGGTGCCCATGTGATTTGCTAAAACAATTTGTGTGAAATTGCAGGCCAAATTTGCAATTGCCTAAAAATAATTGCATTGAAATCAATGACTGATCTTAAGAAACCTGGTTTATACATTTTATGTGACGTGATAAATCACCGCTGCACTGTGTTAAGAGTTTACACTGAGAGTGACTCAGGTGGATGGTATGAACGAACTGCTTTATCCACCAGCTAAAAATCTCTTCTGCCTCACTTCTGCCTTGTAGAGAGGCGAAAAAGCAAAGTAGGTTCCTGACCGGTTCCGACCTCCGTACCACAGCGAACAGCCCGCAGGTGTGTGCAGAGACCGAGAAAGCGTGCAGCTGGCACCCTGTTCCTGGGGCTCACAGTTTAAAAGCCACTCCGCGGCAGGAACAGGAAGAGAAAAGGTCACAAGAGGACAGTGTCCACGGCCAGCATCGGGTTTCAGAGCAGGGACCGTAAGGGAGAAAATGAAAAACATTTGGACTTAATTAAGGCACTAATCTGGAAAAATGAGGAACAGTTGAAAGCTGCAGAGTTTGGGCACTGTACAAACTTATTTTCTTGATTGCGAAGTAACCTTGCAGTAGCTTCTGCTACTGAGAATACGGAAGGAAGAGGTTGGTAGAAATGGTGGCTCCAAGGTTTACCCTAGAGCACTGTTTTTTTTGTAGTGCAGCAGCATCAATAAAGGCAGAGCAGAGAGTACAATAGAAAAGGGGTCTGCCAGAAAATGACATCTATTGCTTACAGCTCTACTCCTCAGCAGATAGTGCTTTCACATCTTTGAAAATACGTATTTCTTCTAGAAGTAGCTTTTCAAATTGTCATCTTAAATTTTTCTGTTAGAAAATTCTCCTTCTGCTTATATATAGTATATAAATAGCAGGTAAATCTTGAGTTACATAAAATAACGTTGTGCATAATATGCACATATATTTCCTTGTATTTATCTCAAAAAGAATGGTGGTGAGGAGAGCTGCACAAAATGTGATGAGAGAAGACAAGACGCCCGAATTCCTCCTACCCTATCTACGCGCCAGGTCTAACGAGCTAAAGGCAGGGGCATCTGACTTGGTTCCAGTCCTCTGTGCTTCTCACTAGCTTGGATAGAATAGTGCCGAAGAGCAAAATTAGGGGACTTTATTACACTCAGTGGCCTGCTCATACTTCAATACCAAAAGCACATTAGAAAAACTGTAGTTCTGGGCATCCCGGACAGGCAGATCTTGAAAACGTTCAACCTCAAAGGCTGTCCTTTCAACTGCTGTGACCTGGCATAGCTATTCAATCGAGTAATGCAGTGCTGCTCAACGTGGCAGTGGTGTAAATTTACCCATTAGAAGCCGTATGCACATGTATGAGGTTACTGAATAAACAGGGACTGCATTTAGATGAGGGTCAGAATGGACGTTGTGTGTCTAAATGCATTATTTCTGATTTTTTTTCTTTATGGCCAAAACAAAGACTGGGAAGAAATATATTTTGCTGATGTGCAGAGACTAAGGCAGATTTGCTACAAGACTGGGTAAGCATGTCTTAGCAAAACTTTCTATGAAAAGACAGATTTCTAGCCCAGAATTCAGGACAGAGGGATGCTCAGAAGTATGAAAAAAGTGACGCAGCAATTATTAGTTTGCACCAACTGTCTTCTACCTTTCAGAATCACATTTAGTGAGGGGAGATAATTAATGTTCAGTACAACCAAATTAAAAGTTGGAAATTAAACTCTTTTCCCTATTCTAGCTTCCATCTGCTATTTCTCAGCTTTACCAGTTTGAGGACCCCTATGGCCACATCCTGAACTACAGAAAATTGGCTCCATCAAGAACTGGATGATAATGACTTATATCATATAGGGGTATGGCCCTCAGTCCGTGTATGTCTTCGGTTGAGTGTGGGGCCCTGATTCTCCCATGCCTTGCTTTGTATGCAGCTGTCTGGGTAAACCAGTTGCAAACTGTGCACAGAAAGCTGCTCAAGTACCTGATAGTAGCCTGCATCCATTTTGCATGGTAAGTGTAACGTGTAAAGACAAGGTAGTGCAGAATCAAAGCAACCTCTTGTTCCCTCACGTAACATACAGGAAAAGGACGGAGCGCTGATGTCTGCTGAGGTAGAGAATTATGTAATAACTTCTTAATATTGAGAAAAATGAAGTATATGTTGTGTTTTGATAGAAATATGTACTATTTGGTAAGTGCACTTAGAAGCTTGTGGGTCTTGCATTTAAGTTCTTTTAAACTTACATTTTGTGGCAATTCTTTCTAAATATGTCTGTGGAGTGCAGTAAATAGTACAGTTGTTGCTTTGAAAAAGTCTGTGTCTGCAGTGGTATGAAAATAAAATTCCACATCAAAGAGTACAGTACAAGCTAGCCCTGACCCACAGACAAAGGATATTTATGCAAGGATGTGGTGTTTTTTTTTCTAAGCAATGCTTTCTCATTTTGTTCTTTCTGAATTGCAAGTATTTTTCCTCTTCTCTCGTTTTCCCATCACTGGTGAAATGTGTTCCGTTTCAACCTTAGCAGAGAACTGGACAGAGGTACCGAAAGCCCCAAACTTGCAATTTAAGGGGTGCTCGTGTGGTTCACCAGAAGCTGGTAGAGGTTATTCTGGTATCATTTAAGCCAGATTTATGCTGATGGAACACCTCTGGGTGAAATCCAGGTCTTTCTGAACTCAGTGTAAAGGACTCCAAGGACAGCCAAATGAAATCACCTTACAGAGAAAGCATTGGAAATATCTTTGTTATTTATACATTTGGCTTAAGCCAAGTGATCTAATTGTTGATGAATTTCAGAAATGTAAGTCCCAACTGATGCCATTATAATCAACCGAGTTAATCTTGGTTTACGTATGTGGGACTGAGATCAGGATTTGTCCCAAAGATTTTTTTTTCATTTGTTTAAGTGGAAGAAGTGAAACTAAAGGTTCTTATTTACAGCTGAATAAGGATGTAACAACAAGAATAGATATGGGGAGAAAGGAGGATTACAGTGAAGTTTTCTGAAGTGTCCAGCCTCCTAGGGAACAGCTTCTGTTGCCGCTGCCTCTGCCAGCCTGTACAGTTACACGCCATCCTTATGTTTCTTTTCCAAAAGCCTCATCAAGGAAGTTTCTGCCTTTTCTTATGTTACCTTGCTCACCTAGAATATCACCAAGCAGGTTTTCTACTCCTTTTTAGCTCTTGAAAGGATTGGCAGCATTTTAGTGTTTGTAAGTGGCATCTGTGTAAGACAGCCAGATGGGAACTCCGTTTCTTTTTCTTAACCTCTGCTGCTGTCTGAGGCAAATTTAGCCACAGGCACCAGGCAGCAATCATTAATGCCCCGCCATGCATGTGTGTAGAGTGCTGCACAAGTCCTGGGCTCAGTCCTGTCCTTCAGAAGTGGTACATTCAGTTCCATCTAGAAGCCACCAAACACAAACATCTAGAAGGCACCGTCAGAGCAAATGAAGCAGAAAAGGTGCTTCCAAAAATCAGAGGACACAAATATCTCCCCTCTGGTTCCTGAAGAGATGCCAGTTCCTCCTGTGTTTACACCTGGTAGAGCAGCACTGCTCAAAGAAACATCTCCATCTTCCATGGCAACAAGCCCAGAAGCTGATCTGCCAGCCCCAACCTGGTTAACTGCTAGCAGGCAGTAAGTGGGGGCAGCCTGCTTCCCAAAGAGTAAGAGCAACCTATTTCTTCTGCCATGTGGACAACTTTCACACTGCTGCTCTGGTGCTGCAACTCTTAAGCAACATTTAGGGGACAGATTTGTAGGAAACGCACTCTGTCTTTCTGAAAATCCGCTATGACCCTCAGTCATCTGAGTTTTGCTTCACCACCTGTCCCAGGAGCCCTGCTAGCCAGCTGAGTCCACACGCATGTCTCGTATCATCTGCGGTGATTCCAGAGAAAAACCTCTTGAGTCTTCATCCTCCTGCTCCTTCTCCATTAAGCATATTCCCACGTCCTTAGAAGCCCTGTGAAACTATACTGCCAACCGTGTCTGCCTGCAGGCCTGCCAACGTGCACACATGCTGACAGACACACTCGCGGCACTCGGCAGCATCCCCTATGCGGCCCGTCAGCAGGTCAAAAGTGGCACTGGCAAAATCATTAGATACCAGTGGAAGAATCATGGGAGTTGTTAGTTTTCAGTCCAGTCTCCAAATTCCTGTATTTTCTGGTAGGCATCCTAGAATTCACCATTAGAAAAACCACGATGGAACAGTGTCATGGAATACTGAAGGATTTATTCATACAGATGCAGAGCCGTAGAGACTGTATGACTAACAAGAAAAGTACCTTGACTGTGGAAAAAAAAAAGGTGGCACGGGTGCATTTCTGATCATTATAATTTAATTATTGCACTTTTAATGAATGAATAAAATAATCCAATGAAACAACCCCTAGTAGACATGTGCAGGAATTTCCCACTGATGTCTCCCATGGCATACCCACTCTTCACATCTTTCCTGTCCATTATTTAGTAAAAAGGACTTCTAATTTTGTACACTTTATTCTTCAGCCTGTTCCAATTAGGAGTACCCCTACAATAAGTTTGTTTTATTCTCCTTTCTGTAAAGAGAAAATCTTTTATGCTAAAAATCAAAACAACCCTTCTCCCATATTGTAGTTCTGTATTGTGTATGTTCTGGCATTTGAATTTTACCAATGCAAATTCAGAGACACAATCTCTCTGCATGGGGGAAAGATGTAATTACTTATACACAACACAGAACACGATTTGGTATGTGTTCCTAGCTAATTATATTTTAAAAGACAACTACCAACTCAACATCTCCTGAAAAATTAACATTCTCTATTCAGTGACATTTTTCATAGTGCACCTTCATTTGGCTTCGTATGCTATGCATGAAAGCATCAGATCTAGAAGCATTAGTGACTAAACTTCAGCTTTTACCTCCTGTTCCTAGTTTTGTGAGGTTTTTTTATTTGAACGTAATTCTGACAAAATTTTCAAGTCTAAAGCATATAATTCTTAAAAATACTAAGCCATTCACATCCATTAGAACCTATGTTTTCTTCTCAGATTCACCCGTCTAATCTAGGACTACACTTACATCTTAAAAGCTTGAAAATTTTGTACTGAGTGTCAGTATCAATTAATTAGTGAAGCTTTAAATAATCTTGTGTGACATTTGGGAAAAACCTGACGATAGTAAAACTTTTATTTTCTCCTTCTTCCTTCCAGCTGTAAATCAAACTTTGACTCCCTCATAGTCAGCCTCTCTTTCAGAGGTGTAACTTCACATTTCCTCTCCAGATATGATGCTCTGACTCTCAGTTTCACGTAACTTAAATTACAGAATATCTACGCTCATGAATTAAAAGATAGTTATTGCTTTTTTAAAGGCAACAAACAGCAGGGTATATGTTATCAGTGTTATCAAAGACAGCTTTACTGAATTAGTCCTTTAACAACAGTACAAAACATCCAACTTTAAATCTCGTATGAACTCAAGTATGAACAAATGGACTAATAAAATGCTTTTCTCATCAAAGTTTCATCTATTCTAGCATCCTATCTCCTAGGAAATACGTAGGGAAGAGCACTACAAGAAAAGCATATTTCAGTACTTCTTTGGAATACTCCCCCACCTGCCATGATTTGCAGCCCTGGGGCTACCTAACCCAGAGCTTATTTTCTTGCATGTACTAACCCTCTGTGGATTTTTCTACCAATAATTTTTCCACATGCTCTTTGGAGCCAGGTAAACATGTGAATGCATCTGAAAGTATAATCAATAGAAGACATACAGTGAGCGAAATGAACTGACAGTCATTGAATGCTGTCGGTTAAGATTGCTTTATGCATTAGTTGTAATTCTGCACTCCTTCCCTGCATGCTAACTGAAAGAAGGTTGCTTCTGCACACCTTACGATTGAAATACACCAGCTTTTGGATCTGCCTAGTACTCCACTTCTGTCCATTTCTCATACTACTTACATTTCTACACAGAAATTTAGCAACAGTTAATATATTTTTATATATGTTATTATATAATATTTTATACATGAATGTGATATTATTAGAATATAATATAATAATATAATATGTACTATATATACTATCACATGTCATATATAGTATACTTGTCATTATTAGGCTAACACCTATCTTTAGCTTTACTCCATGAGCTAGAAATTCTAGCTGGATTGCTCATGCCAAAGAAAAGCGCCCTCCTCACTTATTTCCTGACTGGCCGTGCTGCTCTGGAACCTGACGTGGGGAGAAGGAGCTGTGGGAGACTTCACGTCCCAACAAGCCCTCGGCATGGAAACAACCCTGGCAGCTTTCAATCTGCATGGATCCTTCTCACGCCTTCGGTGCACCTATTGCATAATGGCCAGAACCTGTCTCACTCCTTTGCTGGCCTCTGCACCAGAGATACCACGCGGTTCCTGAGACGAGGCAGCTCTTTTCTTCTCTCTTACATCTGCAAAGCAATTCAGTGAGTATATTAAGTCTCCCTTCGTTTGTGTTCTTGTTACTATGTGGACTATAATTGGTAGGAATTCCCTAGGATATCCTGCATCCTTCTTGTGACATATTTTGCCCTTAACCCAGGAGACAAATTACCAAAACGGTTCCATTTCTTTCTATTCAGGACACAGATGTCTTGGCACAGGATTTGCAGTAAAGAATCACAGCTCAGTATTACTGGTCTTTTCCTTCCTCTCGCTGCTAGACGCCTCATGGCCAAGAGCTGGGCTGTCACAGGCCTTACAAGTTTTTTTTCTTAACCTGGATGCTTAAGGAAATGAGACGTTGGCCATACTGCTTTTCATCTGGGTTTTTTTTCTGCCTGGTAGTAACATAGGAATCCACTGAGAAACTTCGTCTGCATCTGAAAGAAGTAGAGTCTAGAAGAAAATTACGTTCTTACCGGGCTTGTGGCAATACGCAGGTAGGGGAGAACAGTAAGCTAAAATAGTGCCGTTGCGGGCGATTATTTGACATATATTGTAACATATTCTAGCTGGCAGCGACTGGCTGATGAGCCAGCAAACTCAGAGCATGCTACCTGTAGTACTGGTGCCCTTTGCAAAACTGGGAGCATCAGAACAGTCCTGACTGAGACTGAGGTGAACAAATGTATAGGAAATCAAGGTGCAGGAATTTTAAGACTACTGCAACATCTTCTTTCATTGCCTTATGCTATCTTTTTAAGAACATACTGTTTATGATTCTTAAGCTAAAATCAGGTTTTGCATTTGTATAAATTATCTATTTGAGGATCACAGTGCACTATATGATCGTTAGATTACTGTCATACACATCTTCTGAAATCAGGCACTCATATTAGTAAGTAAAACATATAAACTGGCTTTGCTCATTTAAAGTACAGCTTAAGCTTTTTCTTGGTGGACCTTATTCACTAATACCTTTTTAATATGAATATATACAAAAATACATATGAAAAATAAAATAACAGTAAATGTGTCAACTATATAAAATACTCACATAATAAACTATGAAAATTATTAGGCTTCTTCACCTAATAGCTGATTAAAACCCATAATAGTTAGTTTCATATATGTGCATGATATTAATCTTGAACAGAACAAGTATAAAGAATAATAATACATTTGAAATGCTTTCAAACATACTGATTTTCTGGGGGTTTCAGAGGACAGATTTTTGTTTAATCGTATTTCTGAGCTGTTCCCAGGCTGTCACTGTTCCCTAGAGCTGAATCTCTGGGTATCAGAGGTTCTCCCCTGAAGCTGCATCTACAGACATTAAGATACCTTAAGCCAAGAGAGAGAGGGGACCTGGGCCTAATTACAGCTCACGCCCATGTAAGGTTCTTTAAGCTTAATGCAGAAGCCTTGATGCAAATGAAAATCAGGTCCTCACTCACTTCAAATATACTTACAAAAAAGGTTAAAATTCTGTTTAACTTCCTCTTCTTATCAAAGGCTTGGAAAAAAGGGAGCCTTTTCACAGCCACCAAGGCCCTGCATGTTTTATCTGAAGTCTGCCGCTTTAAAAGGGTGATTGATTTTTCCACATTAAGGGCAAAATAGCAGGAGATCTGTGCCTCTCTAACTCTTACACGCAAACCTTCTAGCAACAGAGCTCACTATTCAAATCAAACAGGATTTCTGGCTTTTAATTGTAGGATTTGCAGGGCTCCATTCCTTTGGCCTTGTCTTAAATTAAGAGATAGAAATTATTTCCCCGTGAGACTTCAACTTAGATCTTTGCCAAGGCCATGGGTCACTTGATTGCATCCAGAAGTTTACTCTAAACTTAGCTGGTGATGTGTCGATGTGATGAGGTTTCAGCACATGATACTTCACCGTGACCAAAGCTGGTTCCCATGATTTTTTAATTCATTTGGGGAATAGGAGTACATAAAATCTAAATATAATTTTCATTTTTTTTATTCCATGTTATATTTTTCCAGAAACGCAAGCATTTATGAGCACCTTTGATTTCTGTCTGTAGGCCATAGTTATTAATGGAAACGAAAAATAAAACTGCCATATAGATGTACTGCTGTGAAAAAAATATTACTAATTAAATGTGGAGTAAGTGACTATGATAAAACCTCTTGGTAATCTGCCTGGCCACTGCGGGACAAGAGGTCACGCTTCACGTGCCAAGAATGACAGCGTGATGCTACAGGGGTTTGAGAACCAGTTGGAGAGTGAGTTCTCCAGTTCAGTGACCTCACTTCAGTCGGAACTGTATAAACACAGAAGTCGACCAAATAAATTTAGATGTATTTATAGCTCCCTTGTGTAGTGAAGTACACTGAAGACAAGGGATGTAGAAATTACAGATTGCCAGTAAGGCTAAAAGAAAACAACAACAAACACAACTTTAAATATATATTATATAGAGCAGACAAGGAAAAAAAAAAAACCTTTCCAGACAAGACTGCCAATAGCTCGGTGACACTCAGTTTTTCCATACCAGGATCCTTTTCCTATCTGGTTTGCCTCTAAGAGGAACCTCCATGTTATTTAACAGTCTGGGCAGAACAGATTGGCTGGGGTCCTTTGAGAAATCTTGCAATAACATTAAGGCTTCCTCGCCTCAGTGCCTAACTGGAAAAAGAAAATATCGTTTTCTTGCTCGCTCTTTCAGTACAGAGAAAGTATTTGAATTATTTCTTTAAAATTAAAGAAAAGAAATACTAAGGGAGAACTGCTTTAAGAGATATTAAAGAACTATTTTAAGTTTCTTGAGGTTAAAATGAAGAAAATTCTTCACAGTCCAGTCTCCCACACAGCCCATTCTGAGACATCTTTCAGAGACCTATAGGATGATGTTAAACAAGTCCAGAAGCAAAATAGGAAACTGCAATTTTCATTAAAATCATTGACTTATCTTGTGATTCAAGAGCAATTCTCTCACCCCCAACTCTGCTAGAGAGTGCTGCAGGCATTGCCACCTTTGCACTCCCAGCGCACTCTGTGCAAACCCTATCCTGGGACAATCACCTGCAAGAAGCGAAGACCTGATGAGCAAGTCTTCTCCATTATGAAACTGAAGGACAGATACATATCCTTGTATTACAGCACAGACATATTGCAAAAACACACACAAATGAAGATTTTTATGAGAACATGTAATAAACTATCTAGAAAGCCAGTAGTGCACGGTTGCCGTGGATCACCAGGGGTTAAAAGGAGGGTTATCCGTGCAGGATTCCTGCACTAGTCACCACCTTGAAGGGTCTCTCTGTGAGCTGCAATCTTCATTGAAAGGTTTATTTTCACGAAGCATCTCTTCATTGTCAGTGTAACGGCTTCATGAACGAACTCAAAATTCCAAGCAACAATAATTTAATCCTTCAGTCCCTGAAACCCAGCACCCTCTATTGCTATGCAGCATTTCTAGAATAAGATACATAGTGGTGAAGTATTATTTCCTGGATTGCAGTTACAAAGGGCATTCTATGCTTTCTTTGGAGAGAGAGGCCATATTTGACTTTTATCAGTCCTCTAGTACTTGTCCATCTTTTCAGGCTTCATTGACAGTGCTACAAGAAGTTTCAGAGCAAATACCTTTTATGCCCGAGGATGCGTGGCAGCTGGGCTGGCTGACGGACTTGCAACTCCGCACATTTTTCAAATGTTTCCTTAACTGCTTTTTAGGAACAGCTATTTTTATAAACTTTTTGTTACCTCTAAGTTGTCCAACCTTTATGGAAATTCATTTCCAAATGAATACAAAACAATCTCTTTGCTACTTCTGAATCATTCATTTCTGTCCTTCCCATTCAATCTTGCACTTATTTTCAGTTTTTCTTTCACTTTTTATTCTGCTCATGAAAGCTTATTTTTCCCATATTTTAAAGTATTGTTTCATTTTTTTTCTATCTTCCTATTTAAAAAATATTTTATTTATGTATTTACATCTCTTTTATTTCAATTTCCAGTATGTTCTTTTTTTTTTCTTTCTATTGCTATATTTCTTTGTTTTTTCCTTTTTTGTGTGTGTTTCCCATTGCTATATTTCTTTGTAGAGGCTTTTTAGTCCACAGCAGTAGTAAAAAATATTTTGTGATGCTGAGAGAAGTCAGTTTACTTCTTCCTGCTTGCAAGCCTGCAGGTTTCCTCTCAGTCATGAGGTTTCCTTGGCTTCTCATTAAGAAAAACAAAAAAAGAGACAAGAACTACGTGTTCCTGACTTGTCACGGTATTTTATTACCTTGAAGGACAGAGATCAACTTGTTGGGCATAAAATGAAGACTTTAGAACAAGCAGCTTGGTTTATTTTAAAATAATTTTTATTTGGCATCACCAGTTAAGCTCTTCATGTTGCTGAAATCTATTGCTGTCTTTGAAAAATCAGTCATCCTAAGCTGGTACAAAATCAGTTCAAAGAGAGATTTTTCTTACTTTATGATTTCTTAGAAGCTTTTGAAAGTGTCACCTCACAAGAAGGATAATAAATACTTAAAATATGTTCCTTCTCTCTTCTATGAAGCAATAATAATGGATATAAATTCTAGCCTTCCACTTATCACAACACAAAGGCTATGCTGAAAGAATATTAGGAGGTTGAGAAATCACATCCTGACAAGTTAGGAAATGCCAAGCAGCATTATTTTGGCTTTTGCGCACTTATGCATAACGATACAGTTCTTAGTTACAGGTGTCCCTCTTTAAAAAAAAAACAAACAAAAAACAAAACCAGAACAAAAAGGTTCACTAAGTGAGCAGTTACTATGTATTTGCTTTCTCTTTATGGCTAGGGGGTGATCCAGCACACAGACCTGTGTTGTTTCAGCCACTGGGATGACCGCTAGCAGTGATGGATTCTCATCTGTGCAAATGAAGTTGTATGTTTTTGACCTTTAGTCCCCAAATATATGTTATTGTAACAGGAAATAGGAAAATTAAGCATCTTGGATCCATTCCAGGATTTGGAATGGAATGTGTTGTTATGTGCAAGACTATTCTGATGGTTGTCCCTAAGTTTGATTCTTTGCCCTCTACCCACCCCTGCAAGTCCATCTTCTCCCACTTCAGCAGACTGAAGTCCATCATCTACTTCACTTACAGACCTCTGCCCAGTCTCAGTCTTCTTGTGCAGCTGGTTTTAAGACAAGATCAAAATCGTTACCTGAAAACCTCCATTCGGCCATCCCGTAACACAAGAGGTGCCTGAACTCCGAAGAGCCGGGGTTCATCTATTTGAGGTAGCTGCCGTAGGGTCCTCTTACAGTCAGAGAAGCAGCAACAGGAACTTACAGGGCAGCATTGATCCATTTGAGACTTTAGGAGATAAACTGCTGCCCGGACTTCTCTGACACATCATCTTAACACCCGTTCACTCTGAATTTTATGCAAAGGTGTTTCTTGGAAACACACTAACTGCCCTTCCAATTGCTGGCAGCATTTGTTTCAGACTTTCTTCTCATTTTTCTGTCTTTGGACTTTTTTTTCCTTATATTTATTTTACTTATTTTACTGTTCTGCTCAGTTGATCTGGATCTTGTCTTCTTTATTATCTTAACTGGCATTTCTCCTTTTTTTTTTTCCAAAAGCAGTGTTTCAGCATTTAAAGGTTTGACAGGTTAATGATGACAAAAAGGAATATACTTAAACCTCATTATATTTTTCAACTTCAAAGAGTTTTCCTCATATTTATTAATGTATCTTCACAATATTTAAGTCAGAATTATCACTGCTGTTTCAAAGCTAGGGGAACTGAGGTGCAGACATTAAAGTCTAACTGTCTTATATATTTAACAGGTACAAATAGCCAGCAGGAGGCCTAATCTGTGGGAAGCAGAAGTCTGGTACTGTGAGGTTTTTCAAAGCTTGTGTTTGGCGTTGTCCAAGTTCTCCAAACTCTTTGAGTCTGTCTCTACGGCAGTGAATTTAAATACCTTAATCGTCTTTAAAAAAACCATAGTATTCTAATGCTGCTGTTGTGCTCCAAATGTAATTATCTAAACCAAACCTAACCTAAATCATCCTCTAGCTGGTCTAAACCCAACTATGCAGTATTACCTTACTGCATGTAGGTGGATCTTCCTTAAATGTGTTATAAAATTCCTCCATGTATGCTAAAGTGCAAAAGAGAATAGCAGACTAATGATTCATGTTCTAAAACTTCACAGATCAGGGGAGGGAAGGAAGTATTACAGCTTGTCTGTTCAAGCTGCTCTCCCCAAGGCTTCAGTTCCAAGCACTCAGGACAGTGGCTCCCCCCTTTATTACGATGTATTGGCATTTCCACTTGTACTGATAGATGGCGAAAGCACTACCGTGCCAACACCGCTATCGATTTAATTCTGAAAATACACTACTTTGCTAAATATGAAAAAAATAATGTGAGCTTTAATACTATGACATTTTTTTAGCCAGTTTATTACCCTAAGCTACTAATACTCTTCTAAGTAGTGCATCACAAAATCTTAATCATGTAGGTATACTCTTCAGTTCATTCTATGTGACAGTCACTACCACTCTTGTAATTTACAGATCATGGAGGAAGAATGTTCTCTACATAATATTTATTCTAAATCATTGCCAATGCAATCTTCAAAACAGTATCTCTCTGTCCACTGTAGGTTGTAACAAGAAAAAGTAATATCTTAACCAGGTATTATAGCTTTCATTTTTTTTCTAGTGTATTGATTGTTCATTGGTTACTAAGTTCTGTTTACTTTCAATTTTAAATATAAACTCATTCTATCATTTTGCTCTTAAGAAAAACTCAATCACAAAAGCCTGTAAAATAGAATTGAGATCACTGATACATTTTCCTGTAAAATATTCAAGAAATAGTACTTCAGAATATTATAACTTAGGACATTGAGGCACTGCTCCACACAAAATATTATCTTTAACAAGTTACAATGAGTTATTTTTCCCAATATTGTTTTAAAACCTGATATTCCAGATTGACATGAATTACCACTGCTACAAAGCCTCTATGGTTTATTGTGATTTAGTTTTGAGGAAAATTAATGTACTCTCTACTAGAAATAACTTATATTTTCTGTGAATACTGAAAACAGTCTACAATGGAAACTTATACTGTCATCAGATCTCTTTTCTTTTTCACCAGCAACAGATCATTGTAGTATTTTATTATATTTTTAAATGAAAGCTAGTAGCTGGTAAAGGCACAAACACATTTGCACATCAGAATGAATATTTTGTGTCTCTCCAAGTGACACGTATGAAGAGCCATCACATGCTAATCATTGCTCATTTGTAGTTCAGAAAGGCAGTACACATCCTGAATATAGTAATGGTTTTGTTTAAGCAACAGCTAAGACTTGTATGACTTTCAAAAGGAATTACAATTATTTAAGACCACTTGGAGGATTCACATTCAAATTCATTGTAATTTACAGGTTCTGTAACTACAAACCACTTTAGCTTTAGTAGGCACAAAAAGGTGAAGAATGTTTATTTTTAAACTTCAGCACCTGCTGAAATTGTAAATGACTTTTAAATGAAGTATTCTGAGCACAGGAACAGTTATTTCAGATAGAGAGCCTCCAAGTGGAACATGCAACTGAAGGACAGTAGCATATCACAAACGTACCTTAGTTCTGAAATCACCTGGAGCCAGCCTGCCTGTTTTATCACCTCACATTTCATTTGCCAAGATGTAGTTACTGTATTAATAAAATTGTGTTTATGTTCAAAATAACTAATTCTAATTCACATATATTTTCATGAAATCTAAGTTCAAAGTCTAAACTTTCAATTTCTTTTTATTGTTTGGTTACACTGGAAAAACAGCTTTCGGGGCCGAAGACTCAGGATATCTGCTTCCTTAGCTGTTGCTTTGCAGTGAGCTGCAGACAAAGATTTTCAGAAAACTGCACGTATATTTTAAATATAATTGTTAGCATACAGTGTAAACCTACACAGTTCAAATTTCAGCCTTAGGTACAAATGTGGATATTTGGAAGGCATTCTGTATTCCTTTCCACTGCCTTTCCCTCATCCACTAAGCAGGTCACTTTGTCACAGAAGGAGATCACACTGGTCAAGCAGGACCTGCCTTTCATAAACCCATGCTGACTGGGCCCAGTGACCTGGTTGTCCTGTACATGCTGTGTGACAGCACTCAAGATGATCTGCTCTGTAATACCCAATCTAAACCTCCCCTGGAGCGACGTGGGGCCATTTCCTCATATCCCATCACTGCTTACTTGGGAGAAGACCCCAACACCTGCCTCCCTACAGCCTCCTTTCAGGTAGTTGTAAAGAGCAAGGTTTCCCCTCAGCCTCCTTTTCTCCAGATTAAACAATCCCAGTTCCCTCAGCCACTCCTCATAAGACTTGTTCTCCAGACCCCTCACCAGCTTCGTTGCCCTTCTCTGGATGCGGTCCAGCACCTCAACGTCCTTCTTGTACGGAGGGGCCCAAAACTGCACAGCGTTTGACGTGTGGCCTCACCAGTGCCGAGCACGGGGGGACAATCACTTCCCTGCTCCTGCCGGCCGCAGGATTTCTGATACAAGCCAGGATGCTCTTGGTCACCCGAGCACACTGCCGGCTCGCGTTCAGCTGTCTGTGCTCCCCTCAGACCCAGGGCTTGCACGTCCCTCAGGCCCATTCTCCACAACAACCCCTGTACTTTCCAGAGACTCCTTTTCCCAACCTGCTTCCCGGAAATCCCCGGTCCCACCGCCACTCACCCACAGCGTGCGGACAGGCTGTCGCAGAGCTGGCTGAGAGCCTGGCTCCCGCTTACAAAAACAGCTGTGGCTGGGGAAGGGAAGGCCTCACTTCAAGCAC
The DNA here is from genome assembly GCA_009806455.1 of Tetrax tetrax. Lineage (NCBI taxonomy): Eukaryota > Metazoa > Chordata > Aves > Otidiformes > Otididae > Tetrax > Tetrax tetrax. The sequence continues at coordinate 199,523 of WHYT01015801.1, forward strand.
AGCGGTGCACGGAGAGTCACTCGTGTAACCCCTGCGTCCCGGGGCGGCGGGGCCGGGGCTGAGGCCCCGGCACAGCAACAAGCGCAGGCCCCGAACACCGCCCCGCCGCCCCCTCGACAGCGGCCGCCGCTTTCCCGCCAACAGCCCTCGCCCGGCGGCGGCACTGCGCCTGCGCCTGCGCCGCCCCCACGCACACGGCCTTCCCGCGGGGTGTGACGTGACGCAACACCGCGCCGTCGCCGTGACGTCGCGGTGGCGTGACGCAGGCACGCAGAGGGGCGCGCTTGTAAGTTCCCTTCCCCCTGCGGTAGCGGGGGCCGG
>WHYT01015801.1:199863-212211 GCA_009806455.1 Tetrax tetrax
GGGCGGCGCTGGGCACGGCACGGCGCGGGGCGCGGCTGCGGCTACACCCACTCCCACTCCCACTCCCTTCCCTCCCTCCCGCCCCAGGCCGAGCAGCCAGGGCGGCGGCGCGGGGCTGGAGGGGGCCGCCCCGCTGGCGGCCGGGCAGCAGGAGGCGGCGGCTCCGGGCGGAGATGGGCACCTTCCCCGGCCCGGCCCCCGGGGAGCCTGAGGGGTCCCTCTCCGGGCCCTGCCGCTGGGGCTCCCCGCCCCTGAGGCCCTCGACTCGCCCGGCCACGGGAGAGCGGGTCCCGGGCCCGCAGTTCAGCCGTGCCTCGGCCGGCGGAGGGAGGGCTCGGCCGCTGCAGCGGGGCCCGCTCGGCTCCCACCGCCGGAGGTTGCGAGCGGCGGGGCGCGGCTGGCGGGGCCTGGGGAGCCGGGGTGAGGCAGCCACCCGGGGCGCTGGTTTGGGTGGTGCCTGCCCCCTGCAAGCGGAAGGGGTGAGCAGGTGTGACTGCCGTTACCGGCGGTGGTGTTACAGTAAAGATCCGCAGAAAGGTTTCTGCAAGTCACGAAACTTACTTCTACAATTCACTGAGGGGTTTTTTTTAGTACACGTGGCCATAAAATGCTGCATGCACGAGGGATGGCAGCAGGTGCCCTCCAGTTTTGTGGCGCTGAGTTGTGGAAGCATTTGGCTGGTGTGGAATCCCCCTGCCAGCGTGAGTCAGACTTAGACCTGAGCGTTACTTCATAAACCTTGCTGCTGCTTCCATAAAAGTACAAACATTGTGCACAGCCTTCTCAGGCTTCTTGGGGTTTGGAAGGAACCTGGAAGCTGAAGAGTTTTCATTTGTTCTGTGGCTGCAGAAGTGAATGCAGTAACTGGTGCTGAGGCCTGCCGGCCTATTAATCCACTAGAAATTTTGTATTGGTGGTAATGAAATAGAGAACGCGTCCCAAGTTCTAAGTGATCTGACGTAGCTGGCATTGGTACAACAAGGAGGGAAGTGTTCAAAAGCAGCATAAGAGAGTTTTGCAAGGCCTGCAGTAATGTCTGCAGTTTGGTGGATTTGAAACAATGTGAGAGAGAGACTTGTTTTGGCCAGAAGTTGTGGCTAGACTTACCTAGTTCTGTGCCTGAATTAAAATTGATGTTACACAGCTTACCTTTTATTGTCAGTTTTCTGCTCGTCAGTTCATACTGTCTTGTGCTCAGTTCCTTTCTTTTTATCTGTATTTGAACCTGTAATGTGCCATTAAAAATGGTATTTCATATTATTATTCTATATTTAAGAGATGAGGAGGATAACATAAGGTAAATGCACAGTTCTCTTAGATCATAGTTTCTGCTTACAGTTTTTTTTTGGGGGTGTTTTTTTTTTTTTTTGTCTAACATTGTTGCAGCTAGTTATTTTTAGTACTAGTTTAAATTAATTTTTTTAAAGTTCTTTTTATGCAAATCAAAAGATATATTTCAGGTATGAGTGTGTATTTTTTCTGCCTCAGTAGCTAGAAAAATTGGATTTTTTAAAAATTAAAGTTTTTTAAAAATAAGGAAGGAAAAGGAAGGAAAAAAGCTTATGATTGTATGTTTAAAATATTTTTTTTGTGATGATGTGATATAAAGTTCTTAGTGTTTAATTAAAGAATATTCTTGGGTAATGATAAGTGGAGGATCAGAAGAAAAACTAGCACTATGCTATGGTTCAAATGTTTTTAACTTTTGGGCAGGCTGTTAAAGTAATAGATTGTGGGGTAACTAAAATTTTGTCACTGAAATTTTCTCAAAGCATTAATGAAGGAAATACTAGTTTCCTATGTACCCTGTACATCACACCTGTGACAGTGTCAGAATTAGCAATGACAGTGACAGCATGTGATGAGGTATTTCTGACTTTCTCACATGAAACTTTAGTTATGTGTAGTGATTGTCGCACGTGTATGTTTTTGACATACAGGTTTAATGATTATGCTGCGTTAGACGGAAGGAGTGTTCTTCGTCGGTGACTTGGGGTGTCTCAAGGATTTTTATGTGCAGAGGTAATATGTCATTTATGGAAGCGGTTTAATGTTCTAAATGTCTGTGTGAACCTGGTGATGGTTTCATGTATTTATTTGTGCCTAATGAGGCAGGTGGGGTTGGCTCAAAGTGGAATGGTCAAATGGCGAAAGTACAACTTCAGTCCGAAGGTCACTGAAAATATTACTGCAGTTAAAATGATGAAACTTAGAGTTCTAAAAGTATGTGGTCAAATCAGGAATGTGTGAACTTTATCAGTTATTTTAGCAGTATTTATTAAAATAGTTATTATTGCAATTTTTAATCTGAAGTGCTGTTGATGTATGGTAGGCCTCAGAGGAGATGCCGTTGTATTTGATCTCTTGACAGCAAATATGTTTTAGAAAACAGTAAAAATAACCGTAAATAAACGGTAAATAATTTTCTACTAAAATGCATGTTCTGTTTTTGATTTTATATGATTTTCTGTCCTTTGCTAAATAAATTTCCTGAGATACTGGGACTTTCTGTTTTTTGTTTTCCTTGAAATAGGAATTAAGATGGATGAAGTATTTTATTGGCCATAGCAGCAGCAGGATGTATAAGGTGGGTATGTTAAAAGAATATGGTTAACATCCTTGCAGAGTATTTTAAGTCCCTGTTGGTCTGAACAGAAAGAAATGCCATATGGTAGGCTAGGGTTCTTTCCCTAGGTGGTAGATGTGGGTAGCTTACCTGCTTTTGCTGTGGTAAGCTGCTCATGTTTAGCCCAGGTTACATGAGTGGGTGCAGAGACAGCCTTAGGTACCTGATGCATTTTAATTTTACATCCTTTAATGGAAATTTTTCAATGTGTTCTTTCCTTAAGGTTTGTATGCTTTTTATTTTGTAAAAGTGGACTGAGAAAATACCACAAAGTGTTTCAGAATCTTGTTTTCAGTGTTCTGGTTAAATGTAATCAAGGAAGAAAAAGATTCAGTTGCTATCTATGTACTTCCCTTCTAACGCAGACAGTTTTTGTCTCTGTGTTTGAGCTGCTGTTCATTGGTTTGTTTGCTTGCTTTTTTTAAATCCTTCAACCTCCTTGAGGGTGTACTTCAGTGGGAGTGCACTCCAGTGAAACTAATGGCTTCCAGAATTTCCAGAAAAGATTTTAGTGGTCCAGCAGCAATAAAAGATGTTTTGATGCTTATCCTCATCTGCAGTCAAGTTAAGGTTTTGTCCTTATTTGCTTAGACTTACTGCTTCATGTTTATTATTATAATTCACTTACAGAGATCCAGAACATATTTTTACTTTAGAAGATTTTTTTAAACAAAATTGAAAACATGAACATGTATTTTTACAAGACTGACGTTGACAAATAAGAGAACAACGATGCTTTAATAATAGTTGAGCGCTTTCTCATGGAGTGTATTTGCATGTTGTTGTTATCAAAGTTGAATGAAATGCAAACTTCTTCACACTGTAACAATTAAAAAGAATATAGAGGCATAGAATCATAGAATAGTTTCGGTTGGAAGGGAACTTTAAAGGCCATCTAGACCAACCCCCCTGCAAGGAGCAGGGACATCTTCAACTCATTCAGGTTGCTCAGAGCTCCGTCCCACCTGGCCTTGAATGTTTCCAGGGATGGGGCATCCACCACCTCTCTGGGCAACCTGTGCCAGCGTTTCACCACCTTTGTTTTTAAAAAGCCTCCTTCCTTATACCCTCTTTTAGTTTAAAACTATTACCCCTTCTCCTGTCGCAACAGGCCCTGCTAAAAAGTTTATCTCCATCTTTCTTATAAACCCTCTTAAGTATTGAAAGGCTGCTATAAGGTCTCCCCAGAGCCTCCTCTTCTTCAGACTGAGCAACCCCAACTGTCTCAGCCTCTCTTCACAGGAGAGTGCTCCAGCCCTCTGACCATCTTCATGGTCCTCATGTGGACTCGCTCCAACTGGTCTGTGTCCTTATGTTGGAGGCTCCAGAGCTGGACACAGTTCCTCTGGCAGGGGTCTCACGAAAGCGGAGTAGAGGGGCAGAACCACCTCTTTCAACCTGATGGCCATGCTTCTTTTGATGCAGCCCAGGATATGGTTGACTTTCTGGGCTACAAGCGCACATGGCCAGCTCATGCTGAGCTTCTTGTCCACCAGCACTCCCAAGTTCTTCTCAGGGCTGCTCGGAATGCGTTCTCCACACAGCCTTGTGTGGGGGATTGCTTGGGATTGCCCCAGCCCATGTGTAGGACCTTGCAGTTGGTGTATACATATGATGTAGACCTTTAATATATTTTAATTTTTAAAATAAAAATTAAAGTGATAAGTGATAATTTTTTGATTATGTGCTTTCTCTTGCTGGTGTAACAAAGAGGTTCTTACTGTCAGCTTAATATGACATTTGGAGAATGATGTCTTCTTTGTATTGTGTTTGCTCTGTGTTGCTTTTGGTCTTGTCACCCTTGTCACCCTTGTCACCCTTCATGAAAACACACAGAACAGGTAGAAACTATCCTGTTCTTCATTTAATATTTACTAATTAAGTGTGTCTTTGGCTTATTATAGTACTGTATTTGTAGGTATTGGTTTGTCCTTAATAAACTGATTAAACCTAGTGTAAGTAGCATTCAAGCATTATTTTTTTAAAGGACTGATTCCGTGGGTATTTATAGTGTAATTACATGTTGTAGGAAACATTGTCATGGTTTGTGGAGCAATACATCTCAATCTGGTAATTCTTCCTAATTAATATTAAAAATGTAATCAAAACACTGTAAATCTAACTGTGGTAGAACTGTACTGTGTATTAAACAAGGATATGAAAGTGCATAAATTAAGTTTGGTATGTTACTTCAGTCTTTACTATTTTAAAGGAAACAACTGTTTCCTCACCTAAACTGTGAACTGTTCTTTGCATTATTGGTTCTTTCTTCCATTTTTTTGAAGGGCACAGAGTTCTGAAAGCCTTGCATGAAGGGAGGCTAGCCAATGTCCTGATACCAGAACAGGCTTAGTGTTGAGCTGTCAGTATACTTTCAACTGTTGCATAAATGGAAGGGAAAAAATATAACATGTAGCTCGATGCATCTTTCAGAGTTGTAATGCATTGTGGTTGCTTCATTTGTGGTTAAGCTTTTTTTAAAAAAAAAAGTTGGTGTGGGGTTTTTTTTTGGTTTGTTTTTTTTTCAGAATGATGAGTTGCTTCTTTTGTTGATCATATAAAGAGGAAAATTATGCAGTATTGAGTAATAAGCGTGTATATTTTTTGAAGTGGGAATGTTAGAGGCTGCTATAGGACATTAATTTCTGTGTACGTGTCCTGTAGTTTCATTCTGTGGCTTAGCCATGTATTGTTTTTCAAAAAGTCTAAGCCCAAAATTGATTTAGAAAAAGTATCATGGTTAATGCCAAGAAGAGGTCATGTGCTGAGATGAGCTTCGGAGCTGGACTATCCCAGCACTGCTGAAATGCCTGTGTCACAGCGAGTCACGGAGGAGGCAGGGAGGTAGGAGTGGTCTTGTGGCTTCCTTGGGTAATTGCCAGGAGAAGCAGGTGCAAAAGAGATTGAAAAGCAGCTCAGAAAATTGTATGATTCAAGTAGATATAGGAGTTGTGGGGGAAAGAAACCACTACTGGCAGACTTATTGAGACCTATCAATGAAATTTATTTGGGATATTAGGTGGCTTCTAAGTTCTAAGTTCTAGTTTTATGGAGAATTTTTGCTGTTTGTTTGAGTTTGGCTGGCAGATCAGTCAGAGCAATGTTTCCGTACTCAGTCTTACTCGTGAAGCCCTCTGTTATCAGTAAATGAAAGCTGAAATGTCTGTAGGAAGTATTTAATGGTTTTACCTGACCCAAAGCAGAAACCAAACCAAACAAACTCTTAAAGGTGTGTCATCCTACTTTTTGTACATTATTCATCCATTGCAAGGGACTCTTTCTGCCCTTCCAAGGACAATGTTCTGAAAATAATGCATGACAACAAATTACAGCTTAGACTAGTGTGATTGCAGTTGTACCCATGGTTCTTTGCCGCTTCACTTTTGGATGAACCATAGAAAACAGGGATGTTCTGCTACTGATTTGTCTAGTTTTGAACACACTGCAGTCTTCTGTGTGTCATTGATTTCAAATACTAATGATAAAAAACTTAATTTTGGTGTGGTTTTTTGGCTGTCCTTGACTGGTTAGCTTCCCTAAGTGAGGTTACAGTCAACTGATTTTCTGTGAGTGCCTGTAATGTCAGATTTGTATCAGGCCGCTGTTTCAATGAAGTAGGGCTATGTACACCAAGACATGAGCTTGTGACAGTTCTTGGTCTTGCTCAGCTCAGTCAAAACAGAACGGGTGTTGAAGACATAAGGCAGATCAATTGTTTTTTAGGAAGCGAGGCAGGGAAGTTTAAATATCGACATTCAGTCCAGCATCAATCACCACTAATGGTATGCACTGCCCTAAAGGTTAGTGTATATGAACCCTCAAAATACTGTTAGGGAATCAAAAAGGATCAGTCTATAAAAACTTGTGTAGTTCTGTTGTGCATGTAAGCATGCTCTGTGTATGATGAATCAAGCACTTTAAAGTTATCAGTCTACTTGTAAAATGTCCTAAATTAATAATACGGATGTTCAATGGGTTTTATTGCTTTTGTCATTTTGAGGCTTTACTGAAGAAGGAAAACAAATTGGTATTGCATTTAGAAAGAAGGGACTGTTCTGTATTACAGGACTGAAACGGAGACCACCCAAATGCCTTCAGCTGGTTTTTGTTATTTTCACAAATAGTTTGTTCTTTTAGCAGAGCCTTTAAGAACAAAGAACTGGGTCAATCACTCTATTATGTTTTCCCTTAAATGGCAATATTAAACAAACTTTACAATACTCTTCATAATTGAGGAAAAAAAACAACCTTAAACTTTTGATTCTCTTGGTTTTTTAGCTTCCAGAGGAAAGCAGAGATAGGCAGCTGTGATTTCAGATCTTCAAATGCACCTTTTACTTGGAAACTTTTTTCTAGTTGTGGCTGGATATGTACTCCTTAAGGGTCAATATAGTATCTATCATATTTTATGATATTTTAGTAAGTTAATTCAGGGATGTTATGTGTTTTCCGTAGTTCTTGTAGGTGCAGAATGTTCTTGAGTTCCATATATACATGTGTATATGCTTTCTATTAGTCTTCATTTTTCAAAAAGCAGTTCTACTGGGTTACATTACAGACTTGTTCTTACAGCGAAGCATACTTGGTGCCTCATTGAAGGCCTGAAGGTGTAAAATTCACGTATCTGCAGTTTAGGGCAGATAGCTTTGCTTAGTCTGGGTTTATGTTCTCTTGTAAACCAGTAATTTTCTTTCTGGGAAAATATCCTGAAGGGCATCCACAAAGATTTGTGGAAGAAATTATGTTGAAGGACAAAAAAGCAAGGACTACCTAGGCTGAAATGATAAGTCTTCACATGTTCATTCTGTCACATATTGAAAGTAGGGGCTATGTGTTAAGAATTGCTCCCGAGAGCTCTGTTAACTTCTGATGTCTGTGCTTGTACTTGTAATCAGTAAACAAAGTGTGATGGAGAATAGCATGGAGAATAAAATGCCATGGTAAAAATCAGTATCTTACTGTCATATAGCTTGCAGTCACACTGTATGTGGTGCTGGATGCCTCCTCTAAAAAAAAAATAGAGGAGAAGAGATTCAGAGAAAAGGCTGAAAGAGTGATCTATGGGGATGGAAATTTGCTTGTATAAAGAGAAATTGAAGGAAAAAAAAAAGATTGTTTAGTCTTTGAAAGGCAGTGAGTATGATGAAGTATAACACAAGTACACAGAATGATGAATGGTTTGAGAAAAGTAATTCAAGAACTTTTGTTCTGTTGATTCATGCTATAAGAGTAAGGGGACATTCTGTGGAATTAGGGTGGCAAATTGAGAAAGGAAACTTGAGAAAGGTTGTATTTCATAGTAAATTGATAAGACAGTGAGCTCTGCAGTATAGGGATAATTTTAATTTAGTAAAATTCTAATAGAAAATGGATAATTTAGAGTGCAAGAGTATTTACACAGGTTCAGGTTACCTTCTTCCTGAAAGAATATGACCCCTCAGCTTTTTGTCATTTATAAGATTATTTTTTTCATCATGATTTTTTCTAAAGTTCATCTAAAAACTTTGTATTGATGGTAGAAGTAAACCAATTAAGTTTGTCACTAGTTTGTTTACAGGAGAAATGGTGACAGCATCTCGCTAATTTGTTTGCTCTCTATCTGTGTTGGGTTATATCTAGTGAAATACCCACTAGGTACTATGGCTGGTACTCTTGGCAAGTAACCCCACTTTCTTCCCCACCGATACACTTTGTTTTTCTTGTAAGTGGGGGCATTGAGGAAGAAGTTTTGGGAAGTAACACCGGGGTCCTCATCATCTTGGAGAGAAATTATGTAGGGCAGTTGTTTCTATGTCTTCCCCCTAGGGAGTCACTGTTCTCATGCAGCTTTGATTTTTCTGCCGCCTGGGCTCACGCATTACATAGGTGTTCCTGCAGTAATTTAATCCAAGTGAGTACACAAGTTTGTTCTGTACCTAGAGCGATGGAATATTTAGGGAGGGCGAGATGAGCTAACACTGGCCTTGTGTGTTGTCCAACTACTTCAGCAAGTATGTAAAAAGTCATAAAAAATAGCAATGAGGGTATCTTAATTAAAAGAGCGTGCTTGTCACTCTGCCAGTCTTTTCTCTTGGCATGGTTCAAGTCCTAGAAACTGTGTTTGCTTTCAGTCTCTATCAAACTCAAATACAAAACTCTGTGATAAAAGCATCAAAAGCAGTGTTCAGCAGGAAAAGACTACAAAATCTCATTCCCACTGCAATGTTCTTTTCACTCTGCTTAATGGAGGCTGCAGTTTTTACTTGTGTTTAGCAACAGATTGCCTTAAATTAGTTGTATTTGGCTGTAGAGCAGCAAAGAGCAGATGTCAGGGAGGTGCCGTGACAGGAATAAAGAGTAAGAAGGCTTGTAGGAATTTGGGGGATGAGGGGGAAATCTTCCTCCTATTTTTACCCTACTAGAATCCATATTATAACATTTAGAGTTGGCACTCAGTTCAAAACTTGCGGTGCTGCAAGAGTTGGTGCATTGACGCAGGCATTCTTTCCCACAGCTCAAATTGTGGAAATAGAGTTTATTTATAAAATAAAATATGCCTGTGAAATTATAATTGATACTTTAATTATGGAGAACTTGCCTGAAAGATGGTAGCTTAGTGACCTGTGGGACATTTTCCTGGCTTAGAATAGCCATGATTTATACTGAAACGTTTTCTCTGTATGACTCTTAAAGATGGAATTCCTCTGTCAAGGCAGAAAAACTTCTGTAACTGAAAGGTGCTCTGTCAGGGATGATAAGCCTAAAGTAACGGTCAACTTTTAAACATTATTTACGGTTGGAATATCTAAATAGTAAACTTTGCTATTTGGGGATTGTCACTATTTTAAAAATATGCATTTAAAAGCCACCGCTACATGTGGCCAGGCTTTGCAGGAGCAGGTGGGTGCCAGATGTATGTGGGATCCAGAGAAGTTTGTTGCTTTGGTTTATTTCTTGTCACTTTTGTAATGAGCAGAATGCTTCAAAAGTTAGTAGAAGCTTTTTTCTTTTTTTTTTTTTTTTTTTTTTCTTGTTCTCCCCTTCTTAAATACGTTATCGCAGAGGCGCTATCATGGGACATTCTGCTCCCAATTGGCTCAGCCTTGTCCAGCAGCGGGTCCACCCTAGGCCCAGCCGAGTCCACTGAACAAAGGGGAGCAACTTCCAGCAGTTTCCCACAGAAGCCACCACCTTAGGCCCCCCTCACTAAACAAAACCACAACAGTAGGTAATACACTGTAGCAGTTTGAGCCCTTTTCTTACTTTTAGTTCTCATGCATACAAATGCCTGTGCTTTACTGTATAAATAGGTTGGTCTGCATGTTGTTAGCCGTGCTGCTATGCTAGTAGAGGATAGGAAGAATGTATTTTAATGAAAATGTCTTTAATTTTTATCAGGAAATCTTCTTGAGCTTGACGGCTTAGTTATAATTGGAATGCAGTCAGTATGCTGCACAGTTCTTAAGTGCATACTCTGTCATATAATTGTGAAAATGGCTGTCAGATATGCCCATTTTTGTTGTTGAACCCAGAGGTTATTGCTGGCATATTCAAAATTCAACACACAGAAAACTGGTCCTAGCATAAAGTATTTATACAGTAGTCATGTGAAAAATAAAACCCAAACAACCAAACCTGAATCACCAAGCGAGTATAACTGAACAGACGGAAGAAGATACTGCTGATATATTGAAATTAGACTGTTCTTTTGTTATTTTATCATAGCCTGCATGTGATCTCCAGGTACCTGAGATTTTGTGGGAAACTTAATTTGAAGAGGTCTTACCTAAACACATCCACTTGGGTACGCATTCAACACATTGCAAACATTCTAGGCTTCCTGTGCAATGAAGTGCAGCGAGGTAGTGCTTTGGTTAGTTTTTTTTTTTCCAAAACACCTTGCTTTTGACTTTATATTATGAAAACACTTACGAATTTAGAGTTAGTTGGAAGTGAGTACAACTGTATTGAAGCCTACTTTCCATCTAATAGGATGTATAGATCATCTTTCCTTTCTCTTTTCCTGATTAATTTTACTCCTGCTCGGATGAAGACAATGGGGAGTTACACGTCATGTTGTAACTAAAGGTAGCCTGTTTTGAATTTACTTTTTCAAGTGCTTAGAATATAACTGACCCAACTCTCCATTATAAATTTCACCGTTGCAGTGGAAAACACCGAGTGGTCATGAATTTTCTTCTATGAAAATTATGTGGTTTCAAAGTCCTATGCAAATTATCTCCTGCTTTTTGTGTAGAAAGGATGTTACAGGATGTAAGCTTGTGCTGTTGATCTTGTTGGATTTGGATGTCTCTAATGTACTGGAGGCAAGATGATGTGCATAGCTGTAATGCAGGGAAGAACTGGACCAAATCTTAAGTGTATTTAGTGCAGAGAAAAAAGCTGCTTGGTTTTAACAAGCTCTTATAGAATTAAGGAATAATTTTAATTAGGTGAGTTTTTAAGCTTTCAAACAATGTAGTGAACTGTATTTTTATATTCAGAGTTCTACAAGTTCTCTCCTTGAGACGACATGTAAATTACTGTTATGAGAAAATGCATAAATATGTCTAGGATTTGATAGTAATTAATTCATTTCACTTATCTAAGGGAAGATTAAGTACCTCAGTTTCAAACTGGCTATAAAAAGCAACATGTAAACAAATTTAACACACATCAGGTGTAATAGCACATTTCATAGAACTGCAGACACTTTGTTTTTAAATGCACTGGTTTCTCACTTTCAGTGTTCACAAACTGAAATTTAGTCACAGATTTGGCCTAGATTTTTAAGGGCAGTTTTTATGTCCCTGACTTTCTTGGATGACTTGAACTATATATAACAAAGTATTAAGTACTGCTAAAATGTTGATTGGCACTCTGGTAGAGTTATGTTATTTACCACTGGAGTGAAAAAAAAAAAAAAAAAGGAAAAATTGACTCCTTGAGTTTTCTTGGATTTGTCATGGTTCAGAATATGCCATGCATCCACTTATGGAGAATCTCAGAACACATGCTCCTTGTGCAACTGTCCTTCAGGATCTTTTTTTCTAGATGCTGGACTTGGTTGGCTACCTACTTGAGAGTTCCATTAACTGACTTTAAAATAGATTTGTGTTGTGCATCAGCTTTTTTGTGGTCTACAGTCCATCTTTGGTTCTTTGTATTTACACACATTACATACAAATAAATATATATGTAAATATGTTAACACTGATGTTTTTATAGGAATTTGCTATAGTCTTCACTCTTAGATAAGTATTAGGCATGCATAAGATCTTTATGGCAGTCCTTTGTACACTATGCATGTACTGCATTTTAATTCCTTCTGTCTGCTTCCTGTGTATTTAGTAGTGTATACTGACTTGATGCACGTATTTTTGCTGTTATTTGTTCTTTAATTTATTTATGTATTTTAATTCCTGGAGTTCTGTATTGATGCTTTAGGGAGAAAGAGAGGTGAAACCCATTACCCCTTGTCCTGTCACAACAGGCCCTACTGAACAGCCTGTCCCCATCCTTCCTGTAGGCCCCCTTGAGGTACTGGAAGACCGCTATCAGGTCTCCCCGGAGCCTCCTCTTCTCCAGGCTGAACAGCCCCAACTCTCTCAGCCTGTCCTCATAGGAGAGGTGCTCCAGCCCTCTGATCATCTTCGTGGCCCTCCTCTGGACCCTCTCCAGCTGGTCCATGTCCTTCTTATGTTGGGGGCTCCAGAACTGGACACAGTACTCCAGGTGGGGTC